>CM055403.1:122997527-123012173 GCA_029228625.1 Pseudolycoriella hygida
TTGGTTTCGAAAGTTTGTCATTTCTGATGCACATTGCAGTAGCAGTCCGGGAAAGTGTACTTTGCAAGACACTGTCCGGGAATATACGCATTAAAGCGAAATTCCTTAACATAAAAAATTCGATTGGCACAACCGAGATTCGACCCACCGACCTCCTGGTTACAAGACCGAGACGATATCACTACGCTAAATCGTTCATACATTTAGGCCACATAAACGTTAACAGTATGCTATGCATGGATGTATGTGTGTATTCATAAAGTCATCAATTTCACCATCATAAATGAAAGAAATGTTTTCATTCAATTGAAAAAAAATTATATTGGCGTTTTTTTTTCGTTTAATCAACAAACTTGTAACGCAATGTAAACTTAGGAATCTCATAAAAAATACACCATTTGAACGTATTCAGTAGGAACAGTAATTTAATTAAATGTTGGTGAGCGGCTATTAAAATATTATCATTATTCTAAACGATGTCCTTTAGACAAATAATTCAAATTGATCTTTAAATTCATTGTTTTTTACATCTTACAAAGTAAAAATAATAAAAAAAAATTCTAGGAATTATATTGTGATATTGCTCATTCAAAAAAAAAGTCTCAATGAAGAAACGAACCATCAGCCTCCCGCGCTCAAGTCGTCGACGCTACCACCGAGCTAACCGGACATACGTTTCTATACAAAAATTATGTTATATTACGTACACATTATTTTCATAGAAATCGCACAGAAGTATGGTTACAATTATTCACCACAAACGTGCATGCATTAAGTCGCCATAGAAAGAATTTTTTTTGGATGATTGAACATTTTGAACATTTTTATTTATATTTTCAACAATTTGTTGAAGTGTTTCAACGATCGATCGCTACTATGACAAAACTATATGTTGTGTCGTTTGGAAAATAGTCGTTTGCCTCGTACGAATGCATTGGCTCGCAAGCTCGCCATGCAACTTTTCGTACTCAGCAAACGACTATTTTCCAAACGAGACAACAAATAACTATTAACGTAGGCAAATGCATTAAAACTTTTGAAAAACAAATTCAAAACACAGAATCGAAAGTGTCAGCCATACTTGTTCTAGCACGATTTATGAAATAATAATTCACGTCATTTCACTGCAAAATTTACTGTAATTGGTAGAACATCAATAAAATCAACTAAATTATTTCTCATGAAAAATAACTTCAAAACAATGTTTGCATTTGGATCCGTTTCCATGCAAAATAGCAATATTGTTTGATTCATATCTTCGGATTGGCTGAACCGATTTTAATGAGTAATGAAGCGTTTCGGCCTAAATGTTTGCGTAGAATCCAGGAAAAACATTTTCTTGGGGGTCCGTCGCACGAGGGGGGGGGGGGGAGTCAAAAAGTTCCTGTATATGT
Organism: Pseudolycoriella hygida; assembly: GCA_029228625.1. Taxonomy (NCBI): domain Eukaryota; kingdom Metazoa; phylum Arthropoda; class Insecta; order Diptera; family Sciaridae; genus Pseudolycoriella; species Pseudolycoriella hygida. The sequence continues at coordinate 122,998,922 of CM055403.1, forward strand.
TCCTCAGTCTACGAAAAAATTTCTTGTGAATTTTTTGGCGTGTAAGACTTGCGTGACGGTCCCTTACTACCGTGGGGCCATGATACAACTTAACATCTAAATTTGAAAAACACCCTATATAGAATTTGTACATACCGAGGTTCGAGCCCGGTTATTCTTGGTGGAAAGCCAGTACGTAACCACAGCAATGGTTTACCCCTACTATATAATACAACATTTTGAAACAATTTGCAAAATCGATAAGAAAAGCCTAACAATTTGGAAAAACCTTTGCTTATTCGTTTCAGTTATATATCCAACAAAGTATAAGTAGAATCGTTAAATTCAGCGTGGAACATTTTAAAAGAAATGTGAATGAGTGTTGAAATGATTAATAGAAAATTTTATATTTAACAAATTGAATCATTCGAATTTATTTATCTTTGAAACACAATGCTTATATAGAGGAAAAAAGTTTGCGTTAAATTAATTGCTCGCTTTATTTTTATTTTAACAGGTAGTGCTGAAACGGCTCCCGTAAAAATAATCGAATTAAGAACACAGGTAGGTGTTAGAATTTTGTTTTATTCTTTTTTATTTTTGTCTCCTTGTTAATGTTTAACATGTTAGTGGAAAAACCGTTGAACCCTCAGCAAGTAAAATTAATAACTTAAAAATCAATTTGTTTGAAAACAGCAAAATTCTCTTAAACGTAAATTGGGAACGTAGAATCACTTGTAAACGCAACGTAACAGCCTCCCAGGGAGCGTGTCTTGTCAAAAGAGCTTTACATAAAAAGTGGGACGAATGGGACATAAATAAAAATCAAAAGCAGACGAGATGAACTTAGAATTAGTTTTGTAAAACGTGACCTTGAAATCAAAAAAACAAAAAATTTAAGATGTAAGCTAGCATCGTACACAAGGTATTATAATAACATAGCCGAACTTTAGCAAAAAATAAGAACAAGGGTATAGTTGTCCGATTTTTCTTCAAATCTGCAAGTTTACCTTCACGAGTTTAGTTATTAATTGCTTGTTGCTAATGTTGTACGTATGTTACTCACTCAATAAGTAGACTCTTACCAAAACTTGAGAAGGGCTTAGTGGAATAATCGATGAGGTGTCAAAGCAAACAACGGAGAAGTTATTTACGTATCAAATTGAAAGTGATTTCTTTTGCGACAATTTCCCCAGTTGCGTTTCCCCAAACTTTTCATATTTATGGTTGCAAATTTGATTTATTATTCATGAAGTCTTCATACTAATGATGTTTTTTTTTGCGTCACCTCATCCAATTTCTCCACCAAAATCTATTAAATTTTTGGGTTTTATTAAATATGTATAGGCATGGGAGATGCCTTAAATTATCGATAATATCATACAAAAGAAATTATCGATACTTGAGATATCAAATCATTATCGATAAATGGAAAATTTGTGAAAATTATCGAAAGTTATCAGATTTTTGTACCGAAATATCGAGATTCGATATGTTGATAATATCGATAACTATCGGTTATCGATATTTTTTTTATTTGATAACGATCTAAAAAATCATCGATAATCGATAATTATCGATATTCAATATATCAAAATAATATCGCCCATGCCTAAATATGTAGACAAATCCACACAAATTTACAAAACATGTCCATTTAATGTGATTCATTTGTCACATTTTTTGTACACAAAGTGAACTTTCGCTTAGAGGTGTGCGCCGCCGAAAAAAAACTGTTCGCGCCGCCGTCGCCTATTAACTGTATAGTGCCGCACACCTCTACTTTTGCTAGAATAGTATCTACAATATTTGTTAGAGAAGTTGGCCAATAGTCAAATTTTAGGGGTGACGCCAAAGAGGCAAATTTTATGCCTTTAGGGTGTCAAATGGTGTGCTATGCGTAATATAGTACTCCATATGGATCTTAGCCTCTGTCGTACTACTCTTACATCCTATCCTACCCGTGGTGTAACCTGTTATAGTGAGCAACTCGCATGAACGATCAGGTAACCAACCCTGGTGTAGTAGTGTGGGTCACTTAGCATAAGGATGTGGAGGGCTGTCTTCGGGTAGTACCTTAACGTCATGTATAGGAAGGGCCGAAGGCAGCTAGGCGCTATCAAGATGGGGTGGCGACCCTCACAAAACAAAACTGGTTGGAGTCGAGGCTTGCGACCTGGCTCTGGGACACATGACTGCGAGCAATTGTGCAAAAATTATTGCAACGAAAGGTGGAGAAGAAAGAGACAATATGCGGTATCATTCGGATGCTGGGAGGCCTTCGGCAACGACTCGGAAACAGATAAATGATATGAAAATTGGAATATGGAATTTGAGATATAAAACTTACAGAATAGGAGGATTAACAAAACGGACAAATGAACTGAAGAAGGACTAAATCGACTTTGCAGCTATTCAAGAGAGCGGATATAATAAAGACTCACAGATTTCCCGCTATAATGGCTACATCACCTTTCATAGCAGCAAAAGTCGAGACCATGTACTTGGTACTGCCTTCCTGGTAGCTAAAAAATTTGAACACCTGGTTCTGAACTTCCGAAAGGTCAACGAGCGATTATGCGTGCTAAGAATTAAAGGCAGTTTTAAGGACTACTCCGTAGTTAATGCACACGCTATACATAATGAATCGTCAGACATAGTCAAGGACGAATATTATGAATTGCTCGCAAATATCTACGATGAACTACCGGCGCACGACATCCAAATCGTTTTGGGAGATTTCAACGCCTAAGTGAGTAAAGAGGAAGTGTTCAGACCAACAATTGGAAGATACAGTCTGCATGATGAAACGAATGAAAACGGACAGCGCATGATTTATTTCGCGACTGTAAGAAACCTTGTAGTGAAAAGTATCTTCCATCAACATAAAAGACCGTCCGGGGTGTTATTAACCCGGCGTGCGGGCGTTATTAGCGCCCGGAGTGCGGACGTTATTAACACCCTGGGCGTTATTAGCGCCCGGAGAGCGGGCGTTAATAACACCCCGGGCGTTATTAGCGCCCGGAGGGCGGGCGTTATTAGCGCCCGGAGTGCGGGCGTTATTAGCGGCGGAGAAATGTCACGTCACCCGAGTGGTTAGAGGTTGCTGAACACGGCTTACAGGGTTTTTGGTCGAGTGCCACTCGAAAGACTAAATCCACTGGCTAAGAGTGTAGTTGGGGACTATCAAAGCGGATTCAGACGAGATCGCTCAACAACTGCTCAAATGTTCACCTTTCGTCTGATTCTGCAAAATGCAGAGAGTTTCAAGTCCGGACCTACCATCTTTTCATCGACTTCAAATAAACTTACGACAGGACCAAGCGTGTAGAATTGCTATGAGGCGATGAAGAAGCTGGGCTTTGAAACAAAGTATATTCGTCTTGTGAAAGCGACATTGGAAGGCACCAGATGTCGTGTCAAGGTGCAAAACGACATGTCGAATGTGTTTGCTGTTAAAGATGGGTTGAAGCAAGGAGACGCTCTATCTTGCTTACTCTTTAAGTTGGCTTAGGAAATCGCAATGAGACGTGCTGGAACAGTTCAAGTTCTGGGATTTGCAGACGACTTGGACGTCGCCAGTCGTACACATGCAGCAGCAGTTGACATTTTCACAAATCTGAAAATCCAAGTTGAGAGGATGGGTTTGATGCTAAACGGGTCAAAAACCAAGTACATGAAGACCGCTGGAGCGCTGATACGGTCAGATGGTGATAATACACCTGAAAGTGATGAACAGTTGCTCCTAACGTTTGAGAGCAAGGTACTCCGCACCATATTTGGAGTGATGCGCGAGGGGGAGAGGTGGCGACGGCGATATAACTTTGAATTGGAACGTGATTTTGGCGAGTCGGATATAGTGGCAGTGGTGAAAGTCCAAAGGCTGAGGTGGGCGGCACATTTAGCACGCACGGCGAAGAGGAGTTGGTCGTCCAAAACTTCGATGGATTGATGGCAATACGCGGCGCACGACAAGCAGCGTTGGATCGGAATTCTCCAGCAGGCCAAGGCCCACAAGTGGCTGTAGCGCCGAAAAAGTACAGTAAGAAGATTTTTTCTTCAACTTCAGGGCTGCATTTGTTCACTGATCACGCTAACATTACAATTGATAAAAAGTTAGTGTCGCTTATGTAATTCGCCAATGTAAAAGTAACTGATGTCGAAATTTTCGTACCGCCGTTAGCAATTGTTTCATGTCTTTGGAAGAGAGAATCAAAATGTTGAAAGAATAAGAAAATATTTGGGAATCGGCAATGCAGTCAACACACTACTTCAAGGAATACGGATACTACGTGAATTCCAAACTAGACAATAAAGCCAAGTAGGATTGAGCTACGATTTAACACTTATGTGCCGGGCGAGGCAAACAGCTGCACACGAGCGGTGAAGTTCGGGCGCCCAAGGGCGCAGCCGCTTTCGAGTTTTTATAAGAAGCTCAGCCAAACTTTTCAAAAAATTTGCGTGTCGTAACACGGGTCCAAACCGCCCCCTCTCCCCCTGTGACGCTAGACTAAACGTGACATACCTTATGAACGGCCCCTTACTGCGTTAAATAGTGCTTTCTGAAAATCGATTGTGACGATTATAGAAAATTTTTTTCTGAGAACGACAGGCATCTACAGGTCCATTCAACTTATAAATTGCAGAACACCGTTGGTCTGAAATACATTTTTAATGTTAAATTAATGTTAATAGTGGCACGTTAAGAATTACCAAGGTCACGTTAATAGTTAACGAACAGACTGATCGATTGATTTTCTTTATAGTTTCTTCTATTTATATTAAAAACACAACCGCAATAAAACACCTGCCACAGCCCACAAATCATTAACTCCTTTCTCAATTTCCTAGACTTATATTGTAGTTGACTGAAAGGAAATGACAAGCACATCCGAATCATAAATGTTTTATTACTAACGAATCAATTTTTTGTTTCACTATCCCAAGGAATGTTTATGCAGCTCTTTTAAAGTTACGATTCTATATGCATTGTATATGCATTGATTGTATATTGCAATGATAGTGAAGTTGGGGAGTTTGAATTTGAAAGAACGAATTCTTGACGATTTAAATGCATTGTATACTGAAAAAAAAATCTGTCTTGAATCAATCAAAGATCTATGTTTATGGTGCAAATATCTAAACATGGCTGTAAAAAGTATGTAAAGCTCTTCAATACGAAGGCTAAGTTATACTGCTTACGAATTCGATGAACGAAAAGATTTCACGTTCGAGTTTGTTATAGTTAAAAAGCCAAAATTTACCGTTTACGGCTAATTATAAATTATTACAAACCGACTAGCATTTGAATCGGTACTTATATTTCATCAATTTGACGGGGTCTCTTGCCTTCACCGACCATTTACCAAAGGAATTCAACTCTAATAAAGTAATCCGTGCAACATAACCTCAACGTATTCATTTTTTTCGAGATGGTAGTAAATCGACACATTTGCACGGACGGTTGTTTCGGTGCCAGAAATTCGGACAGATTATCAGTTTCTTGTTTTGTATGTGACAACAAGTTCAACTCAAAATGTTTCGATTTGTCATCGCAACCAGTTCTCAGAACATTTACATCGGCCAGCAATGCATTGTTTCTCTGTCACAAATGCATCGATCGAGTATCGAAATTGAAACAGTGTAATCGTAGGTCAAGCGACCCTCCGGTAACAATAAAGTCCACATCCGAAATGGGAACGCAATCTGAACCCGATCATTACCAACAAAATGAAACCAGCTCTACTCTGGCAGATATTACGAAGATGTTGCAACAGATGAGTGGTAAGGTCGACAAAATCGATAACAGCAATAGTGAACTGAAGCTGCTATTGTGCAATACTAACAATGAAATACCCAATGCGGAACGATCCAACAATATTTCGTGCATAAGCCGCTCAGTGGATGTGGTACCACCATTGAAAACCAACAGGTTCCCATCAACAAGTGAAGTGACCACTCCGATTTCACACAACACAATAAACAGAGCTGTTCGTTCAACCGACCCGTTAAATTGGTCTTTCACATTTAATCAATCATCTTTACCGAATGACAACGTCGAGCTGTACCAGTTACTGAACAGTTTCGAGCAAAATACTTGGGCGTCTTTTGACCATTTGCGACGTAAGGTCGACGAAAACAATGTTACCGTCCATCGCATAGAATCCGTTTGCAACGAAATTAATCTAAGCACATCGCAACGTCGATTGGATTCACCTACAACAGATTCGACCACGCTTGATTCACTCCACTCGATTCAAGACAAATGTGATGTCATCGACATCAAAGTACGCGATATTGAAACATCACTTAATTTGCTTGCATTATCATCGAAACTTCAAACATCTTATACTCAATTGGCGGTACAGGTTGACGAGTCACAAAATTTGAACTCTAGTAACTCAGGTATTCAGCCAGCGAATGACAGTAACATAAACCAAACCCCTGTACAGACCACACGAACTAGCCAATCATCGAGTATCACTGCACTGGAAGCTGCTTCAACATCTCACAAATTATGGTTTCATTTGTCGAATTTAAAGATTGGAACGACCGAAGAAATGGTGAGGAATTTCATACTCGGGCACCAAGACATCACCTCAGTCGATTTTACAGTCAAAAGTTTAATGAAGCGTGACGCTGATCCATCGAGCATAACGTATGCATCGTTCAAGGTGGGAATTAATTCATCATGTGCAATTAATATCGCCAAGCTGAAATCCATGTTGCCCAGCAACGCTACGTTCAGCGAATTCGTACAAAAAAACTTGGACAACCGACGACATCGCATGTAATCAGCGAAAGATCAAAAACAACTAAATCTGTGATAGTTAACAATTTATCTGTGATATTGCCAGCAAGAATCGACAACAATGCAAGCGCTAGTGGGAAGAGTGACGAGATCCAGATTTATTACCAAAATATACGTGGTCTTCGTACCAAAACTGAAAAATTCTTTCTCTCTTCATCAACCTGTGAGTATGATGTAATTGCATTAAGTGAAACAAATCTCACCTCCTCTTTCTTCGACAACGAGCTTTTTGACTGCCAGACGTTCAGTATCTTCAGATGTGATCGATCTGCTTTCAACAGCGATCGTGAATCCGGCGGCGGAGTTCTAATAGCTGTGAGGCGAGACATTCATTGCGAGCGTGTAATTGTACCGTTGACGGAGAATGTGGAGATGGTCCTGGTTAAAATGCAGTTTTCCGACAGGCGAGTCTTTGTTTGTTGCCTTTATATTCCGTCCAACTCCACCGTTCATGTTTATCAATCCTACGCTGAAGCTTTGGAAAAGACATTCGAAGAAATCGGCTTCGAATCAAACGATTTGCTGTACTTTCTCGGCGATTTTAATCTACCAAATGTAACGTGGTCTCGCGAGGTCGATGAAGATAACATCGGTATGCCAAAATGTTCTTCTTATACAAACTTTCTGATCCCGAATGGCATCGGCTGCAGCGCTAAAGCCGAATTGATAAATATATTCTTCAACTATGGACTCCATCAGGTTAACGACATCGAAAACTTCCAACATCGCATCCTTGATCTGATATTTTGTAACGAGGCCGAGAACGCTTTTGTTTCAAAAGCTGAACCGCTAAGCAAAGTAGACTTGTTCCACCCACCAGTAGAGTTCAGTGTTAGAGTGGGACCAAATCCTATCCAAGGAGTCGCTCCACCATCAACTGCAGAGTGGAATTTTCGGAAAGCCGATTATCAAGGCTTCGCTGCGTACGTCGAATCAATTGATTGGACTAATGAATTGTCTAATGAAGCTAGAATTGACGAGAACGTCAACCGATTTTACGACATTCTTTACGATGGTGTTACATTATTCGTTCCATTAAAAAGGCCGAGAACAGCTGACAACCCGCCGTGGTACTCTAAGCGTCTAACCAGACTAAAGAATCGGTTATCCAAAGCTCACCGTTGCTACAAACGTAATGCTATTTTTTCCAACTATTTAAAGTTTTGCTCGATTCGAAAGCAATTCCAGCAATGTCGTGATCTATCATACCGTCGCTACATAGCTGAAACAGAAAGAAATTTCATCGATGACCCTTCGAAATTCTGGACTTACGTTAAGTCTAAGAAAAAAACAGATGGCTTTCCGACACACATGAAATTTAACGACGCTAAAGCATCAGACCGTGCTGTGATCTCATCTTTTTTTGCTGATTTTTTCGAATCTATCTTTGACTCAACCGACTATAATGGCGATTCGGACTCGCTGAATGAGATAAGACAACAGGTTGACATTGGAAATTTATCGATTTCTCACGAAATCATCGAACATTATATGAACGATATTGACACATCGAAAGGTCAAGGTCCAGACAAAATCTCTCCTCTTCTACTGAAAAACTGTGCCAGCGTGCTCACCAAACCTCTACACTTCATCTTCAACAAATCACTAAGCGCTCAATTTCCAACCAAATGGAAATCATCGTATTTGACTCCGATTTTTAAAAGTGGAGCTCGCAACGATGTAGAGAATTACAGAGGTGTAGCCATCCTACCAACTTTCGGGAAATTATTCGAATCAATCGTTAGCGACATGCTAACCGATAAGTTTAAAGCCTGCATTTCGCTTCGTCAACACGGCTTCATGAAAGGACGATCTACTTCGACCAATCTCATTGAGTTCACACACAAGACATTAATCACAATGGAAAATGGTTACCAGATGGACTCGGTGTACACCGACATCAAGAAAGCTTTTGACAGGGTGAACCACAAGCTCCTCATCGCTAAATTACACAAATTAGGCATCCACTCGAATTTGTTGGAATGGTTGACTTCTTACCTCAGCGGAAGAATGCAGTATGTCAAAATAAACGGTCACGAATCCCGTTCGTTCCCAGTGACGTCAGGAGTCCCACAAGGAAGCCATCTCGGCCCTATTTTGTTTCTGTTATTTTTCGACGACATTACAAAAGTAATAAAACATTCGTCATGTCTCCTGTACGCTGACGACCTAAAGCTGTTCAAAGAAGTGAGAAATGTCCGGGATTGTTCCGCTATTCAAAGAGACTTAGAAGCGATCTCCGAATGGTGTCATCGAAATGCATTACAACTCAGCATCAGTAAGTGTCAAATAATTTCATTTCACCGAAACCATCATCCGATTCACTACGTCTACGAGATTGACGGATCGGTTTTGGAACGAGTTTCCGAAATTCGTGACCTAGGCGTTCTACTGGACTCGAAGTTGGACTTCAACAGCCACATAGAGCACATCACCTCAAAAGCTTACGCCATGATCGGATTTGTTAAAAGAATTTGCTTCGAGTTTCGCGATATCAGAGCGCTGAAAAGCGTCTACTGCGCCCACGTCCGTTCGTATCTGGAGTACGCTTGTTTGGTTTGGCAGCCATATTGCGCAGATAAACAGATCGCGATTGAGTCAATTCAGAAGAAATTTGTTTTGCACGCTTTGAGGCGAACTGTGAAAAGGGACGAAAATTTCCGTCTCCCACCTTATGAGTCACGCTGTGATATCCTGGGTATCGATACTCTGAAAAGGAGACGATCCAATCTTGGAGCATTTTTCATCTTCGACGTCTTACGCAACCGAATTGATGCACCAGAAATTCGTTCCCGTATCTCCATCAATGTTCCAACGAGAAACCTGCGAGATCACAAATTTCTAACAACGACCTTTCACCGCACTGACTATGGTATGCACGAACCACTAAATGAATTGTGCATGAACTTCAACGACTTTTCGCATCTCTACAATACCACAGTATCGAGAAACATTTTTCGAAGCCAAGTTAAATCAGTTGTTTTGCCGAACGTCTTGCCGCATGAACGCTATTTGGACCGATAAATTATGACATCGATTTTTCAATTTTCTTCTCAATTTTTATTTTTATTTTATCCGTTATTCACGACGAGAACGCTTTTTATTTTTTAAGAAGGTTTTTCGATTTTTATTTTTTCATTTCTTCTTCTTCATTTCTATGCATTTGATTTTTTTTTTTTTTGTTTTTTGTTCTATTTTCTTTTTAATTTACATTTTTTGTTTCTATTTTTATCTTGACTTTTAAAGTTTTTCAATTCGCTTCTTCTCACTGTTATCAGTTAGCATGTAATGCCGTTGATAATGTAAATAAATAAATAAAATAAAATAAAATAAAAACTAACACTTTACACCAGAATACAGACGCATGTGATAAAGTTGTCACGATTTCAAAACAAATATTCTGAAAACTACAATAAGCAGAACAACTTCAACTTCATCTGATAAGATCCTCCGAATATATCCTAACCAGCGCAGTCAATATACCATTACCGCTTCTCCCACAGAGATTCTCATTCCTAATATGATTATCCCATTGCCTGGCACTTGCTACACTCCTAAGAATACGAAAGTCTGCAAAAAACATCTCCTCTGCAGTCTCCCCAAATTAACACTGCCGTACAAAATCGTTGACCTGGTAGAAAGCTAACTTTATGGCGCTGCTCAATTTCTTTTTCTTGAAGATGTGCGACCTTAACTGACTGACAACATCATAACCCAATTTTCTCAACTCACCAGTTTCAGAAAAAATGGTTCGTGAAAACTTAAATTCCGAAACCTTTTTCAGTTGCACTACATTCAAGGTGCAAAGTACTCTTCCCCAGATTTCCTTTGGGATAATTTCTGTTCTAATAAATCCAATTTGTTTTCCCATTACATGAATGCTGAAGGTAAAGAAAGTTTTCCGATTTACGTCTTTGCTACCTTAAGTATGTGAAGTAAAAGTAGCAACGCAAACAGCCTTTTTTCTTGAATTACATTTATCAACTTTATGTTTTCACTAATTGAACTTCAAAGCTTTTTAGTTTTTATGAATTTGTCAAAAGAGTCTTATTTATGTGTTAAATTTGAATGGGTTGTGGCATACAGCACTCAAAAAGAGAACTTTATGAAACGAACGATGGGAAGCAGAACAGATGTGAATAAGAATTAGAGAAATCAGTGAAAATGATTAAGTTTTGGATCTAGTTTATACGAACATTTCATCAGTGCCACATAAGCACTTTAATCTCTAAGAAAATCTCTAAATTACCCACTTTGTATCTAAACCGAAGTTGCATAATGTGGGTTTTTTTAATTTAAATTTTTCCTTACACTCATTTTCCTCATTTGCCGATATCTGTAATAATTTTAAAGCCCAGAGACTCTGTTTGATTGTTACTTTTGATTTGGTCACGTTTATTTCAATATCAATGCACTGCTCCCTGATTTAAATTTTTTTGCAATTCACCGACAAAAACTCGCTTTTTCGTGCGTCATTTCGGTGTCACATGAAGTCATGCACGAAAAAGCTTTTTTTCTTGGTGAATAGCAAAAAACGTTGTGTGATACACGTTACGTATGCTGGTAGTTTCACGCACACGATGTGTTGCCGAACTCGCCTTCGGCTCGTATCGGCAATGTCACATCCACATTTAGTTAAGCGGACCAAATGAATGACGATGGAAGTTCATTGAATGTTACTTTAAAATAACTCACTTGGTCCGCTTTATACAAAACACAAAATGAATATTTCGTAAAAAACGAATTTCTTCCATACAAATTTAATGTTTTGTCACCGACGGAACAGTTGAAACTCGAAGCGCCCTCAGCTGTTTTGTGGCCAATATGTGAAATAGGCGCTTGATCCATTGATTAAAAAGAAAGATACTGTTAGGTTAAAATGGAAGAATGAGAAGTGCCATGTAACTAAAAGAGACTAGGGAATCGAATTCTCAAAACGACGTAAAGAGGTGAAAGGAGGGATTACTGCATGCTTCGACGATTATGTTAAAGATTTTGAGGTTAAGATAAAAACGAACACGAAATGTATCTTCGCATTCGCCAAATCCCTGATGGAGACTACCGAATAGCACGAATTACAAAAACGATGAATCGGTTTGCAACCTGTTTGCCAAATCCTTCAGCTCGGTATATAGCCCCGTGGTCAAGAGTACCCCTGTTGCAGTCTTTGATCCTTTCCAATACCAAGTAATTTCTGACCTTGAAGAGTTATCATTCACCCCTGGTGAAGTGGAGTCGACGCTCAAATGTTTCAATTCAAACATAATTGTTAGTTCAGACTATCTCCCAATAATATTTTTCACGAAATTGACAACTGAGAGTTTACCGTTAAGTATTCTTTTCAACAGACCTCTGGGCAAAAATACAGAATAGGTTATTTTTTCAAATCAATCCGGTTGAGTGTGTAATTGATGCAAAACGTCTTACTGATGACTGTTTCTTACTCAGCATTGATTATTACGAACTCAAGCGTACTGATTTGAAAAAAACCTATAGCTACACATGAGGTTAATTAATCAAATCACTCCTTGGATGTGTAATCTACGCAAAACGTTTTCTGATGCACACTGACAATTCCTTAGCTTTAAAAATGCAAGTTCTTCCCGTGCACCAGTCCTATTCGTGACCAAGGTCCTTTCCCTGACAATTTGTATAAGGAAAATACAAGTTCATCTCGTGCACCATTCTTATTCGTGGCCAAAGTCTTCAGTCCGGTTGAGATGCTGAGAACGAAACAGTGCGTGAAGGTGTGAAAAATATGAAGAATAAGAAGATTTTCTCAAGAAAAATCATTCAAAGTTTTTGCAAGACCATTTTGTAACATAAATGCCTACAAAATTAAAATTGAAGCCCTTCCGCGGGCTGTTTTCTACTCAGTATGCATCAGTAAGACGTTCTGCATCGATACACACACACTCAACCAGATTGATTTCAAAAAATAACCTGAACTGCATTTTAGCCAAGCTAAGGCCTGTTAGTATTTGAGAAAGCCTTTGATAAAGTGGTCCACGACCTTGTTCTACGTAAAATGAAATCATTTGGACTTCCCGAAAACTTGCTTCAATGGTTTGCATCCACTTGACGAACAGACCCAATTTCGTTGTTATTGGAGGCTCGAAATCTGAGAGATTTATTCTCACGTCCGGAGTACGACAAGGTTCTATTCTCGGTCCATTGCTATTTCTCATCTTTATAAATGACCTCCTTGGATCGCTGCCGTCTTGCTCAGCTCAGAGTTGGCTGATGATTTGAAGATACACAGGGAAATCAAAACTATGATTGGTGCAAAATTGCAATGTAGACAAGTGTGCAGTTACGTCCACCTCTCATAGTCGTACTAAAGTGATATTCAAATACTCCGTCGTAAATTACATAATTAAGAGAGTTTCAGTGAAGAAAGATTTTGGAGCAATTTCGACGACAAGCTGTCTCTTAATGACCACGTGATGGACATGACACGTA
>CM055403.1:123012673-123057907 GCA_029228625.1 Pseudolycoriella hygida
TCCATTATTGACGACGAGAACGCTTTTTATTTTTTAAGAAGGTTTTTCGATTTTTATTTTTTCATTTCTTCTTCTTCATTTCTATGCATTTGATTTTTTTTTTTGTTTTTTGTTCTATTTTCTTTTTAATTTACATTTTTTGTTTCTATTTTTATCTTGACTTTTAAAGTTTTTCAATTCGCTTCTTCTCACTGTTATCAGTTAGCATGTAATGCCGTTGATAATGTAAATAAATAAATAAAATAAAATAAAATAAAAACTAACACTTTACACCAGAATACAGACGCATGTGATAAAGTTGTCACGATTTCAAAACAAATATTCTGAAAACTACAATAAGCAGAACAACTTCAACTTCATCTGATAAGATCCTCCGAATATATCCTAACCAGCGCAGTCAATATACCATTACCGCTTCTCCCACAGAGATTCTCATTCCTAATATGATTATCCCATTGCCTGGCACTTGCTACACTCCTAAGAATACGAAAGTCTGCAAAAAACATCTCCTCTGCAGTCTCCCCAAATTAACACTGCCGTACAAAATCGTTGACCTGGTAGAAAGCTAACTTTATGGCGCTGCTCAATTTCTTTTTCTTGAAGATGTGCGACCTTAACTGACTGACAACATCATAACCCAATTTTCTCAACTCACCAGTTTCAGAAAAAATGGTTCGTGAAAACTTAAATTCCGAAACCTTTTTCAGTTGCACTACATTCAAGGTGCAAAGTACTCTTCCCCAGATTTCCTTTGGGATAATTTCTGTTCTAATAAATCCAATTTGTTTTCCCATTACATGAATGCTGAAGGTAAAGAAAGTTTTCCGATTTACGTCTTTGCTACCTTAAGTATGTGAAGTAAAAGTAGCAACGCAAACAGCCTTTTTTCTTGAATTACATTTATCAACTTTATGTTTTCACTAATTGAACTTCAAAGCTTTTTAGTTTTTATGAATTTGTCAAAAGAGTCTTATTTATGTGTTAAATTTGAATGGGTTGTGGCATACAGCACTCAAAAAGAGAACTTTATGAAACGAACGATGGGAAGCAGAACAGATGTGAATAAGAATTAGAGAAATCAGTGAAAATGATTAAGTTTTGGATCTAGTTTATACGAACATTTCATCAGTGCCACATAAGCACTTTAATCTCTAAGAAAATCTCTAAATTACCCACTTTGTATCTAAACCGAAGTTGCATAATGTGGGTTTTTTTAATTTAAATTTTTCCTTACACTCATTTTCCTCATTTGCCGATATCTGTAATAATTTTAAAGCCCAGAGACTCTGTTTGATTGTTACTTTTGATTTGGTCACGTTTATTTCAATATCAATGCACTGCTCCCTGATTTAAATTTTTTTGCAATTCACCGACAAAAACTCGCTTTTTCGTGCGTCATTTCGGTGTCACATGAAGTCATGCACGAAAAAGCTTTTTTTCTTGGTGAATAGCAAAAAACGTTGTGTGATACACGTTACGTATGCTGGTAGTTTCACGCACACGATGTGTTGCCGAACTCGCCTTCGGCTCGTATCGGCAATGTCACATCCACATTTAGTTAAGCGGACCAAATGAATGACGATGGAAGTTCATTGAATGTTACTTTAAAATAACTCACTTGGTCCGCTTTATACAAAACACAAAATGAATATTTCGTAAAAAACGAATTTCTTCCATACAAATTTAATGTTTTGTCACCGACGGAACAGTTGAAACTCGAAGCGCCCTCAGCTGTTTTGTGGCCAATATGTGAAATAGGCGCTTGATCCATTGATTAAAAAGAAAGATACTGTTAGGTTAAAATGGAAGAATGAGAAGTGCCATGTAACTAAAAGAGACTAGGGAATCGAATTCTCAAAACGACGTAAAGAGGTGAAAGGAGGGATTACTGCATGCTTCGACGATTATGTTAAAGATTTTGAGGTTAAGATAAAAACGAACACGAAATGTATCTTCGCATTCGCCAAATCCCTGATGGAGACTACCGAATAGCACGAATTACAAAAACGATGAATCGGTTTGCAACCTGTTTGCCAAATCCTTCAGCTCGGTATATAGCCCCGTGGTCAAGAGTACCCCTGTTGCAGTCTTTGATCCTTTCCAATACCAAGTAATTTCTGACCTTGAAGAGTTATCATTCACCCCTGGTGAAGTGGAGTCGACGCTCAAATGTTTCAATTCAAACATAATTGTTAGTTCAGACTATCTCCCAATAATATTTTTCACGAAATTGACAACTGAGAGTTTACCGTTAAGTATTCTTTTCAACAGACCTCTGGGCAAAAATACAGAATAGGTTATTTTTTCAAATCAATCCGGTTGAGTGTGTAATTGATGCAAAACGTCTTACTGATGACTGTTTCTTACTCAGCATTGATTATTACGAACTCAAGCGTACTGATTTGAAAAAAACCTATAGCTACACATGAGGTTAATTAATCAAATCACTCCTTGGATGTGTAATCTACGCAAAACGTTTTCTGATGCACACTGACAATTCCTTAGCTTTAAAAATGCAAGTTCTTCCCGTGCACCAGTCCTATTCGTGACCAAGGTCCTTTCCCTGACAATTTGTATAAGGAAAATACAAGTTCATCTCGTGCACCATTCTTATTCGTGGCCAAAGTCTTCAGTCCGGTTGAGATGCTGAGAACGAAACAGTGCGTGAAGGTGTGAAAAATATGAAGAATAAGAAGATTTTCTCAAGAAAAATCATTCAAAGTTTTTGCAAGACCATTTTGTAACATAAATGCCTACAAAATTAAAATTGAAGCCCTTCCGCGGGCTGTTTTCTACTCAGTATGCATCAGTAAGACGTTCTGCATCGATACACACACACTCAACCAGATTGATTTCAAAAAATAACCTGAACTGCATTTTAGCCAAGCTAAGGCCTGTTAGTATTTGAGAAAGCCTTTGATAAAGTGGTCCACGACCTTGTTCTACGTAAAATGAAATCATTTGGACTTCCCGAAAACTTGCTTCAATGGTTTGCATCCACTTGACGAACAGACCCAATTTCGTTGTTATTGGAGGCTCGAAATCTGAGAGATTTATTCTCACGTCCGGAGTACGACAAGGTTCTATTCTCGGTCCATTGCTATTTCTCATCTTTATAAATGACCTCCTTGGATCGCTGCCGTCTTGCTCAGCTCAGAGTTGGCTGATGATTTGAAGATACACAGGGAAATCAAAACTATGATTGGTGCAAAATTGCAATGTAGACAAGTGTGCAGTTACGTCCACCTCTCATAGTCGTACTAAAGTGATATTCAAATACTCCGTCGTAAATTACATAATTAAGAGAGTTTCAGTGAAGAAAGATTTTGGAGCAATTTCGACGACAAGCTGTCTCTTAATGACCACGTGATGGACATGACACGTAAAGCATATAAAAATCTCGGCTTCGAACGAGTTTTAAAGAAATTTACGTGTTTCAGCAATGTAAATGCGATTTTACATTCGCTTCGCTCATGTAAAATACGCATTTACATTGCTTCAACACGTAAAAAACGGTACGTAAGTGCTTCCAAATTTTTATTTTGACGAGTGGGAAGGTTACGGCCCGACCCGAAGTGGAAGCACAGACGTAATGTACTATTACCAGATTATTCTTCTCCAAATTCGGTATCACTCACCCTCGACTTAAATACACGAAAATTCACTCCTTGGAAACTCGTCGCCTGGAAAATGATGAAGTGATGTTATTCAAACTAGTAAATGAGTGAGTTGACTCTCCACTTTCTCAACAAATTTAATGGCATCATCCTACGAGAGGTTACAAGGTTCGAATGGTAATTTCTTCAGTAACTGAATAACGTTTCGGCAAATATTTTTAATTAAAATTCTTCAGATCTTGTGACCCCTTGTTCCTTTTCCCATTCATCATTTAAAAATCATGAAAACCTTTGCGTGCCGACCAGGAACCTGTCTCATATGATAGGTCCTAGTTCGGCCACTTTCGAAGGGTGCACGACGTAGTCGCCTAGTGTCCTGTATCTTAGCTGATAGAATTTAGGGCATTCACATATGACGTGAAAGCCCGTTTCCTCTTCCAAGCTACAGGAACAGTCTGGGTCACCTGAAATTCTCATCTTCGTCAGGTGCTTGTTGAGTCCGCAATGTCCGATCGTCGTACTAACCACTCTTCTTATGCGATCCCGGCCCATCGTCAAGAGCTCTTTAGTCCATCTCTCGTTCAGAGTGGGGAAGAACTGCTTGGTATGCATTCCTCCTTCGTACGCTGTCCAGATTTTTCTATGCTTGGCCCTCACCCAGTCCTTCATCGCTTTCGCACAAAGCGAATTCGGGATGGGGATGAGGGGTTCGGGTCCTTATGTGATTGCCGTTTAGCCGGTTTTTGCCAGCTCATCAGCCTTCTCATTACCACCCACTCCCGAGTGTTCGAGCACCCAAACTAGTTTGACTCGATTTCTCAGCCCTATCTGGTTCAAGTAGCCTTTATTTTACTTTACTTCTTCTACCAATTTAGAAGTCACAGTGGGTGACATCAGCGCTTTTATTGCTGATTTACTGTCAGCGCACACGATCACGTCTTTGCCATTCAGCCTTTCTGCCAGAATTTCTCGAGTTCCGAAAAGACCCCGCCTTCCCTGTAGAGCGTGATGTCATTTGTGAACAGTCCTTAATTACAAATTTCAGCTGAAACAACTTGATTCACGAATATTTGGAATTAATAGACGAATTTGAATTGAGAAAGACTGAAACTAAGTACACGGCCGGTCCTTTGGAGTGGTATAATTTACTCGATGCGTACCAACGACAAGAGATGAATCTGAACATTTTAATGAGACAAGTATTCTAATCCACCTTCACAAGATTAATTCGACATATGGCTATTTTTGGACCCGTACGAAGTACAGATGTCCCATACGTTAACTACAAGATATTTTATTGTAACATGGGGAACATCGAGGCGGGAGTGAGGGGGATGCATCTATTATCGTCTAGAAGAGTGACGAATCAGCAAAAAAAATGTCCGTCTGTCCGTTCTTCCCATCGCTTTTTTCTAAACGGCTGCACCGAAACTTTTTTCCCTGAAAGGTACATATTTCCCATGATTCAAGTTCAAATATGAGCAAAATCGGTCAAGTGGTTCCGGAGATAAAATAGTTATTTATGCAACTAGTTGCGAAATGGAGTTGTTTTTGTCACTAGATGTGAAGTTATCAAACGAGTGAAGCGAGTTGGATAATCACATCGTGTGACAAAAACAACCAATTTCGCAACGTGTTTCATACAAGACTTTATGCAACAACTTGTGAAATGAGTGATAAAAAGTTACTTTTTATCACTAGTGACAAAATGTAACTTTTTATCACTCAAATGAGTGATAAAAAGTTACTTTTTATCACTAGTGATAAAAAGTAAAACCAGTTATAAAATGAAAGCATTTCGCAAAACTGAAAAAAAATTTGTGGAAATCGGCGCAGTGGTCTGGGCACTGCGACCAATGGAATAGACGAAATTGAGTTATGAATGAATGAATGAATACACTTTATTTACACCTTGAAATAGTAATTTTACATAATTTTCTTAACCTATTTGGCAAAAAAAAGGAAATATAATAATGGACACCGCTGTGCAGTGCACTTCAAAGGAGTCGTTAAGTAAAGAAAAAAAAATTAAAGAAGAACAAACTTAAGCTAGAAATATTTTGTTATAACAAATAAAAGAATCTAGAAATTTTTACATGAAAGTTATGCCAAAAGGCACCGGATAAGAGATGGGAAAATTAATTTGTAAACGCGTAGCGAGCATTTGTGTTTAGAATTTAGATACGGAAATAGCTATGAATAAAAGAGTGAAGTCAAGGAGGATAGCAGGGTTACCAGCACAAGGTGAGAGAAAGGAGCCATTTTTCCATACCAGACCTCGCAATGTAGTATCTCCAGTATCTCTTATCATCATCAAGTAAATGGCTTGATCCGACTGTTGTCAAATCACTTCTTAAGAAAGCCATTGATTTCGTAATAGCCACGCTTTCAGTTCACTCTGGAAACGATGTGTGGGGACGGAAACAGGCAGTGAGTTGTACCATCTACATCCCAAGACAGAGATAGCCCTCATTCCACTCTCAGTCTTAATGGACGGCTGCCTGAGCAAACCCTTCCTTCGTGTATTGTACCCATGGTTAGCCTTATTATAAGCAACAGTGCAGTATGATTCCTTGTAGACAGCTTTGTGCACAAACGTACAAACATTGAACCTGACGATACTACTGACACTGAGCTCTTTCGGACAGGCATGACGAAATAAGTCGGACGTCGGGTATCGCAAGGGAAGTCTATTGGCCTGCTTAAGGCAACGCTTTTGGAGGACCTGCAATCGCTTGATATTCCTCTTATTCGCCGTGCCCCAGGCAGCTGGTAGGTAACTGACAATAGAGTGGGCCAGGGCGAAAAATATCTTCGTCAGCACCTATATTGAAAGCACTCTTTTGAGCTTGCATAATATACCACAGACCGAAGCCAGCCTACGACACATTTGGGAGATTTTGCGCTTCCCATGACAGTTTATCGTCAATAGTAGCCCTAGATATTTGAAGCACTTGACCATTTCGATCACCTGACCCTCCAGAACAACCCCATCCACCGCTTGCGGTGGGGGTAACCTAAAGTGCACACACTTAGTTTTTATCACGTTGAGGGGTAGCTTGCTTACGTCAAGATAGTCATGAACCATTTCAAGGCCATGATTGATAGAGCCTATATTCGTGTTCAGAAGCGTAAAATAAACCTGTGTCATCAGCGAGGAGAGTCGGATCGCCCACAGTCGGAAGCCGGAAGATGTCATTAATATAAACAAGGAAGAGGAGCGGACAAAGGACACTGCCTTGCGGAATAACAATGGTAATTTCCTTGAACTGGCTTCTAGATTTGCATAGTATTACACATTGCTTCCTCCCCGTAAGGTAGCTGTTAAGTAATTCCATTGCACCTCGTCTTATCCCAGCTGAATCCAGTTTCTGCAGTAGTATGAGTAGTATTAATTTCCTAGCCATGTATGAAAGCAAATGGTTTTTAGTCTATATTTGACCAACTATGCGATATGGAGATTTACTGTCGAAGGCAAAGTTGTAGAGAATAAAATTTTAGAGAACTCGGCTTTTCCCGAAAAATTTCCAAATCCTTGGGATTCAGTCACTTCTAGAATCAGGAAGGATGACTCATATCTCTAGGAACCATGGCAGTGAGAAAGTTGCTTCCAAAAGAAAAGTTGTAGAGAATTAAATTTTAGCGAAAACTTATTTCAGGATTTTCCTGAAAAATGTTCCAATTCTTGAAAATCAGTTACTCTTAAATTAGGAGGGATGACTCATATATATATAGACATATGGCAGTTGGAAAGTTGCTTCCCTTCGGGAGGGTTTTCGACATTACCTTGGGTACTTTCTCTGGGTCGTTCGAATTCTGATAGTTTTAAAAACTTTAGAAGCATCTTTTCCTTTTTGCAAAATTTGTTCGATTTGCCACATCTACGAGGGGCACCCTAAAAGTTTCGGGAATCGGCTATATCGGCTCGTGTAAACTTTTCGCCAATTTACACAAAAATTAAATTGGTCTTTCCTGATTCAAAAATGATGATCAAAATGAAAATCGATCGTAGCAGTCAAAAGATACAACAATTGCAAAAAGTCATTGCAGAGAAAAAATGGATTTATCACGTGAAAATTTTAGAGCCATGATTTTCTACGACTTTAAGTCTGGCTTGACTCCCAAATTGTGTATTGATCGTTTGCAAAAAGCATGAGATGAGGCCCCATCCAAGACCACTGTTTATCGCTGGTTCGCTGAGTTTGAATCGGGACGCACTTACCTCAGTGACGACTTTCGTGAAGGTCGACCTTCCACAGCCATCACCGATGGAAACATTGACCATGTCCGGAACATGATTGAAGCCGATCGTCATGTGACCTATGCTGAGATAGCTGCATCCCTTGGGATCGGGAAAAGTCAAATACAAACAATTTTACACGAACATTTACGCACACGGAAGCTTTGTTCTCGGTGGATCCCACACAAATTGAAAGACGACCAAAAGGAGGCTCGTGTGAAATGGTGCCGAGATTCTCTCAAAAAATTCGACAATGGGGCTTCTGATTCAGTATATAGCATCGTAACAGGTGGCGAAAGTTGGATTTACAGCTATGATTCCCAAACAAAACAGCAATCCACCGTTTGGGTGTTTCAAAATGAAGATTTACCAACAAAGGTAATTCGCGCTCGAAGCGTCGCCAAGAAAATGGTCGCTACTTTCTTCACGAAATGTGGTCATGTGGCTACTATACCACTTGAGGATCGTAAAACAATCAAATCAGAGTGGTATACTACGATTTGTTTGCCAAAAGTATTTGAAGAACTACGAGGAAGGAGTCGAAATCGCAAGATCGTCCTCCACCATGATAATGCAAGCTCCCACACAAGTGCTCTGACCACGACGTTCTTGGAGAAGGAAAAAATCAATTTGATGCTGCATCCACCCTACAGTCCCGACTTGGCACCGTGCGACTTTTATTTGTTTCCGAGTGTCAAGAATAAGTTGCGTGGGAAGCGATTTTTATCTGCGGAAGCTGCTGTCGAGGCATATGAACAAGAAGTGGCCCAAATCCCAACTTCCGAATGGAGTCGATGTTTCGAAAACTTTTAGGGTGCCCCTCGTATTCTGTTTGCTAAATCTATTCTGATACGTACGGGTCTTTGGTTATGTTTTTAGATATATGAACTGTAAGTTAACAAATTTTTTGGAGGTTTTTTACAAGGGCAAGGTGAAAATTACATACTCAGAGAATTCCAAATTTGTGCAAATTTCAAAAATCTTTGGATGTAGCCGTAGACATAGTTCCACCAACGCAAAATCCTCTAAGTTCATAATTGACCATTTCAGTTTCAGTTTAAATAAAAAATGAAAAAATGCCTTTGAAAATTTGCAAAAAATTTAAATGCTTTTTTGTTGCAGTCAAATCGAATTCGAGGAATTTCCAAAACATGCAATTCCTCATGTCCTACTTTTTTCGGATTAAAATAATTTCTGATCTGCCAGTCTAACATTTTAAAATCGGTAGAAAAGAGCAAACAGATTAAAGGCAAAAGGCCAAACAAATTCTTTCTTCGATTTTAATGGAAAAATTTTCGAGCAGCTGTATTACGGTGGAAAGCATCTCATAAATTACGAAAACTATTATAATTAGTTTGTGAGTAGCACACGTTTGACTCGGTAACTGCTTGTTTTAATAAACACAAAAAAAAAATCCGAAATAAATAAATACTCTTAATAATACGCGTGCCACGTCTAAGCGGTCTAAGCTCTGGTGCACATATGATAGAGAAACACTTGCCATATGTCGCCTAAGCTCAATTATAAATAGACGAAAATGTGACACGCATCAATACATTATTCATAACACATAACACATAAAGCTAATAAGACCATTAATAAAAGCGAAAGTCAATAATTGTCCAACGATGACAGAGATAAAGCAAAAATAAAAACATTTACTTACCTTGGCCATATATAAACTCCAGATACTTCGAAACCGTAATTCCAAGCACCAGAATAAGCTCCTTGATGTTTTGGTCCAGTGCAAACACCATGCCCATGCGCTTTTCCTTCCTCCCAACCCCCGCAATACGTTCCACCATCCTCAAAGTCAAATCGACCGCCACTGATTTGCGGTCGACCAGCATTGGCGCCTGTAGTTCCCGGTGAACTCGGTGCAGTACCGGTAACAACGTTCCCATTTTGATGACCCTGATTATTTGCACTATTTACATTGGCGTTCATATGATGTTGCTCTTGCGTTTGTTGCATTTTCACTAGCGACACACAAAAAAAACCGTTTCAATTTAATGCTCTCAATTCGATTATATCGAACGAATTATATTATTTTACAATTTTGAATCTTATTTTATTTTCGGTTGAAATTATACTTTGAACGTCTACCCGAAACCCGAACCAACGCCATGTTAATTAATTTTATCACAATTTTCTTAATTGATTTCCACTCAATTTTTCGTTTTTCTTTTCTTTCTCTCACACTTGCACTCACTTTAAACTATTTTCTCATTTCCACCGAATCATGTTCTGTACGTAATTTTCTTTTTCAATTATTTTTCATTAACTCGAAAATTTTATTTTCTTGAAATTACTTAACTTTCTTTAACTGGATGCACCACATGTTGATTACATTATTTATGTTCAGTTTTCAATTTGTGACTAAAATTATATTTCATCTCTCATTATTTTCGGGTTTTTAACATTTTCTATTCAAACAAGGTCAAGGTGTATTTATTACGAAATACAAAATATTTCTTTCTTTTTTTTGAAAAAAAAACTATGTTTTTTGTAAAGAAAAGTAAAATGAATTGAAAAGTTATTTAAACCGTACCAAAGTATTCAAACGCAGAGGCGTCGACAGAACGAAAATATAGTTGGACCGATTGTGCGGTCATTTAGTTATTATTCCAACCGTTTTACAAATGCTTATAGAAATCGGAATGACTCATAGGCAACGAGTTATCATTAATTATTCTTTGTGAATCAATACTCAATGCTTTATCAACTTATAGACAGATTCCGATTCGCAACCACCACTGAAATTACACTAAATTTATTTTGGGTACATCAAGAGAATGAAGAACACTCTGACAAAAATAGCTACAACACCAACTAACAAAACTGTATTACCCGTAATATTAACTAACTAGGCGGTTTAAAAAAAAATTCTCGTTTTTCGCGCATTTTCTGTATATTCATTTTCTTTTTTGCTTAATCTTTTTATTTGATTTATTTTTAATTTCAGATTTATTTATTTTTAAATTATTTGATAAAATTTTTATTACTTTAATTGATTATTAAAGACGTTTTCTATCAAGATTCAATTAATTCAGAAAATTGCGAAATAATTCTGCTAATTGGTGCTACTGGAATGTTCAATGTCTAAGTCCACTAAAGTTAATAACGTTGTCATTGAATCAGTCAATACGAAATGTTTCTGATTGATCGATTTGTCGAAAAGCTACTTCAATCGCGAAGAATTAAATCTGGAAATGTGTTTCGTAACGTCTAAATTCCGTCAGAAAATGGGAAATTTTACGCTGGTATTAATTGTCTTGACAATCGATAGAGTTGTTAACACATATTAATTGGTTTTTAAATGACTTATTTTAACTGACAATAAAAAAATCGCGCGATTCTTTCGCTACAATGTCAAATGTTATATGAAACATATGCAACGGACCCGTACGTATCAGAATAGATGTGCATTGTGCAAACACGTACGTATTTTAGTAAATATACTAATTCCAAATAAAATGCAAAATTACTAGACGAATTCATAATTCCTTTACTTCAAAGCGTTCAAAACACTATACTTCACCTAGTCGTTCGTTTCGATTTAGGTGGTATATATGAAAGTGAACTGTTCATAGAAGCCATTATTCTGTGACCGAGTGTGCTGATATACATATGGTCCAGTAGGTAAGGTGTACTGATGATTCGTAAACGACGAAATCAGCACATTAGTTTGTTAATCTTATGAAGACACTTCGTTTGTCATAAAGCAATTACGAAGGGTACAGTAATGTTGATACAAGGGTGCACTTTAAACCAAAGTAAGTACCGCAGTTGTTGAATACAAATTTTCTTCAAGTGTAATAGTACTAAAAAACCTTTTGACCTTTATTGCCTTAACTCTAAGTGTATGAAATCACGTCCACATTAAATTGTATTGGAAATTGCCAATAGGGCAATGTTGAAAAACACGTCCGAAGCAACGATGTAAAAAACTTTTTAGAAAGCACAAAATTGATCCCCAAAAGGATATAAATTTTCGCCTCTGTTTTCTCTACAACATAACAAAAAACCACTATTTGTGGGACCGACCTTAGGACTGACCTAAGGCCCACATGAGCCCTAAGCACCAGGCATCTGGCCCAAATTTGTTGTGAATATAATTCGGTACTCGGTTACCTCTCAAATAGAAAAAGAACCAACAAAATCGGTTTGCATTTACCCGATTTATGTAAAGAAACACTTTGGGCCCTAGTAGAAACTTAGTTTCAGGGTCTGAGACCAAGAGCTTCTAATCAAAAAATTTTCGTTTACCACGGAGTTTGTAACCAGTCGAATTTCGACCCGGGAGCTGGTTACTTTTTCGTTTCATGGTCCTTAGATACCGAGTCTGCAAAAAAATTTTGTCCGTCCGTCAACACCATAACTCAAGTAAAACTTGACCGATTTTTAAAATCTTTTTTTCCCTGAAAGGTGATCTTTTATGGGATTGAATCTGGGCACTGTCGGCCCAAGTGCCGCCGAGCTAGGGCCGTTTAACTTGTTTTTGGTCTTTTGCACACAACTCGAGTAAATCTTTTCGGATTTTCGAAAACTTTTTTTTCTTTGAAAGATCTGGACATGGCCCCGACAATGGAAGAAACTTTTTTGATCTTGAGCCCTTGGACTTAGCTAGGGCACTAAAAACGAGTCTCTGCTAGGGCCAAACGTGTTTTTTGTAAATAAATCGAGTAAATCTTTTTCGATTTTCAAAAAAAAAAAAATTTAATCGAAAGATAAAGCAATTTCCTACAATTTATGGAAAAACCTTTTTGAATCGGAGCGTCTGGACTCAGCCTGGGCTCTAAAACTGAGTCGCTACTAGGGCCATGCGTGTTTTTTGTGCATCTCTTCACAGTGCGAGGCACATTGGGATTGCTCATTGTAATAAAACAAAAATTGTAAACTAAATTGTGAATAAATTGAAATTGAAATTGAAACATCTTTTCCGATTTTCAAAAATTTTTTTTCAGTCGAAAGGACTAGAAATGCCCAACAATTTTTGGAAGAAATTTGTTTTTACTTAAGGTCGCTGGACCTAGCTAGAGCCTTAAAGAGGTGTCCCTACTAGGGCCCTACTTGTTTTTTACTCATAAATCGAGTAAATTCCATCCGATTTTCGTGATTATTTTTCTATTCGATAAGTAATCAAAGCCTTAAGAGCATCCATGAAAAAATGTGGGCCCGGGCTGAGCCTAAGATGGCCGTTAATGTTAGGGTGGATCGATCTAGGCAATAAATTTTCGAAAAATTCGAACATCTTGAGAACGATAAGAGATAGAAAATCGGTGTCAAAGGCAAAGTTGTTGGTTTTGGTGTGGCGCATGGCGTAATGCTTGCCAATCTAGACAATATATTTTCGAAAAATTCAAACATGTTGAGAAGTATAAGTGATAGAAGAGGGAACGGGTTAGCTCAGTGGTAACGTACTGGTTTTCCACCGAGAAAATCATGGTTCAATCCTGGTGGGGACAAATTCTGTACATAATTTTTCTTCAATGTATAGCATGAAAGTAACGTTCATAGGCACACCCGGGCTTCATAATTTATGTAGTTGTGAATTTGGTGCTGCTAGGTGAAAGCTAGGGCACCAAACCCTTGCAAAAAATCCACTGTGTGACGCCCCTGACCCGGACGGGTTGTAACGGCGGATTATTATTATTAAGTAATAGAAGATCGGTGTCTATGGCAAACTTATTTGTCTATGGAAGTATGGGTCAGAGGTCTTTTCTAAATGCTCTAGGTCGGTTCTAATATCGTAATAATAATACCGTAGTACAAATAACATTTTTTGAAAATATGTCTAAAAAAAGTTTTTACTTTTTTTTAAACTATTTTAAATTTTTTATTATTTTGGGTTTTTTTTTAATATTTGGAGAGACTTTTACACCGTTTCTTCGGACGGGTTTTTCAATATTGCCCTTTTGGCAATTTCCAATCCTATTTAATGTGGGCGTCATTTCATACACTTCAGAGCGCAATATTCACTTATATACGATCGAGTCTTTTTGCAACACATATTCTGTTTGCCACATCTGTTCTGATGCGTACGAGTCTATTGCATATGTTTTTTATTGCTGATTCGTCATCTAAGGACCATGACCGATGCTCCCCCCACTCCCGCGTCGAAATTCGACTGGTTACAAACATCGTGGTATACGCAAAATACCCCTCTTCGAAGAACTTCGTTCTTCGTACGGGTCTAAAAATCTAATGCATTTGTGGCTCCTGAACTGTTAGCGAATATTCACAGTAGACTGTGTCTTCTCCCCGAACCTCAAGTGGTGACATCTATGTTTTTTCACAGATGCATTAACGTCTCAAAAAAGAACTACTTCCGTTTAATAAGTGACGTCATCTATGCTTTCATAGCTGAATACGCACGCTAAAAATAGCACTTCTTCGACCTCTTCCCCTCTTAGTAGTGAACGACTATTTACCTTTTTATACAAAATTTCTCAAATTAATCTAAAATAGTGAAAGAATTGTCAAAAAAGAATAAAATCGCACAAAATGTCAAAATGTGGAAACAATAAAAAATCTCATACAAATATGTTCCACGCCTCGCAATTTTTTCGCACAAAACATAACAATTTGTTGTCATTTGTACGCTTGCTAAAGTAAAGTAAACTCTACTTTCGCCCCTCGAATTGATCATTTTTCTACTTTCTGCCCTCTTAGCAAGCGTAGAAAACTTAAAAATGTCACTCGGAAAAGTACTTTCGGCTTCTGAGCTTGTGATGTAAATAACTAATTCGCGTCACACATAACCACACTACGCGTGCTATTAATTGTTGCTTTTATTATTTTAGTTTTATTATTTAATTTCAAAATTTGCCACCAACAATTCGCATGTACCGGACAAATGAAATAAATTTGAATTCAGTAAAAATTTTGTAGCCGTTTGTAACGTTAAATAGGCACCATTAAATGTTGAAATTTATCAGTTAGTAAAAATGTTTAAATTTTGATATGAAAATAATTTTTCAGTAAAATAGACATAAAAGAAGAGTTGCTAACGTGTACACTATGTGATATCCTGAAAGATGTTTTACCTCAGCTTTTATCAAAACAACTAAACTTCGACAGATGAACTGATGTTAGACATGAGAGCTACTACTTAACGTTACTGCAAAATTGATGTAATAAAAACTTTTTGTAAAAGTTGTACAATAATTTTAACTAATTTGTCCGGCGTTGTGTAAGTTTCATGTAAAGGTGTGCACCGGGTACAGTCGCGCCGATCGCCGCCGAAAATTTAGGTAAAATCCCAGCTATTGCCGCTGCCGATTGAAAATTGTTCAGGCGATCACGCCGCCGCGAACAAATAAAAACACTGCGCCGCCGCTAGCCGCCGGTTCTTTTTTTTGTAAAATTTCGGCGCAGACTACCGAAACTTTCGTAGACTTTCATTAAAAAACTTTAAAGTTTCGCATGAAAACATTGGAAACATTTATTTTGAATTGAGAAATTGTTCCGTTTCTCGTATCATAGATATTCTCTTTTCGACTCTTTATCAAAAACTAATCTCATCATAAAGATAAACATTATTTTATACCCAATGGCTGATTACACGTTCTGCAGCGCAGGTGAGTTGTCTCGAACCGTTCCTACCAGTGCACAGTGTGACATTTCTTTCAAAATGGAGGCGTTTGTCAAAATCGGGCACTACACCAAATTTACCAAATAAGGCAAAATCGGTACAAATTAAAAAAAATGTACTGTAGCGTTGCTTGTAGCTCACAATAGATTCCACATCCTTATCCGCTTTTGCCTTATTTGGTAAATTTATCGTAGTGCCCAATTTTGACACACGCCGCCATTTTGAAAGAAATGTCACACTGTGCAGTGCCCCAATCCTCCTGCAGAGGGCGTTAAGTCAGAGGGTGACTACCTATCGTATATGGCCGAGTTGACTGAGTTTCATCCATTCCATTCGCTCTAACGTCCGAGTCACTCAACCGATTTTTCCAAAAAAAAGTTTCCATACTTTCTTAAGATGAAAGTCTTCCATTTGTCAACGAATTGAACAATTTTCATAAAATACTTGCCGAGCATATGCGAAAAAGTTTTACCGAATCTCGAAAAACGACGTTTTTGGACAACTTTTCGACCATATCTTGAGCGATTTCGCTCATTTTTGAACTTGAATGGGATACATGCGACGGACGGACAAACGAACGACCGGACATTTTTTGCGGATTCCTCATCTCTAGATGATATTAAATTCATCCCTTCACTCTGATCTCGATCTACCCCATGTTAGAATGAAGTGTTTTGTAGTAAACTTATAGGACCTACGTTACTTTGCCCGGGTTCAACAATACATTCAGGACCAAAATAAATTTAAGATTTTATTGAAGATAACTTTCCGAAAATCGCCGCCGCCCGCCGCCGATAAAATCGTTAACATGCGCCGGCGGAGTCGCCGGAAGGAAAACTTCAGCCGTTTCAAGCCGCCGTCGATTCTTCTGACAGAAAATTACAGCCGCCGCCGAGAAAATTTGACCGGCCCACACCTCTAGTTTCATCTGTGTTGTTTTTTATTGTAGAAATGATGCGAGACTGTTGCAAGGTGTAAAAGAGATGATTTCGTTATGTATGACCTATGAAATCAATATACAACTTTTAGTCAACACTTCAACACCTTACATCATTTTTACAACCACTTTGTAAGACACGAGACAGCAAAATACAACTTATAACATAGGCTAAAATGTTGTATAAAAGTGAGGCGTGAATGTTGTATAATTGGATTCGTAGGTGCTACATAACGAAAAATCACTTTTACAACTCACGCAACAGCATTACAACAGTTTCACAAAATTCATATCACACAAGTTGCACAACACAGGCCCAACAATTCTGCAACAAATTTACTGTTATTTTGCAACTTTTACACAAGTCATTGTCACTCAGATATGTTAGTTCAATACATCTGGGAAAAACATTTTAATTCAACATTTTCAAAAGTAATTGTGTGAGGGATGGCTTTTTTAAAAGCATTCCCCATCTAATTCAGTTGATATCTCGGTTGCTATCACCTACTTTATAATTTAAGTGTTTCACTTTTGAAATGTATAAAAAGCTGTAAAAACTTGTGAGTTGCGAGAAATGCGAGATGAAGATATTAAATTAAAATCATAAAGAAAAACTATTGAGATAAAAACGCACTCAACATACCAGCAATAAAGTGGAAATAGGATTTAAAGGACCGCATTCAAGAATTTCCTTCAATATATTCAGCTTTTACGGCTTGTTTAAATATTTGGAATGGTTGTGAAGCTATTAGGTACACAAAACGATGGTGGAGATACAAATAAATGAGATAAAATGATGTGACGGATGACGGATGACGGATGAAAGCCTTTGGCGCCCCGAAAGCATTCAGAATCGCAAGGGTTTGTTTGTGCGTGTTTATATCGATCTCAACCATATAATTGCAACACAAAAAAGTTAGTTTTGTGATGTGTATAAATAAGAATCACTAAAAAAGCTTCATGGATTTATGGAGCCGTAGGGTTATAATCACCTGTACTGGCTTTTACTAGCGAAAGGATCTAGAATTTTTCCTGCATTGGGTAATTTGCTTTAGGAAATTTCGTTTATACCTAACAGATTACTAGGTCTATTTTTCATACGAAAGAAAAGACTACAGCGTGTTACTCACCGCGTGTGGAAAAAGTGTGGCATCCTGATGTCTTAGAAGTCTGGGAGCCAAAAAAATGGATACCGGGAAATTAGACGAAAAAATAACATACGACACGTTGAAGAAATTGGGAAACAACTAAAGTCAGGAAGTGACTAAAAATCGGAAAATAACTCAACTCAGGAAGTGATTAAAAATCAGGAAATGACTAAAAATCGGGAAATGACTAAAAATTGTTGAATGACTAAAAATCGGGAAATAAGTAAAAATCTGGAAATAAGGAAAAATCGGGAAATGACTAAAAATCGGGAAATAATTAAAAATCGGGAAATGACTAAAATTGGGAAATACGTCAAAATCGGGAAATAAGTATAAATTGGAAAATGACATAAAATCGGCAAATGACTAAAAATCGGCAAATAAGTAAAAATCGGCAAATAACTAAATGTCGGGAAATAACTAAAAATAGGTAAAATAACTAAAAAAATTGGGAAATTGCTGAAAATTTACTAAAAAACGGGAAATAGCTAGAAGGATGTAATAGTTAAAAATCAAAGAATAACTGAAACTTGTAAAAACAATTTTTCTCGCCTCGCTCGCGTATTTTTATTAACTACTTTACTTTCACAACTTTAAAATCTACTTGCCCCAGACACGAGAGGAAAAGAAGGCCATTTTTCCCTGCCCCAGAATCTTTTTTGGGTCCCGAGAGATTTTATGGTCCCATGCAAAAGAGCCACTTGGCTCGAAAATTTCGTTTGCTGCGATAATAACCTACCTCATCAAATTCAAAAAGTAATCCCAATTTAACTTGGCTGGCGATCTGTTGCGGAGAGCGCTTGAAACGTGTTGCTCTTATAAAGAAAGTTTTAAAAAAATTCGCTGGCTCCGCTCGCGTTTTCTAACCTCAATATAATTTTCTTGATCCCAGGCTCGAATCTCTCAAGTCAGATTTTCGTGCATAATCTATTGAAATTCAAAAATAAATATGCGAGCGAAAAATTTTTCTCTTGCAATCTCATTACTGTTTTACGATTATTAGTAGAATTCACAGACGGATCGAAGACATCTGTAGGAACGAGGGATGGAGTGTATACCCTGAACTCGGTGAAAGGAAATCAGATCCATCTGGGAGTCGTTGCGAGTGTCTTTCATGGAGGTTTTGGAGGAGCTGGCGAAGCACTGCCAGAGGGCGTGTAGGGAAAGCATATCATTATAATGTTCAGACAGTAAGGAAATGATTAGAGCACTGGTTTCACCTATTAACACTTCGAAACTTGTGAAGGAGCGGACGGACTTCTTGAACTCGACAGGTCAGAGTAATCAGATCACTCTAATCTGGGTGTCCGGAACTCTGGAGTAGAAAATAACGAGAACGGCCCTGAATCGTATTTACCGATTGCTCGATCAATCTGTTCGAAAGCGCTGAGAGATTGGATGATGCAAAGGTATGCGGAGTACTGGAATAGGTACAAAAGGAGGCGTTCATACAAGGCGCTTTTTCCCGAAACCAAATTTGGGATGGGCGAAGGATCTGTTAGGTATAGGCAGGGATCGCATTAGGAGAGTGAGACGCAGCTGCTGAGAGGCTACGTCATTAGATGTTGTTCACCTTGGACCTGATATTTTGGACAGGTTCTTAGGGTTACAGGAAGGTTTGCGTTATTTAAATGATGATTGGGTAGGAACGCCTGCCGGTAAAACACATTGATGGGGCAAACCGGCATTCTAAGCCCTACTAGTTTCCGCACCTAGGTTTGTGTGCAATTTATCACTGACACAGCAAAAACGTCGGTAACGAAAAGATCTCTAAGGGCCCTGGCTGAGTACAAAACCCCAAAATTGAAAAAGTTTCTTCCATAAAATGTCAGGCATGCCCAGGTCTTTCAAACAAAAAAAAATTATGAAAATCGGAAAAGATTTACTCGAGTTATGTACAAAAGACCAAAAACCACTTAAACGGTCCAAGCTCGGCGGCCCATAAAAGATTTTTGAGTTACCTTTCAGGGTAAAAAAGTTTTGACGGACGGACATTTTCTTAATTGTTGCTAGTGTGATACTTACGTGACAGAGGGGGGGTTCGAAAAAGGCCGATTTTGTGACATACTTTATGAACGGCTCCAATACGAAAACAGTTTTTTGTCTATATTTCCTTAACTATGCAATATGGAGATTTACTGTCAAAAGCAAAGTTGTAGAGAATTAAATTTAAGCGAACACGTGTTTCAGGGTTTTGGCGAAATATGGCCCAATCCTGGTATATGGCCACTTCCATAATTGGGCAGAATGACCCGAATCTCAAGAACTATGAGAGGTAGAAAGTTGCTTCCAAAGGCAAAGTTGTAGATAATAAAATTTTAGAGAACACGTGTTTCAGGGTTTTAGGAGAAAATAGCCCAATCCTTGGATATAATCTTTTCTAGATTTGAATGGTCTGAGACGTACTTCGGTAGGGCCTTCGACATTACCTTGGGTAATTTCTATGGATCTTTGAAATTCCTACAGTTATAAAAGAACAAAAAACGTTGGATTGTTTTCTTATTTGTATATTTAGATACGTTCGAGTCTCTTTGCCACATCTATTCTGTTTGCCACATCTATTCTGATACTTACGGGTTTTTGTTTATGTTTTGTGTAAAAAAACAACATATTCAGTCAAGTACGGTCCAAAACGTGAATGCGGGCGCCTTTTTTTAATTAAAAATATGAATGTAAAAACCGGTTTCCCAAATGCAGATAACCGGTAAACGGTTTTAAATCACAACGATTTTTCACCGGTTTTTTAAACCGGTTGCAATCCCTACAACACACTGAATTTTTCGTAAAATTGTTACTTGCTTCTTAATTTTACTTGGCTATTCTAAGTTCTCAGCACCCTTTTTCCCAGCGCCCTGCGCAGCTGCTCATTTTGCCCATAAAAAGACGCGGCACTGCACCTGACAAAAAACTCTTGCTGATCTCTACCATTGCTGATTGGGTAAAAAAGTTGTGCGATAAATTAATTGCTTAAAATTTCAACTATTTGATGTTTTTTACTTAACACAAGCTCCGCCTGACTACTTAAAATAGACTCAACAAGTCCACTTTTCTAATTCCTCTTCTGGGTAATTTTCTTTGTAAAATTATCCACAAAATCATAGCAACATCTCTGGTTTCAATGAAACATAAGGAATTCATTAACCTATGGAATGACCCTTTTATTCGAGTGATAGACGCCAATTATATTGACTTCTAAGTTAATACAAAGTTTTTTTAATACAAAGTAATTTTCTCAATCATTAACGAATCCAGCGGAAAACTTTTAATGATTAAGATAATTGTTTTACTGAAATTTCAACAAAAATATAATCGATTTATATCAAATTTCGTCGAGTAGGAAACCACTCATATTTTAACGTTGATTGCAAGTTTACGTACTTTGTTACACAAAAGGTTTGGTCAGTCCAATGGACTTAACTTAAATTTATTGTCTCTAAATCTTGTAATCTGCTTAGCAGAATAATCCACGTGATAAATATAACCGAAACAAATTCACAATTCTTTTCCTTCCAATTTTTCTAGCACCCTTGTATGCATCAGTCGACTATAGGGTGAAGCGTTTTTGGTGAAGTTTTTTATTTTTGAAGGCCTGCGCAACGCTCCTATCACGGTCCAAAATGGGCCAGTTCAACACGAAAAGTCACTAACTCATAATGACAATTTCTGTTAAGCTTTGAATTTTTCACAAAAATTTCAGTTTTCCAATGAAATAGATAATAATAATAATAATAATAATAATCTGCCTTACAACCCATGAAGGGTTAGAGGCTAGATCATTATTTACTAGTTTCGCTGTTTGTGGTTCTATTTTTTGAGATCCTTTCATTACCGGAAAGTTTTACTGTGCCAGTGGTAAGCTGTGCGACAAACCCAGTGCAATCTATGAGATGTAACGAGGAGCGAAACTAGTAGGAGTAGAATACCGGTTCTCCCAACAATGCCTTTTCCGGTAAGCCGTACGATGGCACTACACTCAACTTCACTTGACTTGAACGATTCAATCAGCTTTGTTTTGTTTACAAATCTAACAATCGGTACAAATCCGTCTGCGGTTGAGTTTCGAACCAACGCACTGGCAACTCAATCTCATAGTAGCAAGCAGACGTGTTAACCACTACGCTATCGAGTTGTTGAAATAGATAATAAAACGTTGTAAAGTCAAATTAAATATAGTGGTACGGTAGTATAAGGAAGTTCTTTTTTAGACCCGTACGATGTACGAAGGTCTGATGCGTTTACTACCACGTTTATTACATTGCGAATTCGAACACGGGAGTAAGGGGGAACTTTTTTTGTTGCCTCCAGATGAAAAATTAGCGAAAAAAACAATGCTCGTCTGTCGGTCTGTCTGTCAGTCTGTTTGTCAGTCTGTTTGTCGGTCTGTCTGTCTGTCGGTCTGTCTGTCGGTCTGTCTGTCCGTCAACACGATAACTTGATTAAATCTTGACCGATTTTCAAAAACTTTTTTTTTCCTGAAAGGTAGTCGAAAAATATTTTATGGGATTGAATCTGGGCACTGTCGGCCAAAGGGCCGCCGAGCTAGGGCCGTTTAAGTGGTTTTTGGTCTTTTGCACATAACTCGAGTAAATCTTTTCTGATTTTCATAAATTTTTTTTTGTTTGAAAGATCTGGGCATGGCCGACAATTTATGGAAGAAACTTTTTTTACTTTGAGTCCTTGGACTTACCTAGGGCACTAAAAACGTGTCTCTGCTAGGGCTCTATGTGTTTTTTGTACATAACTCGAGTAAATCTTTACCGATTTTCAAAAATTTTTTTTATTTGAAAGATCTAGGCATGACCGAAAATTTGTGGAGGAAACATTTTTCGATTTGAGTCTTTGGACTTAGCTAGGGCACTAAAAAAAATCTTTGTTAGGGCCCTACGTGTTTTTTGTACATAACTCAAGTAAATCTCTTCCGATTTTCAAAAACTTTTTTTTTGTTTGAAAGATCTCGGCACGGCCGACAATTTATGAGAATTTTTGCCTGTGCTTAGGGCTCAAGTGGGCCTCATGTCGGTCCTAAGGTCAGCCCTAACATAAAAAAATGTTTTTTGCTATGTTGCAGAGCAAATTGAGGGAAACATTTTTGTCTATGGAAGTA
Organism: Pseudolycoriella hygida; assembly: GCA_029228625.1. Classification (NCBI taxonomy): domain Eukaryota; kingdom Metazoa; phylum Arthropoda; class Insecta; order Diptera; family Sciaridae; genus Pseudolycoriella; species Pseudolycoriella hygida. Next base: position 123,035,317 of record CM055403.1, read on the forward strand.
TGTATCCGAGGCCTCTACGTAAGGCACTAGGTCGGCCCTAGCCCAGAAAATAGTTTTTTGCTATGTTTTAGACAAAATTGAGGAGAACATTTTTCTCTATTTGGAGGTCAATTTTGTGCGTTCGGAGAATTTTTTTACACCGTTTCTTCGGACGGGTTTTTCAATATTGCCCTACGGGCAATTTCCAATACAGTCTAATGTGAACGCAATATTTACTTAAATACGTTCCAGTCTTTTCGTAACATCACACAACACATTGAAAAACCATTTTTTGTCTAGGGCAGATCTTAGGACCGACCTGGGGCCATAAGGATATGCCTCAGACACAAACTTCTATAGACAAAAATGTTTCCCTCAATTTGCTCTGCAACATAGCAAAAATTATTTTTTTATGTTAGGGCCGACCTTAGGACAGACATGAGGCCCACTTGAGCCCTAAGCACAGGCAAAAATTCTTCTATAAATTGTCGGCCGTGCCGAGATCTTTTAAACAAAAAAAAGTTTTTGAAAATCGGAAGAGATTTACTCGAGTTATGTACAAAAAACACGTAGGGTCCTAACAAAGACTCTTTTTTAGTGCCCTAGCTAACTCCAAAGACTCAAATCGAAAAATGTTTCTTCCACAAATTGTCGGTCATACCCAGATCTTTCAAACAAAAAAAAATTATGAAAATCAGAAAAGATTTACTCGAGTTATGTGAAAGACCAAAAACCATTTAAACGGCCTTGGGCCGACAATGCCCAGATTCAATCCCATAAAAGCGATTATCTTTCAGGGAAAGAAAAGATTTTTAAAATCGGTCAAGATTTACTCAAGTTAGAGCGGTGACGGACGGACAAAATTTTTATTGCAATTTTCTCTTATTTAGACCCCAAAACGAAAAAGTAACCAGCTCTCGGGTCGAAATTGGGGTGGTTACAAACGTCGTGATAAACGCGCAAGGCTCCTTTTCGAAGAACTTCGTTCTTCGTACCGGTCTAAAAATTTTTTGCTTAGAAGTTATGTCAGCCGAAAGCTGGAGCATTTCAAAAAAAATGGAATTCGGCTACACTTTTCGATGTGTAGTAGTAGCGCTTAAATACAAAATAAAATATTTTAAAAAATGCAAAATTGTTCTCCAACATCCCCTGAAACTTTTCCGACCATAATCCGTAATTTGATGATTATGGATCGGCTACGAGAAATCCTAATGTGAAGCAAAGTCACTAAACGCGCGAAGAAACGGTTTTTCGCGTTCCGGCAACCTTAAATGACATTTTAAAAATAACCAAAGCATCAAAAAGCATCGTAGGAATATGCTGGACAAAGCCTGGGGTCAGGCCTTCAAAAATAAAAAACTTTACCAAAAACGCTGCACCCTACTAAATCAGCACTTTTGATAAAATTTTGGCTGAACGATCGGAATTATTTAAAAAAAAATTGTGATTGGTTTTCAAATGTTGATTTTCTACAGAAAATAGAGTGATTTTCCCTTTCGAATTTCGTTTTAACTGTACTGTAACTGTGCGAAATATTTGAACAATTTGGTTACGGCTAGTTGTGTGTATTTATGTTAGAAAAAAAAACACGCGATCGAAGCGAGAAATTCACTGTACTTTTTCGCTATAAAAACATTTCCGGTACTGCTCTCCAAGTGGTTTCCTCATTGAAACCAATCTAATAAATTGAATTATTGGTAATATTTGCTGATTACATTTAGTTTCCCAGATTTATGTCTTTTTCTTTATCGTTTTCGATGTTTTTCATTGTAAACAAAAACAATTTATAGATCCCATAGTTTAGAGTTTGGTATCAACAATCAATTAAAGAAAGCGATAAATCTCCTTAGACTTAATCAAGCCCGGATTTCAGAATAACAGCTGAGTCGTCCATATGCTACAAAAACGTTTGAAGTAAACATCGTGCTCAAAATGGGATGTTTATCTTGAGTAATGGCTAACTTTTCCAAAAGACAAAAGATTACCAACTTTTCTGTCTACTTTCGATTTTTTTTACAAAAATCGTTTTTTAATTGCGAGACAAATATGAAGTCATGTAGATGGTTGGTGGGTACAGGATTTTTATATCAAAAATGCTACGTAAACGCAATTTGGTGAAGTTATCATGTGTAGTGCGGAGAATAAACGTAATGAAAACTGAAAAACACCACGCAACGAAAACATAAAGAAAAACGAACAATAAAAATACACAATTTTCCAACAATTGTGTTTGAAAAGTTTTTTTAGGTAAGAAAATAATATTCCTTCCATATTGTGTGTGGACTGGTTGAGATGTATAAGTTTTAATTTTAGATATACCATTAAAAGATGGGATTGCCTTACAGCCATCTGTTTTTATTTGCACATTTATATTACGGAAAATCGGAAAAATATTTTCGGTATTGACCAAGGTATGCTTCCTTTTCTAAATATTGCATTATGACTCACTTGCAGAATGAATTCAAATCAAGCGGAATGGACATGAAATTTTATTTTTCGTTCGTTTTTTCTTTCTGGTGACACAGTGAGCAATATTGCAGGATGCGTTTAAAGTGGAATTTTTCAAAAAAGTTATAAATACCACTATGACCAAATTTCTTGATAATATTTTACGTGAAAAGTGTCACTTTTCCGTCGCTTACGTCTCTTGTTTTCATGTAATAAACACAATTTTTAATTAATAGATGAGCACAAATTTTCACTCAAGTGTTTCCATTTTTTCTATGAAAAAGGATTTTTTTTTTTAATTTCCAAAAAAAAGTTATTTAACGTTGAAGTAATTAAATATTTTTTTAATGATTTGATACTGCTGATGATGAAAATTCACTTGGGTATTATAAATAAATATCAGCTACTGGTATTCCACGTCGTAATCGTCCGAACTACACACAATTTTAACACGAAGCATTCACAGCTATTGATGAAGAAAAAACGCAGACACTCACGTTATTCGTTAATGGTTCGCTCTATCGCCATCATCTCAGATAGAAAAGTCTTTTTCATAATATTTTATTCAAAAAGACACTCTTCACTCGAATTACCGATACTCGATTCTTAAAACCACTAAAACTTTCGTTCGAATTTCGATTTGTAATAATTTTCTTTTGTAATACTTTCTTCAAAGGAATATCAAGATTTTCTTACAATATGCAAAAAGGAAAACCGAATAAAATGAAAATAAAATAAATAACGAAAATATTTAATCCAAAGGTCGTGATATTCCTTGATTGAGTGAGGAATGAGGAAAAACTATAAAATGAATTACTTTCGTTTATGAATTAAGTACAACCGCGGTGAAAGCTCAAAACGGACTCAAGACAACTGTTCACAATTTTCACGAGTTGAGTATTCTCACACATTCTCACAAATAAGTACGGTATAAAATGTACACTTACACATCGCACGACGGACACATATACACTAACAAAAACATCTGTGAAAATAAGAAAGAAAATAAAACGAAATTGAAAACAAAGTTCCACCACAACAACTCTTACAATTTTATTCTGAAAATGTAGATGGAAAAATATTGACGAAAATAATTGCTCTTTTCACTTTTTGAATGAGATTATCCTGCTGTCGTGTCTCACTATAAAAAATCCTGTCCACGGCCATTTTTTCATCTCTTTTTTTCGTTTTCTTTCTTTAAATTTTCAGAGGCAAGAGCATTTATATTGCATGTCATCAATCGATTGTTATGTTATTTTCATGACAATTGTGCACTGAAACGACTTAAACTAAGGAAGTCCAGTGCAGACAATGCACTTGATTTTCATATTAATTTTAATCATTTTCCATTCAGTTACGAATTGCAAAATATGTTATTCGTTTTGCAATTCCTCTGAAACGTTCTTTGAAAAGGAATCCCACAGGAAGAACAAATTACTTCGTTATGCATGACCGCCTTTTCATCTAGTGGAACATTATACGAGAGATGAATGTATTTATTCGGAAATAAATATAATTAATTAAAAGGACATACGCATACAAACAAAAGGAGGTCAGAAAGAAATAGACGACTTTTTTTATGTTTTTGATAAGTGCATAATAAATGGAGCAAAAGTATCAACCCTACTGGGAAAAAGTGCAAAAAGGGAATTATGTTACTCTTATTAACTTGTCATACAAGTGGGCCAATTTAGTGTAGAAAGAAACTTGGCAACATTTCATTTTCCCACACCAATACCCAGACGTAATTTTGTTTATGATAGAAAGAGATATTTGTTGTTCGTTTGGACCGTATGTACATGTGCTGTATACATTTTCCATACGGAAAATTCAAAAGAAAATTGATAGACGTAATATTATGTACAGAAAGACTTACGTATTTATCGTAACTCGTAACTAGGCAAACGTGACGATTTGTTGAAAAAGGTTTTGCATTTATTTGCCGGGTGTTATGTACAATATCTCCATTAAAAATCTACGAACAACTTACGCAATTCAATGTTTTTCTTTTGCTTTCATCAATTTTCTAAATTTTTTATCCGATCAACGAAAGCTAAAATAGCATTCGCGTTTTGTGAAATTAGCAATTAAACTAAATGACAGCCGGTGATAATTTGATTACGTGCTTTGTGGCTGCTACTAAATACTCGCGAACAAAAAATGTGAAAATTCAGCTTTGGGAAAATCCGAATTTATGTCAAACATTCTCGCAAATTCCAACGCTCGTTGAACGAGACATTGTCTTTTTCTACGTTACATGGCGCTTGAGCCTTTCTACCAAAACCTAACATTTGAGAAGGAATTCACTACTCCACTCATATTCACCAAGTTTTTTTAAAATTCTCCACGTTCAACAAAATGTCACTAATTTTATTGAAAAAAAATCGCCAAAAATTAAAACATATGCAGAGGACCCGTACGTATCAGAATAGATGTGCCAAACAGAATAGATGTTGCAAAAAGATTCGAACGTATCCAAGTAACTGTTGCCTTAACTCTTAAGTCTATGAAATTGCGTCGACATCAAATTGGATTGGAAATTGCATAAAGGGCAATATTGAAAAAAACGTCCGAAAAAAGCTTTCCGAAGCGCAAAAAACATTTCCAATCTATAAGCCCAAAATAAAAAAAAAGGGAAAAATTTGAAAGAAAAAAATTGCACCAGACCCGATCTTAGAACCGACCTAGTCCACTTAGGAGAGGCCTCTGATCCATACTTCCACGAGCAAAAAAGTTTGCCTCTTTTTCTCTGCAACATTGCACAAAAAGCCTCTTCATTAAAGAAATATTCACAAAAAACCACCAAATATCGTGTAGGATCGCGTAGCGTGAGTTCGGCCCACACTGAGGACTCTATCAGATTTTGACTTCTCCTCAATTTTGTCTACAACATAGCAAAAAACCATTTTTTGGGCTAGGGCCGACCTTAATACTGACCTAGGGCTCTAAGTAGAGGCCTCGGACACATACTTCCATAGACAAAAATGTTTCCCTCAATTTGCTGTGCAACATAGCAAAAAAACATTTTTTTTGGTTAGGGCCAACCTTAGGACCGATATGAGGCCCACTTGAGCCCTAAGCACAGGCAAAAGTTCTTCCATAAATTGTCGGCCGTGCCTAGATCTTTTAAACACAAAAAGTTTTTGAAAATCAGAAGAGATTTACTAGAGTTATATACAAAAAACACGGAGGGCCCTAACAAAGACTCGTTTGTAGTGCCCTAGCTAAGTCCAAGGACTCAAATCCAAAAAAGTTTCTTCCATAAATTGTCGGCTATGCCCAGGTCTTTCAAACAACTTTTTTTTTTTAAATCGGAAACGATTTACTCGAGTTATGTACGAAAGACCAAAAATCACTCAAACGGCCCTAGCTCGGCGGCCTTTGGGCCAACAGTGCCCAGATTCAATCCTATAAAAGTTTTTTCTATTACCTTTCAGGGAAAAAAAGTTTTTGAAAATCGGTTGAGTTTTACTCGAGTTATCGTGTTGACGGACGGACGGACGGACATTTTTTTTATTGTTGATTCGTCATCTAAGGACCATGATTGATGCTCCTCCCCTACTCCCGGGTTGAAATTCTACTGGTTACAAACGTTGTGGTAAACGCACTATACCCCTTTTCGAAGCACTGCGTTCTTCGTACGGGTCTAAACACGTTGGGCCCTAGTAGAGACTCAGTTTTAGGGCCCTGGGTGAATTTAAAAGCCCAAAATTGAAAAAGTTTCTTCCATAAAATGTCAGGCGCACGGACGGACGGACATTTTTTTTTATTGTCTCCCGGGTCGAAATTGTGGTGGTTACAAACGTCGTGGTAAACGCATAAGACCCTTTTTCGAAGAACTTCGCTCTTCGTACGAGTCTAAAGAGCAGAGAATGTTTTTGAAAATTGTAAATCATATCATATCATTCAACGCCTTTATGCACTAACCAACTTTTACAATTGTTCTTCAATGGAAAAAGGTGACACCGAATAATGTATGGCAAGGAAGACGAATAATCGAAGATAAAAAATCGTGTGGACATAAACTTCCTTGTTCTTTGACTTCTATGTACTTAATGAAGAGTACAACTTGAAGTGAATCATGTTTGCGAATAATGAATCAAAAATGCTAGCCGATTAGTCAATGAAAACAATACAAACATCACATCTATTCCCAAGTGTTTCCGTAAAGTGTTCACATAGTGGTCCTAAAAATTAGCTAAAATACCTGAATCCTAAATTCAAAGACATTTTAATACAATAAAATGTAAAATAAATTGTAATAGTTTACGTTACAACCCGTCCGGGTCAGAGGCGAGATCATTTTATTTACTAGTTCCGCAAGCTTTTGCGAGCCTTTGCTCACATGGATTCTTCTTAGAGATCCTTTCGTTACCGAAGTTTTTACTGTGTCAGTGGTAAATTGCACACATGCCACAGTGCCATCTATGATGTACTAGGTGCAGAAACTAGAAGGGCGTAGAATACCGGTTCGCTTCTTCAATGTGTGCTACCGGCAGGACCATTATGCTTAATGTGAATTCCGAACCACGCCTAACGGTAGCTAGCATTTTACTATAAGGGTTTTCTTCTGGTGCTAATTATATCTCCGTCCGAAGTCAAACTCAGTTATTTGTACACAGAATTCATCGAATATGGGTGACGTCATATTTGTCATTCTTCTATGTAATACATGGAATGCATCGAAGATGAAAACCCCCAAAAATGACGAAAAATACATTTTCTCGACTTTTTTCAGCAACGAAGATTTTTTCAGAAAATTAAAAAAAAAATCATATTTTGCATCAAGAAGAATCCTCAAATTTTCTTGATTTTTCTCTAATTTTATCTAATTTTCGAGAATTTTCTCTAATTTTCATGAAGTTACTAAATCCACAAAATATTTAAAATTTTATATTTTCAACCGTCAAACACCCACTCCACCCTCACCACTTTCAAACCAGCGTCACTTACCGACTACATATGCATTTGTGGTGCGGTTGTCTCCTTTGATTCTAATCTTTACTCAAAACTCTATCACACCTTTTCCCCTTTTACAAGATGGATGCACACTTTGCGGTCGTTATTTTTCGAAGTTTATTTCCTCTGATGCTTATTCAGAAGGCAACCCGGTGCGAGAAATCTAAGTCTTTTTCAACAACGGAAATCCATCAATCTCTATTTTCAGCTGACTGACATCGAAGAATGCATTGAATATCTGCTATATCAGAACCGTTGTCATACTCAAAGTCTGAAACAATGAGCCTCGAATGTACCTACTTTACTTTTTCGGCGCTACATCCGCTTGTGGGCCTAGGACGGCTCTAGAATTCCAATCCGACGTTGCCAGCCGTTTGCCACGTATTGCCAATTCCTGACTCCGAGGATCGTTACGGAATAATTTTGAGGGGGCTCTGTTTTCATCCATGTGTGCTAAATGCCTTGCCCACCTCAAACTTTAGACTTTCACCAACGCCACTATATCCTGCTCGCCAAAATCACGTTTCAATTCATAGTTATATTGCCGTCGCGGCCTCTCCCCTCGTACATCACTTCATCACTTAAGATTCGCATCCGTAGATCAATGCTGGATGAATAAGCGTTTTGTAAATATGGCACGTCGTTTTCTTCGAGCGTAAGTGTTTAATTATACAATAATAGTATCTGCTTGCCGCCATATGATCGTCTGTGATTGTCAGGTGTATTGTCACCATCTGACCGTATCAGCGCTCCAAGATAAATGGACTCATCTACTATCTCGAGATTGACCTCTCCAATGCGTATTTTGTCTCCCTGTTGATTAGCTACCGGATTTGGTTCGGTCTTCATGCACTTGGTTTTAGATTCGTTTATCACCCATTCTCTCTCTTCTTTTTTTTTGGTTTGGATACCACTACGTCTCATTGTGATTTCCAAAGCTAAGTTAAAGAGTAAGCATGATAGAGCGTCTATCTGCTTCAATTCTTTTCTAACAGCAAACACATCTGACATGTCGTTTTACACCTTGACACGACATCTGGTGCCATCCAATGTCGCTTTCACAAGACGAATATACTTTGTTTCAAAGCCCAGCTCCTTCATCACCGCATACAATTCCATACACTTGGTTCTGTCGTAAGCCTGTCTCAAGTCGATGAGAAAATGGTACGTCCGGACTTGAAACTCTTTGCCCTTTTGCAGAATCAGACGAAGTGTGAATATTTGGCCAGTTGTTGAGCGATCTCGTCTGAATCCGCCTTGATAAACCCCAATGACACTCTTAGGCAGTGCATTAAGCCTTTCGAATAGTACTCGAGCGAAAACTTTATAAGCCATGTTCAGCACGGTAGTTTTCGCATTCGGTTGTATCACCTTTCTTGTGTAGAGCTTCGAATGTACGAATCTTTTTTTTTTCTGGAGTCTTATTGCTCAGATAGCAGACCTTCACTAGTAGAAAGTTTTCTCAAACATCATTCATAGAGAGTAATTTGATGACTTCGTGTGGTTACCAAAAGAACAATTTACTTCATTGACCTTTTATCTACTTTCATAACTTCTTGTTATAATATTGAAAACTTTGGTATACAGTAAAAAAGTTGAAGAAGTAACACCATTAAGTCTTATGTCACACGGACAAGCAGTAGATCGTGGTTTGCATCATTTTCATGAATATGGTGGCTCCTTCCAGTTTTCGTAGCTGAATCCACAACCTATCGTAATGTCTGCAATATCGGTATTTGAGTGTTTCGGCGTTTTAATCCCTTGACTGTACCATGATAACTGACATTGTGTACTATTTGAAGCATCTAAAAGCTCAGAACTTGTCCGCCACAGTCAACTTTGGTTTCGGATCCCTGATTCCCTCATCAAGGAAAAAACAATAAAAACAGATTTTATATTATGAATTGTCCCTGTTTACTGGGGCCATAGGCACAGTTCCCTAATTTATTCTGTTATTTAGCCGTGAGGTCTTCTAAATGTGCATGTGCAGGCTAGCGCTTTGATGTTGTAGTGTGGCAACTCCAACACAGTGAATGCGAAGCAGGAGTATGTAATCAGCCCGGTTATATTTTGTTATCGTAAAACTTAATAAACAATGCCAAGGTGTTTTAACTAATGATGCAGTTTCAAAGCTCATCATTACTTATTTAACACTAAAAACATATGCAGGGGACCCGTACGTATCAGAATAGATGCGGCAAACAGAGTTGATGTTACGAAGAGACTCGAACGTATTTAAGTAAATATGGCCTTAATTCTTAAGTGTATGAAATTATGTCCACATTAAGTTGTATTGGAAATTGCCGATAGGGCAATATTGAAAAACCCGTCCGAAGAAACGGTGTAAGAAAATCTTTCCGAAAGCACGAAATTTACCCCCAAATATAGAAAAATGTTCTACTCAATTTTCTCTACAACATAGAAAGTACCATTTTTCGGGCTAGGGTCGACCTTAGTACCGACCTAGGGCCCTAAGTAGAGGCCTGGGACACACTTTTCCATAGCCAAAAATGTTGCCCTCAATTTCCTCTGCAACATAGCAAAAACATTTTTTTTTGGTTAGGGCCGACGACCTGAGGACCGACATAGCCCACTCGAGCCTCAAGCACAGACAAAAGTTTCTTATATAAACTGTCGGTCATGCCTAGATCTTTCAAACTCGTTTTTAGTGCCCCAGCTAAGTCCAAGGACTCAAATTAAAAAAAGTTTCTTCTATAAGTTGTTAGCTATGCTCAGGTCTTTCAAACAAAAAAAAATTATGAAAATCGGAAAAGATTTGCCCGAGTTATGTACAAAAAACACATAGAGCCCTAGCAGAGCCTCGATTTTAGTGCCCTAGCTAAGTCCAAGGACTCAAATTCAAAAAAGTTTCTTCCATAAATTGTCGGCTATGTCCAGGTCTTTCAAACAAAAAGAAAAAATTAAAAATCAGAAAATATTTACTCGAGTTATGTACAAAAGACCAAAAACCACTTAAACGGCCCTAGTTCTGTGGCCCTTGAGCCGACAGTAATAATAATAATAATTTTATTCACAGGGTGGAATGTGATGATCATCAACTTTCAGGTCACAAAATACAAGTTCGCTTTGTTGTCAACGTTTCGCAAAATTTATTCGCATCATCGGGACTAACTAAACTGCAATTACAATAATATGCACCTAGTTACTTAAAATTAAGATTAAATTATCTTTTTATCACAAACAAACTTACAATTTTGAAAGCGATTATTCGCATGTCTTACCTCTATAGGGATGGATATTGAAGTGATGGAAAGATTGAGCGCGAAAGCAATAACAAATTTTATACCTTTTACAAAGAGTTACTGCAACAAATTAGCTAAAAGACTCATCAGCAACTTATCGTTTACTAATAGGGATTCTTCAGGGATACTAATAGGGATACTTCATTCATTTACATTTTCTACCTTAAGCAAAGTGTGGTATATTTTGCTTATATTGTCGGTGTCACGTCTAAAATTTATTGACTTGTTCGTCAGGATGTGTAAAGACTCTAGTGTTCTTCTTTTGAAAATATTTGGTTCTATGTCCAGAATAGAAGCTTTTTCAAAATCAGGGGCGTGACCATCTTTGAAGTGATTAACCAACGCTGTTTGTCCCTTGTCTTGTTGAGAAGGTTGATTGGATCCTTTTACGTCACAGATATGTTGTTCTATTCTGGTTTCCAATTTGTTTCCCGATTGACCTATGTAACACATATCGCACCGGTTTGTTGAGTATCCATTGCCGAAACATGGAATTTTATAGACAACGTTGCATTTTTCTTTCTTAGGGTGCTTATCTTTTAAATATGAAAAGTTACCCCGGTTGGTCTTAAAGGGCCTGTAACCTAATCTCAAACTAGGAAGGCGAGCGCACAAAATTCGACCCATTTGGACTGATGTAGAAGAGATGAAAATAATACTTTTGTAAGTCGTCGGTTCAGTTGGAGTGACTAACTGTTCATTAGTGTTGTTGTTCTTCCAGAGAAACATTTTGACAACAAAGCGAACTTGTATTTTGTGACCTGAAAGTTGATGATCATCACATTCCACCCTGTGAATAAAATTAATTTGAATTAGGTCAACTTAACACAGAGTCTACTCACATCTCTGGCTCAAAAGAAAATAATAATAATCTGCCTTACAACCCATGAAGGGTTAGAGGCTAGATCATTTATTGAGCCGACACACAGTGGTCCAAATTTTGGAAAAATCGGCACCAAGAAAATCGAGTGGGTGATGCGATTTTTCTGCTGTAAGTTTTGTTGAATTGTCTATGGATGGAACTATCAGAATCACGAACCAAACGTGTGAAGTGGTTAAAACCTGGGGGTATCAACTGTTGTCAAAGTTGAAAATTTTTTACGAAAATTGGAAAATGTCCTGAGTCTCCCAAAAAAATAAATCAGGCCATGTTTTGAATTAACCGAAGGATGGCATCAATAGCTTTCCAACGATACACACATGGCCTCGCTATGAGGTCTCTATCGATAGATATGAGGTCTTAAATGAAAACACATTTTTGGCTATATCTCCGGAACCAAATACCGGACAGGAGCAAGTAAGGTATCGTTTGAAAGCTCTTTCTAATACCTTTCAAATGATACCAATAATAGCAATGTCCGAGGAGATAGAGGCACAAAATCGATTATGTCAAAGTTCCACTAGAAATGTTGATATTTCCACCGAGTTTAAGTGCTTATTATCGTCATGGAAGATAGCTCATTTACAGTAGGTGAAGCTAGTTATTGATCCACGAATACAAAACTAGTTTTAACGGACGGACGGACATTTTTTTTGTTGCTAATTCGACATCTAAGGACCATGATCGGTGCTCCCCCCTACCCCCGGGTCGAAATTCGACTGGTTACAAACGTCGTGGTAAACGCATAAGGCCCAATCGTGGTATATGGCCACTTCCATAATTGGCCAGGATGACCCGAATCTCCAGAACTATGAGAGTAAGAAAGTTGGTTCCAAAGACGAAGTTGTAGAGAATAAACGTGCTTGAGGGCTTTAGGAGAAAATAGCCCAATCCTTGGATATACAGGAAAGGATCATAAGATTGTGCAACGCTTCGTTTTAACTCTTTCAACCGAAAAACCGGTTTTACTTGAGAAAAATACAAGCGAATACGTGAAAAGAGCGATAAAAGAGAAATTAAAAAGTTGCACAAGCTTACGTTTCCTTTCTTGTAATCTTTTCTAGATTTGAATGGTCTCAGACGTACTTCGGTAGGGCCTTTGACATTACCTTGGGTAATTTCTATGGATCTGTGAAACTCTTACAGTTATAAAAGAACATAAAACGTTGGATTGTTTGCTTATTTGTATATTTAGATACGTTCGAGTCTTTTTGTAACATCCATTCTGTTTGCTACATCTATTCTGATGCGTACGGGTCTTGGCTTATGTTTCATTTATCAGTGACTGAAGTGAACGAAATTCGAGCATTTAATTTTTTTAAGCGAAATTATGAGAGAAATGGTATTTCTGAAACTAGATCTGAAAGAAAATTTTAGCTCCACGACTACCATTTGTAGCAAAAAAGCGCTCGCACTTCGTAAGAACGAAAAAATGCGTCAGCTTTGGCAACAAATGTATGCGTTAGTATGTAAGCAACGGTTCGAAATTATATGTGAATTGAAAATGGCCACGGTAGCTAAAGATTCTGGGTTCGGGTCCCAGTCGTGGAGGGAGCTAAAATTTTCTTTCAGATTTAGTTTCAGAAATACCATTTCTCTCATGAATTCGGTTCAAAAAATTAAATGCTCGAATTTCGTTCACTTCTGTCATTTTATCGCAAAAGATGTGGTTTTATAGCAAAATTTGCGATTTTATTGCAGATTTTATGATTATGAAAAAGTCTGACTGCCGACCAACCTGTATGTGGAATTTGTGTGGAAAAAGAGCACGAAGCACTCTTTCTTGGATTTTTTAAAATGCAATGGGGGGTGAACCTTTACTGTTTGTAAACTTCGTATCGAAATTTTGTAAGTGAAATAACAAAAAAAAACGAAATTGCTTTTGTTCATAATTTCTACATAATTAGCTGTCAACAAAAATCATTTTAAAAATAATTCTTCTAAGCAAAAGTGGCTCCGTGACCCTCGGAGATAGCGGTAATTTATATGTAAACTATTGTGTCTTGTTTAAAATGAGTCGTCATCTCGTTCGGAAGATTGTCTCATTTTACAATGAAAACAGGCGATTTTTCATATAATTTACAAACTATTGGGTTTCTACTATAAGAACTGAAGTAATTTTTTGTTAGCAAAGTTTCCCTGGACTAATGAGAGAAGAAATAATGTTTTTGAATCATTTTACAATAGTTGCGTACAAATACACTCATACAACAAACAACACAACACACATAACACGTTGCGAACGAATGAGAAACGAAGTGAATTACAAAAGAGAATAGACAGCTGCGACGAGACATGAGAACACACCGCAGTTAGTCGAAGCGAATCACTTGCAACATACAACACAGTCGGATAAAACATTCGCAAACAAACGCTTTTCATAAAATCAATCGAAAACATACAAAATATATTGAAATATCAACATGCAATCGAACACAAGAGACGATCACGCGTTCAATATCAAATTCGTTCAACTTGTGAAACGTTACGGGTGCTTATATGACAAAACATTGCCAGAATATCGCAATAAAGATGAGCATGACAAAGCATGGGAGAAAATTGCTTCAGAAGTGAATGAAAATGGTGAGTCTTGTGTGTTAAGGAATGATGGAATTTTTCATTTCGCGCAACTCGTTTTGTCACATGATTGTTCAGTAATGTTACGTTGTGTGCTGGGCTTTGTTTTTATTTAATTTCAAATCGACAAAGATATCGAATTAAAAACGAAGTCGTAGTGAGTTTTTAGACAATTTTGTTGATATTTTTATATTAGCAATATCGAGTGACGGCCACAAAAACACTCAGAAAAAATGAATAAACATGTGGACACCGCCACAGGCTGTTGAAAGCAAACATAACCTCAATAATTAGTAAAACATTATTATTTCATTCAAATCAATTGAATCTTAAAATGTATGGAAATTTTTGTTAACATTCATGTGAAATTGAGGCCTGATAACACCAAAAAATCGTTAACTTTGACATTTTATTCATTTTAAAAAAATTTCATGCGGAATCTTGACCTCAACGCCATCTGTTATCACTTCTCTGCCTCGCTCCACTGTTTCCGTAGTGAACAAAACCCTACGCACCTTCTGGCTGGTATGTTTATTTCGTTCATTATGGTTTGGTTTTATGGAAATTGTATGTTCTCGACCAACTTTTCGTTTAGATCTGTTTTATGGAAGTCAAATGTTAATTTGTGTACCTCTCTCGTACGGTTAATTTGACATAATTTTACTTGTAGCTCTACTTGGTAAAATTGCAACAAACGAAATAAATCGATAAAATGAGAGGATTCAGCAATTTTAGCGCAAAAACAATTTTTCCACATACTCGAAATCATGTTTCATTATGTATATGAAGCATAGGAATGAGTTCGTGTATACAAGTAATTGTATCTTACGTTAATGTGGCTTTTTGTTTATCGTTATACGAACATTCAATAAAAATTTTTCTCTCAAATCCATAGAATCGTTCTTTTTCCCTCCACGTCTTTGTACATAATGGTTCACTCTAGTCTCAAAACTACCTCATAGACCGCACAGTAGCTTTCAACACAATAAGTTATACGAGTTGCCTGGGTAACGACTCGACTGCTTACACGAGCTACAAAACTTCCCTGTTTTTGGACCCATACAAAGTACAAAGGTCCTATACGTTTACTACAAACAACTTTATTATAACACTAGCATTCATTCATTTTTCCTGTCATTCAGTTTCGTCCGTCAAACGTCCCGTCTCAATTACTTAGACCGTTTTGGCCCGCTAGTCTCAAAGATCGCCAAAGTTCATTTCTATATAATTTCGAAATGAATTACAGAATTGGGAGGGATGACTCATATCTCTAGAACTATGGCAGTTAGAAAGTTGCTTCCAAAGACCAAGTTGTGGAGAACAAAATTTTAGAGAATTCATGTTCTGAGTATACACTGAGTATTAAGGAAAAATGACCTAATACTTGGATTTAGCCACTTCTTGAATTAGGAGGGATGACTCACATCTCTGGATCAGAGGTGAGACGGATATCCGAAATACCGAAACTAAGACGCTATTCAAAAAAGTTCTGGCTTCTCATGGTTCTCGGAAATGCATTTTTTTCATATGAACAACTTACAATAATTCGTTGAAGTGAACTTTTCGAGTTCGTATTAAGATTTCTACCAAAACTCATATTTCTGGTATTCTTATTTAATTGGCATAAGCAGGCCATGTAAACAATAGCTCCCTAGATACTTTTGTTGGAACTCTACCGAAAGTTTCGGTATTTCGGATATCCGTCTCACCTCTGCTCTGGATCTATAGCAGTTAGATAGCTGCTATTTTTAGAGGACACGTTTCGAGTTGGTGAAAATTACATTTTAGAGAAAAAAGTTTCAGGATTTCTTGGAGAAACTACGTTGGTCCTCTTTGTGATATGGTGCAGAGGAGAACATTTCGGTCATCAAGATCAATGGTCTCAGACTAGGGAATGCAACCGGTAAAAAACCGATTATGGCGATTACCGATACCGATAAATAAAATTTTGTTTACCGGTTTTTACAGTAGAACTTTATTAGAACAGTATCACTTTATCACTTAATGGAGAGTTAGTCAAGATTACATTTTCTGCAACAATAATGGCTTGATGAGTCGGTCGAGTCCAGTTGTGTTATGAGAATTCAGTCTCTAGCTTTTCAATGCAAATGAAATACTGAAAAGCGAGGTCCTATTTTAGGATATTTAGGCTCGTATTTAGGTAGGTTTGGTGAAGGAGGACAGAGTTTGACCAAAAAACAAGGTACATAGTTCGGTTTGTGAAATATGGGCGTCCAATTTCGAATTCGGACTATACTATTACTTAAATTGAAGATATAGATTTGGAAAGGAAGTGTAAAATGTGCGAAGAGTCTAATAATTTAGTAAATCTCTACCTTTGAATAAAAATCGTTTTTTCTTAAATATGGACGTCCTACATGGTTAATGGTTAGGTACTTTCATTGAAAGTGGACAAATTGTGAAAGGGTATGGCATGCACATTAAATTTTGTTCGTAAATTGGAGTGTCATAGCTTTCATGGTAACTTATTTTTCAAATTGTTCATACGCCTCATTCAACGTTCGTCGCAGATTATTTGTCGATTTGATTATCTAAAATTGAACATATCGACCGATTTGCGTGTAATAAAAATTAACGGTAATTTACCGGTAAATTTACTCAAAAATTTCGGTATCACCGTTTACCGGTTTTTAAAAAATTTACGGTAATTGCATTCGCTATCTTCGTTAGGCGAGTTGTTGTGCCCCGGTAAAAAAAATCAGCGACGGCGTGAGCACTTTTCTTATTTTAGTCAACGGCGGCGAGAATTGGCGCAGAGTGGTCTCGGCGGTGGAATACTTTTTCGGCACTTTTTCGGCTAGCGATCGGCGCGGCCTGCGCCGGTGCACAACTGTATTCGATAGAGCCTTTGACATTACTTTGGGTAATTTCTCTGGATCGAAATACTTATAGTTATAAAAGAGCACAAAACATTGAATTGTTTGCTCATTTCTATATTTAGATACGTTCGAGTCTTTTTGGCACATCTTTTCTGATTGCCAATATGGGCATGGGCATTTCCAGTGAATATGGGTGCCCATATAATTTTTCTAAAATTACTTGTAAATAATAAGGTGACGGGACATAACGTCCAGCTTAATATCGCCCGGATTTTTTATATCGCCGAGTGGGGGGAGTTATAAACACTCCGAGTTGAAGCAAAAAAAAAAATTGCGGAAAAATGCAAGAAAGTGAGAAATATTCCGGGTGTTCCTCATCGGGACGTTAAGTTTGGATCTGATAATCCGTAATTTTAGTTCTCTGTCATACGTATCTGCAATGTGCTGTTGCACATTTTGAATGGTAACAAAAAAAGGATAATCGGACGGACAATGGCTCTGTTTTTATCTTTTATTTGTCCTATCGAACAGAATGGAACTCATAATTTTTGAAATGATAATAAGCAGTTAAGAAGAATCAATTACATTACCGAAATAAGAAAAAGGCCGAATTGTGTTTTTGTGTTATTTATGGTGCTGATGAAAACGGTAAACAACTTAAGCACTTACAGATGCTAAAATTTTTAGTAATTGTGAATGTGTCTTTTATAGTTCGCACATATAGTTCAATAGGTAGCACCGGTAGCAGTAAAGTTAGTGCAGAATAAAATCTATCTCTCTTTTAGTACATCCTCAGCCAATAAGTCATGGGAATAGGTATGGGCTGGGAACAAAAGTCTTGGGCACTGGGCATGGGCTGGGCATTTTTTTGAAAAAAGTGGGCACCGGGTATGGGCTGGGTACTAAATTTGGCATGCCCACTCACCTTTAGTCTCTGGTTATGTTTGTAAAGTAAATTCTGTAGGAAAGTTAGAATGGATTGGTGTAGGATAATAAGGGAACGCAAAAGAGTTGTTTCAATTTTCTGAACCATATGTGATGGTTTTTCAAGAAAGGCTTTTTTACGGTGTAAAACTTAAAAAGATTGTAACCGTGTTCCTGAACGTGGTCCGTGTCGAATGAGTATACAAGCGTTGGTGTGACTTTAGAACACTTTCCAAAATTTTGCGTACAATGGCAGACAAAATGTTGAGAAATTTTAAATTTTACCTCAAATAACACAAATTTAAAAGCCTTGAGGGTTTCTGAGCCACTTTACTTAATGTTGAAATTGTTCCCGGTGAAATAATCATAGAAATGAAAGGTTTTATGATCCTTTTTTCTGTACTGAAAACCAGATAACAGGTTTTGAAAACCGGTTTTAGAATTTTAATAAACGGGTTATGTATTGCATTCTCTATACTTGATACGTAACACACTAACACAATCAACTCCGATATATAAAATACTCTCATTATCTCACTAAATCAATCTGTTGTGTTAAATACAATTATTTTTGCAAAAAAATTTCAATTATAACTGAACGAACGTCTCCAGACGAATCAATTGTTTATTGAAATGGATAGCCTGAGCTATACCTAACAAATGCTGTTTCATTTCAATGTCGTCCTGTGTGAGCTCAGTTTTTCCCTGCTAGGCCCCAAACCCTACTATGGGCTAGGCCCCTTAAATCCTGCATTCAAATGTCAATATGCTATAAAGCCACAAAGAACGCTATTAACATCGGCCATTTGGCGGAGCTTCTAACCAAAGAAGTTGAACATAGAAGACGCGAAATGAACGTTTTCATGTAGGTAAAATCCATGCGATCCACTTTACTTCTAATCTACAACTTCTTTGCTTCCAATAGTGTCTGACTATAAGTTAAAGTCACATGCAGGTATATCGTTGTCATTTTGCTCTAAATGTCATGCAACTTGACAAATTTTGTTGGGAAATGTGACCTACAACATCAGACGTTTTAAGCGCCAAAGATCATGTTCGAAAATATCGAAGTAACATTAAAAAACCGAGTTATTTTCACATTGAAATAGACGAACACTGGCGATGATGTTTAATAATGTTGTAGAGTATACGTTTTTTCCGACAGACTAGATGTGAACGTTTTTAGGGTGATGCTAATGTGTGCATTCTGTCTTTCCACCAAGAATATCCGGATTCAATCTCGGTGAGAGTAAATTCCGTGTAGGATTTTCTTCAACTTGTAGTACAAGCTTTTAAATTTGAGTAGCTGATGAATTCTGTGTACCAGAAAAATTGAGTTGACCACACTTCACTAGAATAGAGTATTAAAGGAGAGAAACATGAACAAAATAAAAAAATTACTTCGGAGTCACTTGTCAAAATATTACAATAGAAATTACTCTCATTTGGACATGTGACCCCGAAGTACACAATACATTTTATATTCTCATTTCTCTTATTTACACTCTAGACTTTATCAGTTTGGATGATTACTTTCATGATCTGCAATACAGATCTTGTGACCCTTTGTTCCTTTCCCGTTCATCATTTAAACCTTCGCGTGCCGACAAGGAACTTGTCCTAGTTGGGCCACTTTCGAAGGGTGTATGACATTATCGCCTAGAGTCCTGTATTTAAGCTGATGGAATTTAGGGCATTCACATATAACGTGAAAGCCGGTTTCCTCTTCCAAGCCACAGGAACACATTGGGTCACATGAAATCATCATCTTTGTCAGGTGCTTGTTGAGTCCGCAAAGTGCAGTCGTCGCACCAACCACTCTCCTTATGTGATCCCGGTCCATCGTCAGGAACTCCCTAGTCCTCTTCTCATTCGGAGTGGGGATTCTTCAACACCCTGTAGAAGTGTGGTATGTTGGTCTATAATGGGAAAGTAATAATACATGCAATTCAACTGCTGTGTACAGTACACATACAGATATCTGAGTCTATCTTAAGGAGTAGATATAATGAGCACGAAGAGGTGAAATCTTATTAGCTTGCGCATTTGCGTAGTTAGGAATTCACGACATATGGTTCAACCTTACGAAGCACCGGCAAAAGCATTGTTGGGAGAGCCGTTTTTCGACTCCTACTATAGTTTCGCTCCTAGTATACATAGATGGCGGCACAAGGTTGTCGCACAAACTACCCACAATAAAAACTCGTCTGAAATGGAAGGATTTCACAAAAACTACTTAAAAGTGATGATCTAGCCCCTAGCTCCCAAGTCAAAAGATCCTTTTATGTTCTAAGTTGTTGTGAGTGCTATCGTTCCGAGCAGTCAGGAATGGCTAAAACTGTCTGCTCGGTGATGGCCTCATTTGCTTCACAGATGGTTCGAAAAACTCTGAAGGAACAGGGGCCAGGGTGTTTGCTCTGGAACCCAGAACGGAGGAGAGTTTTCATTTGGGAAATATCGCCAGTGTATTCCACCAAACCTGCCGGTAAGACACATTGATGGGGCGAACCGCCGTACTAAGCCCTACTAGTTTCCACACCCAATGACCCAGTACATCATAGATGGCACTAGGTTTGTGTGCAATTTACCACTGACACAGCAAAAACGTTGGTAACGAAAGGATCTCTAAGAAGAATCTATGCGAGCGAAAGCTCACAAAAAATTACGGAACTAGTAAAATAAAATGATCTAGCCTCTGACCCGGACTGGTTTTAACGGCGGATTATTATTATTATATTATTCCAGGCAGAAACGTTCGCAGCGATGAGAGGAGTACAGTGCTCCTTACGACCGGAATCGGAAAACAAAGGGGTAACTATTCTCTCAGATAGCGAAGGAATAATTGAGGCGATAATGTCGCCTGTCACCACTTCCAAGCTAATAAACGGGTTCAAGGAAACTCTAAATCAACTGGGCCGGTAAAATAGGGTAACAGTTGCATTGGTGCATGGGACACTCCTGAATAGAAGGAAGTGAGAAAGCTGATGAGCTAGCTTAGTTGGGCTCTAAATCAGTCAGCCACGAACCGGAACCGTTCATTCCTATACCGCAGTCACTGTGTCTTAAATCAAGGATTGGATACGATCTGAGGCTAGTAAACATTGACGAGCTTATAGCGGGGGCTGCATTCGAAGAGATTCTTCCCAGTGCCCGATCTTAAATGGGCTAGTGAACTGTTGAGCATGGACCGGTATCGCATAAGAAGGGTAGTGAGAGCTATTACAGGACACTGTGTGGCTGAACATACACTTGGCAAAAATCGTGAGCGATCCCGAACGCACCTGTAATGTGATAGCCCATCATTTGTGAATGTCCAAGGTTCTCTTCACTCAGGCACAAGATCGTGGGTGGCTATGTGATCAAACCGCTGGATGTGGCTGAACTAGGACCACTTATCTTAGACAAGTCCCTGACAGGTTCGGATGATTTACACGATGAACAGGTAAAACGATCAGCAGATCTGTGTTTCGGGACCCAGAGATGAGCCTACCCAGCCTGATAAATCCAAAAAAAAGTTGTAGTGAGTGATACAATGTCATGTAATTTGTGAGACTTCCAAGGTTCAAAAGCTCACATGGAATATAGCGGACAGTGTAGTTGCAGGGAAAGGATAATCACAACAAAAACCCTTTTAAAAGGGAAATGTGACGCAAGTCCTTCTTCGTCCTTCCAAAACAACTGATATCAATTTGGGGTGACGCTTAAAGCTTTGAAACGCAAAAATTCTTTTGGAATGTTTTCATTTTTGATTAAAAAAATGCGTCACAAATGCCGGACCCACCAATGTAATAATTTTTCTACGCTTTCAGCTGTCATACGCAAAAATTTGATTTCCTGTTCAAAAATACGCCATACATAATGACAAATTTTTGCGTTGTGAAAGCTGAAAGAACAGAAAAACTATAACATTGGGGGTCCGGCATTTGTGACGCATTTTTTAATCAAAAAATGAAAACATTCCAAAAGAATTTTTGCGTTTCAAAGCTTTAAGCGTCACCCCAAATTGATATCATTTGTTTTGGAAGGAGGAAGAAGGACTTGCGTCACATTTCCCTTTTAAAAGGGTTTTTGTTGTGATATCAGTACTTTTGGAAGTTTCGGCTACTACTTTCATGGGCAAAAATGATCACCTCAACTTCCTCTACAACATATCAAAAGTTTTTTTTGAGCCGCCGCCGCCGCCAAACCGAGCCGCGGCGGCTACTACTTCCATGGGCGAAAATGATCACCTCAACTTCCTCTACAACATATCAAAAGTTTTTTTTGAGCCGCCGCCGCCGCCAAACCGAGCCGCGGCGGCTACTACTTTCATGGGCGAAAATGATCCCCTCAACTTCCTCTACAACATATCAAAAGTTTTTTTTTTGAGCCCCCGGCCCATTTTCCGCCATTTTGGCGGTCACCCCTATACACTACACTCCCAACCCAACATCTTTCCCTTTGACACCAAACCTGTATCTCGAACACCCAACCATGTCTTATACAAAATATGCTTCCGTACACACACACACAAACAAATACATATGGGCTTTATATGGCGCCTTCTAAGAGCCCTGGCGCCCAAACGAGGCCGGTACCCCCCCTTTTTTAAAATCTCATATGGCGTAGAATGCCCAGCCGAAGGTCCCTGCAAAATTTCAAGAAAAGATATCGAGCCGTTTTCGAGAAAACTCCAAAAAGTGGGTTTTCATACAAATGGCTCTGGAACTAACTAACTAACT
>CM055403.1:123057927-123087554 GCA_029228625.1 Pseudolycoriella hygida
GGTTTCTATGAAAGTGCACATTTTGTATGGAAAATGACGATTTTCTAAAGGTCATATCTCCGGATCCACTGGACCGATTTTAATGAGTGAAAAGGCCTTTCGCCTTAGAATTTTCCGTAGAATCCAGGAAAAATATTTTCCGGGGGGTACGTCGCAAGGGGGGGGGAAGTCAAAACTTAGCTGTATATATGGTTCCGAAGTCTACGAAAAAAAATTTTCTGAATTTTTTGCTCGTGGGGACTTGCGTCACGGGCGCATTGCTACCGCGCGCCCATGATGAAGGAAAGGCTAAAGGTCTATTATTTGTGCATCTAGATTTCTGTAGAAACTTTTTTTGTTCCGTATCAGTTACACAGAAGAGAGAAGAAAGCGAATGTATCTGTCATGCCACATGACAATATGAATAACCAGATAGGACGCGAGAGTAAAAATGATCTCCGCAAGTTTTTTATAGTTTATTGCTGCATGGCGTTTATCAACATTAAGAATACAAACAACTGCAGTCTGCGTAAGTTGACCGATGAACGGTCTTTGCTACATGTAAATCCTAGGTCGTGCATTGTAACAACTTACACACAGTTTTACTGTAATTTTCAAGATTTTTTGCATTTTTCTCTTTCAGCTGTACTTACAGTTCAACAATTTTTCATTTTTTTTCTTTTATCGTAGTTCAACACTGTAAAGAGCGTTGGCGTAACCTTCGAGCATGCTTAACAAGACACCTGAAAAATAGCAAACTACAAAACGCTAATGGAAACTCCAGCTACAAACCGTATTATTTGGCAGAACACATGAAATTTGTTTTGCCATACACGAAGAGCCGCTCTCAGCGTGCGAATTCCATTTTTATTGAGGAAAACACACATTCCCACGTTCAGAAAACGAAAATCGATCACTGCGACGAGGAGGACGATATGTCTGAACCAGAAATGCCACAGGTTTCGGCTATACAAACAGTTGTCGTTCCAGATGTGAAAAAAGAAATCTCAAGTTCCAAGAGATTCGTTTTAGTTCCAGCGAATGCTTCAACTGCCAACATTGCTATTCGAACAGGCACATTAGAAGAACAAGAAACAGATTCGGACAGCGCAAAGCTTCCACCCGAAAAGAAGTTGAAAATTGTACCAAATGAGTCTGTCATCAAAGAAATCGACGATGCTGACTTGAATTTCTTTAAAAGTTTGCTGCCAGATATTCGACAGATGACACCAACACAGAAAAGAAAATTCAAAATGGGAATTTTTCAGTTAATTAACAACATTGTAGACTAATTTACTTTTTTTCTGAATAAATTTATTTGATTATTTGTTGGTAAGTGATTAGTCAATCGTCCAATCAAGTGAATCCTTGCTATTTACCATGCTGTGCTCTTCTTAACTAAGTCTTTGTTTCGTTCGATCATGTCTTCCTTTTTCTCTTTTCTACCCTTTTCGATAATCTTCTCGATTTCCTCTAAACTTTCTTCCTTACCGCCTCCAGCATTTTGTGAGCCGTGCGCATCGCCCCCTTTGTCCCAAGCGCCTTGAGCATTCGAACTGGCCGATGGCGAAGCCCTTCTATCGTTTCTGCTTTTTTCATTATCAGCAGGACTTCTGTTCCGATCATTGGGACTTCGCTTCCGGTCCAAACTGTCATATGAACGACTTCTTGAACGTCTATCGAATCTCCTTTCACGACTGCGAAAACGACCCCGGCTCGAACCGCCACCGTTGCCCAACCATCTTCTATCCCTTCCGCGTCCGCGGTTATCGCGAAAATCACGAAAATCTCTAAAATCCCTGTAGCCTCCACGACCACGACCTCGACTGAATCTTGGCTTATAATACGTACCGCGATCGTAGCCACCTCTACCTCTAGGTCGTCTATCTCGACGACGATCGAGACTTCCCGATCTAGACCTAGATCTGGAGAAGGATCGGGAGCGGCTTCGAGATCCACTTCTACTTCTATACGATCGCGAACGACTACGACGATACGATCGTGATCTTGAACGTCTCTTCACAGAACGAGATCGACTGCGACTGCCACTGTAGCGGCGACGAGGTGACCGTGATCGACTTCGACTGGAGCGGGACCGTTGCAAAGGCGTGGGTTCTGGTGGTTTTTCGGTTGATGGTAATCGAAAGTTTCCAAATTTATCTAAAACGGCTGTCGCCCGTGCTGGTGGTTTTGATATCTGCGGAGGTGGCTCAGTATACTTTGGACGAGTATTAGATAATGACGAAATTGACGGTTGTGTCGCTGGTAGTGGAGCTCGAATTTTGTCGTGTGTCGTCTGGGCAAATGCTTGACCGTAGCGATTGTGAAGCTCCGTTTCGGAATCTTCGTCTATTCCAAATGCAGTCTGTTTGGGAATGTCTTTGGATGTAGTCGCTGTAGCAGTTGCAGTGGATCCGGCTTTCCTATTGAAGAGAAAAATGTAAAAACCGAACTCATTGTGATTTCTGTCTGAATTTACTTGTCATCCTTAGCGAACATCATACTCCACTTGTTTCCTTCTTCCTTGTCTAGGTAAGAGGAGGTAGACTTGAAGTGGCTTTTCGAATTCAAAATTAGTATTTGTGTTTCAAGGTGAGAAAATTGTAAACTTTACCTTTCTTTAATCGCACTGAGAGATTTTTCGATCACTTCAAGTTTATCGCTAACTTCAGTTGAGTCAACGTCGAAACCTGGCAAGCTGGCGGTGATGATCCTAAAATATTTGTTTAAAATAAAATTCACTAAAAGCTTAACATTTACGCACTTCAACGCCTCTCGTAATTCAAGTTTATCCAAGTTGTCAATGTCATCCTTGCCTTTCTTTACAGATTTTGACTTTTTCTCTTTTTTCTTCTTCTTACTGTCCTTCTTCATCTTACGACTTTTCTTTTTCTCCTTTTTCTTGGATTTATCGTCACTTAATTTCCGTTCTTTGCAATACTTGTTCGTCTCTTCAACGCATTTCCGTACCTTTTCCTCAAAATTTTCTTCGTCACGGGTAAGCTCCAAAAATTTCCGAACCTTTCAAATTGGTAGTTTTTGAGTAAATTTTTGATTGACGCAACTTGATAATTGATTTTTTTTACCCGAACTTCATAGTCTGTTTCCTGGGCAGAAGATCCAGCAAATGCTTCACTCATATTGCGCATGTTCGCTGCAACATCGCTAGCCGCATTAGGAATCAGTGCCATGCGCTTACTCAATGGTGATAGGGATTTGTTGTGTTTTTCTTTGCGAGAACGTCCCTTCTTTTTAGACTTCTCAGAATCTGAAATTCGAAGACAAAAGTTGTTCCAAAAATTAGCGTTTTCTATTAATTAAAAGAAACTAAAATTGTTTTGAATTCAACATAAAATTTTTGGTTTTAGCTTTAGTTTCTTGATTTTCTTGACAGATTTTTGTATTTCTGCTTTTAGGTTAAGTGTGGAGCATACTTTAAAAGACTTGCAACGGTTGTACAAAGGTTAGCAAATTTTCGAAGGGAGAAAACTTTGAGCCGCGTAAAACAAGTGCGCAAACTGTATTACAATAACCTCAAAATACGAAATTGTTATGGTGCTCTATGCTCAGTCCACATATCACTGACATCGTGTATGCATTTTTAGCATTTCTTACAGTGAGAGAAAAAAAATCAGCATTCGGATTCACTATTCAGAACGGAAACACTTGGCCTTCGATAAGTCCCCGTGAAACATTACTTCCCATCGTAACAATCATCCCCGGTATGAATATCCCCCATACCAATTAACACCTTATGGCAATGTTGTAGAACTTGCGGTATATCGTTAGGCTTAAGCCCAAAGATACAGCACTGGATCTACACAGCGATTGTGAGACGCAGACTCAGCTATGCATCATTAACATGGTGGCCAAGATGCAGACTTGCTACCGTTCAAAAACAGCTTAAAAAGGTACAACGGTTTGCCCTTGTGGGCATAACAGGCGCTATGAAAACAACACCAACATCAGCTCTAGAAGTTATGACAAACCTGGAACCTCTCCATGTCCATATAGAAGCCAAGACAAGGTCGACAGCCCTAAAAATGAGGAAAACGTCAATTATCATGGTGATAGTCAACTATCACGGTGATAGTCAACTATCACGGTGATAGTCAACTATCATGTTTACAGCAACCAAATACGGACACTCTAAAATTTGGCATCTAATGCTAAGGCAAATTCCCGAATTCGAAATGCCATGTGATCTCATAACGCCGACCTTCAGATTTGAAAAGTCCTTCAAACTACACATTCCGAAGACAGAAGAATGGTTATCTCCTTCACATATCTTGACAGAGAAATCCCCTGGTACTCGGACGAATCTCGATATAACCTGTCTGGTGCAGGTTATCATTGCCGGCAAATACAATGCAATGAATCGCTACCGCTTGGGAAATACGTAGGAGTTGCAAGGAAATGAAAGACAGGAACCTATCTGGGCAACCCAAATATATTTGAACAGATAGCCTAGCAGCGATGAAATCGCTCTCCAGTAATAAGTATGCTTCAGCTCTCACCCTAGAATGCCGTGATGCGCTCGATACCATATCAAACGAATTCCAAACTACGCTAGTTTGGGTGCCAGGGCATTATGGCATTGAAGGAAATGAAACGGCGGACGAACTAGCGGGACTGGCATCGTCCACCTTCACTCCAAATATTTCCTTTCCCTAGACAGGAAGCAGCTCAAAAGGCTAACGGATATACTAACGGTCTCACAACATTCTCAACAACAACCTCCACATTATGGATTTCAGCAATAACAGAAATTGCGAAAAATGTGGCGACCCTGAAACTGCTGAGCTTTTCCTATGCTTATGCCCAGCTTGCATAAAAAATAGGAGAACATTCCTAGGAAACTACACTATAAGATATAGCTCTATTTGGAGTGTGCACCCCAAGTACATTCTGAAGTAAGTAAATAGTACTGGAAGGTACCAACTGACCATGGGATGCACAACGGACCCAATGGAGGCCTAGGTGCCGGTATACAACCCCACCCATTTTTCCTAATCCTAATCCTAATCACCCATAGGAGTATCAGTTTCTGATAGTGGGGAAAGTGGAAGCGGGCGAAGTAATCATGAGGACCTTGGCCTATGCGGATGACTTAACTCTGTCAACGGATGATGCCACTGATTTGCAGAAGGGGATTGACTGCCTGAATGTCGCATGTGAGGAGTACGGGTTAAAGGTAAGAGTAAGCAAAACATGTCGGCAAATCTCGGAAAGAGGTATATTGCAGTGTAAATCGGGAGCAGTTGGAACAGGCTTCAGAGTTTAAATATTTAGGAAGCATTTTTTCAGAGGATGGCAAGCTAGTTAAGGAATTTGAAGAAAGAAGGAAAATGCTCCAATCTTTAAAAAGGGCAACCGTATAGTTTGTAGCAACTACAGTGAGATTTCGCTTTTGAGCGTGGTCGGAAAGGCTTATGTGGGTGTTATAGTGGAAGAGGTTCTGAGAGAGTGTTAGTATACAGCTGGAGTACCACAGGGATCCATATTAGGACCAACGCTGTGGAAGGTAATGTATGACAAAGCGCTGCGGCTGAAACTGTCAAGATGCGCTACGACGACTACTTTTGCCGACAAATTGATCCTCACGGTGTCTGGAACGTCTAAGATGGAGGTGGAGGTAGTTACGATGGAGGCGCTAGAAACTGTCGGAAACTGGATGTCAACGGCAGAGCTGAAGCTGGCCCACCAGAAAACCGAGATCATGCTAGTGAGTAACTGCAAAAAAACTGAGCGGATCGTAATGAGCATTGACGGGGAAGAAATCACATCCACCTTGGGTAACTCCAAGACGACCGCAGAAATTTTAATAGCTATGTGGACTACATGTGCGAAAAGCCAATGAAAGCCACCGCAACACTGGACAGAATAATGCCAAACGACTTTAGACCGCACAGCAGCAAAAGGAGGCTCCTAGCAAGCATCTTCCTATCGATACTGCGCTACGGTTCGCCAGCGTGGATACAGGCGCTAGATACGAAAAAGAATCAGAGGAGACTTAATAGTTGCCGAGTAGCCTTTCTGCACGACATGCGAGAGAGAAAAAGAGACTGCGGACCACGGACCACTGAGCGATGTGGAAAGTTGCGGATAATTTAGTTTCAAAAATAATGGGGAAAGTACAAAGTGCAAGGGGAGACGATCAAAGAAGACTGGCAGTTGATCTGAGAGAGTAGGTGCGAAAGCACAGTCACTCCCCGAAGTAATGCTGTGAGGCGGTTCCGGGAAGAAGAGAGTATGGAGAGTAAGGAAAGAGCTTTCAGTATGGGTAGGTCATCGAGGAATGGAGTTCAGGAGGACCGGGTGTCTATGAAGATTTCCTCAACCTCATAAAAAAATAAAAATACAGAAAGAGGGTGTCAGGATCAGATCTTTTGTCTCAGGCAAGCTGAAAAGCTCTTTGAAAGGAATATTGATCTATACTTAGAAAAGGCCGAGGCAAAAGCTGTTCGGGATGCTTAGTGAATACGGGATTAGCGGAAGTTTGTTGGGTGCTGTTAAAAGCATTTACTCAGGGCTGAAGGCTGCGGTAAGAATAGATGTTGAAATTAGTGAGGCTTTTGAGGTTAATAAAGGCGTTCGTCAGGGTTGTTGTCCCACGCCTCTTTTTTGTTCATAATTTTCATGGACAAAATCATCAGGCAGACCAATTTGCAGGGGGATGTGGAAGTTGAGGAAGTTATTATGAAAATCCTGGCCTATGCGGATGAGTAAACTCTAGTAGCAGATAGTACCAGTGATTTGTAGAAGGAGATTGTTTGCCTGAATGTTGTATGTGAAGAGTACGGGATGAAGACAAGTAAGTAAGTAAGTATCGACACAAAGCTAGCTATTCACAAATCAATCTTCAGGCCAGCGATTTCATATGGTAGTGAAAGTTGGGTGGACTGCATTTACCTTGTGCATGACCTGAAGGTTTCTGATATGAGGGTTCTTAGGAGTATAGCAAAGTTTAATAGAAAGAGCAGTGGGAGATTCATATCAGAAACGAAAGATAGAAACGAATTCGTTGTATTAATAACATAAGAAGCCAAACGTGTCATTCGACCTCATTGTCTTCAACATTGTAAACAGTTCTGTAAATAGTTCTGATTGACCCGCATAACAATTATCTAAAGGAGGCAAGGAATGGTTTGGCTAGGATATTAACCTTAGATGGATACCTTGAGAAAAAAATTAAGGAATTTTACCTAAGTCAGGTAACTAACTATCAACTAAAGCAGGCACAAAGCTATCTGTGCCCAGGTCAAATTTCAGCGTAATCCGGGGAAGTAACTGGCATTTGGTCGAAATACAACATGTTCGGATCTAAAGAAAGGCTAAACAGGTGGCGTGACAAACATTCGGAGGTGTGTGTACGAAGCGCCATCTTTTACGTTTACGACGTTTTCATTTCAACGATTCTCAAGTTGAGAGTCAGTATAGATGCTTATTTAGATAGTATTTCAAAGTATGCGCCACTTCTTATGACGGAGAATTTGGAGAATTGTTTATTCGCCCACTCTGCTAAGAAAATTTACGATCGGTTTAATTTAACATTGTGCAGTTTTTAGATAAACAGAGATGCACGATAATAAATTAGACCGAATGTATGAAGATTTTTACCAACAAATTCAAATCCTGAAATTTTATGTTTTTTTTTTTTAAAGTAAAACTTGAAAGTTTAGAAACAGCTTAAAAAAATAATCGTTTTTGTTTAACTTAATGCTATTATTCTCACAATAACCACCTGATGACTCGTTGTATTGTTGTGTAAGTTCCCATGAATATTTTTCATTACAGACATTTTTTGCATTTTCTAACATTTATCGTAAATTGTACTGACTTTAGCCATGCAAAGTAAATGCATATTTTTGCGCAACGAAAGTAATTTTACACCCGATTTTTGGGGGTAATTCGAGGACAACCTAAAATCAATTGTTTTATAAACTTAAAATGAATTTGCGTCAAAGCTCTACGGAGACTTTTGTCGGTGGAGCATACACAAGTTACTCGAGTAATCCATAATCGTCATCAATCATGGCCCAATCAATTATTTTGCTTCAATTTATTCGCCCAATGTTTCTCCATTTAAATCACAACATTTCTGTTTTCTTATTTTTTTCACACAACCTTTTCTGATGATGTCCGCACTACAACAAGAAAATAATAAAAATGACAAAAACAAAACCTGATTTTTGACTGGTCTCATTGCGAAAATGAACATTTCACAATTCATTGGTCAAACAAACCATTTTGATGAAATGTTGGAGATCCGATAAAACGTTTATCTCTCGCTAGCTGCATATATTTTTCTCATAATCTTTTTCTATTTTTAAACTTATCAGAGCATCAACACGTGCATCGGGTTTTTTTTTATTAATCATTTATAGTCCATACAAAAATAATGATTTTTCCGATCACTCGATACATTACAACTCGGTCATAACCTTGAGAAAATATTAATTTTTTTTTATAAAAGCACAAAATTTGCTATGGTATTGAATGGCCGAAAGAACAAAGCTTCGGTAATTACGCAGATGAGTAAAACTTGACACGAGCTTTATTTTGTCATTCTTACCTGAACTGGATGTCGAGTCACTGCTATCAGAGTCGGAACCACTAGTGGAATCGCTTGAGTCACTGGTATCGCTACTGGATGAACTGGATGAGTTCCGACGCTTTCGACTCTTCGATTTCTTTTTCTTGCTCTTCTTATCCTTTCCACGTGGTTCGGCTTCCTTTTTCGATGTCGAGGCATCGCGATTTTGTTCTGCGATTTTTAAATTCAAAGCTGAAACAATGAAATCATTGAGACAATTGTATTCAAAAAATAATAAATTCATGTCAAACTGAGTCTACTGCCTTATGGAAGATTGTGAATTTAAGATTTAAAGATGACAAAAATGAAAAAAAAAAAATCCGTACCCGATCGGCCTGATTGAAAGGTATTCCCTAATCACAACGAAAACACATTTTAGGGATCGTTCATAAAGTATGTCACGCGTGCGAAAGAGATGCAAGATATGCATAAAAATGTAATAGAGAGAGACGCAAATAGTCGTCACGCGTGATCCCTTAAAAGGGAAATGTGTCCTCGTACCTTCTTCCAAAACAACTTACATCAATTTGGGTTTTTTGAAGTACGAGGACTTGCGTCATATTTTCCTTTTAAAAAGGGTTTCTGTTGTGACATCAGTCCATGGAAGTAGAAAAATTGTTTTTGATGAATAATATATAGAATTTTATTCGAGCCACCGCCGCACAGTGGTGGATTTGCAAAACTTTTCGGCCACATATTTCACATCCCCGAATCTAAAAATTTTTTGTATCTAGAAGAGACCAATCTATCGTTTTCTCAGGGTACTGCTACGGTTTCGATCATTCTTTCGCAATCGAATCCAAGTGGTAAAGATAAACTCAAGCCTATCTTCAGAAATCGAAGTACACTCCGGAGTTTGTCAAGGCTCAATTATCGGGCCAATGTTCTTCTTAGTGTTCTTCAATGACTCAGATGACACACTCGGTCAAACTAAAGGATTGAATTTCCCGGATGATAAAAAGATTGTACAAAATAACATTTCCAGTATTGACGACACTCGCCCGCTTCAACAATCAATAAACAACTTCTTTGATTGGTGCTGCAAAAATGGCTTTGAGTTGAATGAAGATAAATGCAAGGTGATGACGATATCCCGCCGCTGTCCAATACTGGCTGAATACCACATGAACGGCAAGCCGATAAAGCGAGTTTACGATGTCAAAGATATCGGACTAAATTATAAAAAAGACTTTTCGTTCAATATACACCTTGAGCTAGCTTCGAAGAAGGGTCATTCCATGCTTTCGTTTATCAAACGTCAATGCTATGGCCGATTTAATGTCGACACAGCTAAAATACTGTTATAATTCGGTCGTTCGCTCCCAACTCGAATTTGCTTCCTCAGTCTGGTTGCCCCATCACGACGTTCATGTTCAAAAACTTGAAAGTGTGCAAAGACAGTACGTCCATACGCTGACAGGTGTACCGAACTGAACCTGCAATCCTTGACAAGACGCCGAGCTAATACAGCAGTTTTCTTCGTTCAAGATGTGTTGACCGGTAAAGTAAACTCTCAAGCTCTTCGTGATAGAATTAACGACGGATCTCGAGCTCTACGAAATCCATCACTGATTCCAATTGATGGATGCAGGCGAGAATACCAGATTTTCTCCCCATTTAATTTCGACTGTCGTTTGTTCAATTCGGCAGCGGAGCATGTCGATCCATCCCTACCTTCACGTAAATTTCGCCATTGTGTACAAGAACTTGACGAATCAGTGTTAGACCCATTTGCAACTTGTTGAAATATCCACATGGACGCTTATATTGTTGGCAACAGCTACCTTTAGTGATCTACTTTGCTTTATTCAAAAAATTTTTTTTGTCATCAGCTCAAAGTCAGGAAAGTAGTCCTGACCCTTGATATTCATTTTTTAGGCTAGTCCTATGGTCAAAGTCAACTCTCAAAAAAATGTTTTTCGTTACAAATGTTGGTGGTTCAAATTTTTAATTGAAAACATGGAATTTGTACTTGAACATAAAAATTGGAATTATGAATATTTATAGCGGAAAATATTTTTTCGAGAGGTTTAATGTGAACCCTGAAAATAGCTTTATCGAAGAGCTAAAATCATAAAAAATGAAGAGTTTTGTTAATAGATTGCGGAAGTTTTTCTATGTATAAAAGCTAGCGCTGAAAGTTCAAAATTTGTATTTGTTCTGTGTCTGCACATTGTCCTGCAAGACATAGGTGTACTGATGAAATCACATACTTTGTTTGGTATGTGAGGGCGTGATACGCCGAAATCAGCATGTTTTGTTTTGTTTCGTTAGATTGTCTTTCCTTAAACGACTAAAATCATAAAAACTTTCATGACTTTGAGCTGATGAAAAAAAAAATTTTTTTGAGTGCCCTAACAAACGGTTACCAAAATGATAGATCGGTCTCTTCTAAATACAAAAAAATTGTGGATGGACAAAAAATTTTTAGATTCGGGGCCGCGAAATATGTTGCCGAAAGCCTCTGAAACCACTGTGGCGCCGCCAAACCGAAGCGCAGCTGCTACTATTTTCATGGGCGAAAATGATTTACACACTAGCCGCCGCCTATTTTCCGTCATTTTGGCGGTCACCCTGATACACTACACACCCTGATACACTACACACCCAACCCAACAACTTTACCTTTGACATCAAACCTCTATATCGAACACACAACATTTGTCTCATACAAAATGTCTATCATACACATTACACAGTGTGTAATACACACACAACAAATACAAAATATCCTTCTATATGGCGCCTTCTAAGAGCATTGGCGCCCAAACGAGGCCGATACCATACTTTTGTTAAAATCTCATAGGCGTAGAATGCCCAATGCCCACCCAAAGGTTACTGCAAAATTTCAAGAAAAGTTATCGACCCGTTTTCGAGCACGAACCAAAAAAAGTCGTTTTCCATGGAAATCAGTAGCTAACTAACTAACTAACTTCATTAACTTTGGATTGATTTTGATGAATGAAAAGACACTTTGTCTTAGAATTTTCCGTAGAATCCGAGAAAAATATTTTCCGGGGGGTACGTCTGAAGTCAAAACTCAGCTGCATGTTTCCGCAGTCTACGAAAAAAAATTTTCCGCGAAAATTTATTTAATTTTTTCGGTTTTTCGTGGTTTGTTTTCTCGATTTAATGTTTCGGAATGCATAAAATTGGTGTGTGGAGTAGACATCCGTAAAAGTGAGGTTAAAACAGGATACTACGCAGTACGCAGCACGAGCAGCTCAATGGAAGTCGGAAGTCACAGCACCCGGAATCTCTCCTCCCACAGCTTCTGCATTTTGTGCAAGGTAAACACGGCAACCCAATGGTGGATCAAACTTGTTGGTGGCGATAAGGTTTAGCGGAACCATGATACGACACTCCCAACAGCAGGATACATCAATCTTTTTTGAATGGCATGGGGAGGAAAGCATTGGAGCCGAATGAACATCAAGGCAACAGAGGAACACACGGGCCGGCTCAGAACGCGGATCACACCCTCAAGGAACACAACAACATTAGGTGACATAGACAGGTAAACAGAATATATGACACAGGTAGGTCGGACGATACAGGTAATTACGAAACTATATTGAATTCACTACGTCAAAAACATTTAGTAGATAGTCCAACTAATGCTCGAGCGACATCGGTTGTTATTAGTTACTGTTACAGGAATGTAACACAGTATATTAGTACACAGCTTTCCCAAGTAGCGGTTCAGCGCTGACTGTAATGTATCGGAACTAGCTAGCCACTGGTTGCGAGACATTACAGTCTTGGAGAGCTCAGTTTTCAGTACCTACGTCACACAAAAGCAAGGTTTGGTGACGTATGGGCTAATACTTTTCTCTTTAATTACTTTTACTTTTCTTTAATTCTCGTCTGTTTCCCGGGTATATCCCACGCTTGGATTGCGCAGTCGGAGTCGAATTCGAAGACATTTTAGAGTGATTCTCTGGCGTGAGACCCTGACTTTCAGTCAAGGGAATATCAGGCATTAAAAAAAAGCGGAGTCAAGGGGCGGCGGCACCCGCGAAAAGGCAGTCTAGGCAGAGAATATTCTCCTTTGTGGGGTCTAAGAAACAGTGCCCCGCGCGGGGTTTGGGGGAGAACTACATACACTTAAGGCTGCCTAACTTAAGAGCATAACTAAACTCGCCGCAGACGCGGGAGTTAGGGGATAGTGCCCCAAACAGGCCCTTACACTTAAGGCCGCCTGTAGGGCGTAATTAAGCCAACCACAAGCGTAATTTAGCTCGCCGCAGGCGCGGTGATGAGAGGGAGAGCCCCCAACATCCTTATAAACTTAAGGCCACCTGCATTGAGAAAGGGCTCGCCGTTTCCTGATTTTTTTTCAAATTAATTCATACATTCGAATGAAAGGAAATCCGTTCGGTAAAACAGCTCCACAAAGTTACACGTGGCATCCTCGATAAAAAGTCGAGGTAAGATGACGCGCCGTTCAACATGATAGCAAATAGAAAACGCCATACTTAAAACCTCAGTTCGCAATTTGACATAAACAATAAAGAGTCAGATAAACCATGACCACAGACCACAACATTGCTGTTCTTAAGTTTGGTATATGCTTCCACAAGCGTGCGTTCTGCTACGAAAACGTAAAATGAGTGTCCTACAGGTAAAGTTGTACAGTGTATTGAGGTGAGGGCTGTCAAATGGTGTGTTAAGCGCAATATAGTACTCCTTATGTACATTAGCCTCTGTCCACCTACTCCTACATCCTATCCTACCCGTGGTGACACCTGTTATAGTGAGCAACCCCACGAACGATCAGGTAACCAACCCTGGTGTAGTAGTGTGGGTCACGTAGCTGAAGGATGAGGGGGGCTGTCTTCGGGTAGTACCTAGACGCTACGTTTAGAGAGGGCTGAAGACAGCTAGGCGCTATCAAGATGGGATGGCGGCTTAGCATGGTGGCGAAGGATCTCGACGGTAAGAGACAACGGCAGCATGCAAAGTCCTAGTCAGATGGACTACCATCATTCACCAGTGCCACGGGCACATTAAGACCAACGCCAGTGCGGTCTTAATTACGGCATACTGGCAAAGCATTGAACACGGACAAAGAATATCGACCAGCGGATGAAATTTTAGACAAGGGCTGACAACTGTGGTATTCCACTACCTTAATAAGGAAAGGTGACATCTTCACGAAACGGCTAGTGGGCTAATATCATGGTTGCCCCCGTCCCGGTAAACCTTGGCAGGCCTCCAAGTACGTTCGAAAGCTCGTCCTGTGAAAAGGAGGTGTAGGCTCAGATGAACATTCCTGACTAATACCGATCTGGCTCTGAACGCGGTGCCCCATGAAGGACCGTGTCAACCCTAGCATGGCCTCACTGCTTGCATAGATAACCATGAGATCACGAAGGTAACTACACAATCGAGTTGGAGATAGCGGCTTGGAGGGGGGACCCAACAGCATGGAATTAGGAAAGGAAGGGAAGGAGTTAAAAGAAAATCAACAAGAAAATCAACAGGGAAATCAGCAGAGGAAATCGGAGGATCAGCGGATGGATCAATCGAAGGTTCAGCTATTTGACGTGTTCGCAAGACGATCGAAAGTGGCGAGGTCGCCCCCGGGAAGGGAAGCGAGAAGTATAGAGGTTATCCACACAGACGTTCTCCACAACAACGACAACGATGAACCAAAGCAGACAAAATTGGAGCTAGTTAAAAAGATGGTGAAAGAGTTACACGAATTTATACAAAATAAAAATAACGTGCACAAAGACATTAAGACGAAGGTGATCAGCATTCGAGCCTGCCTAAACGAAGTGGAACAGGAAGATAAGCCGTGGAGGATGCGGAGATTCGAAGCAAATTACAAGAAGGCGAGAGCAGGCATTGAAGTCGGCGAAGTTACTGAAGTTGGCGAAGGTATCGAGGTGCTAGCCACCCCGCTCTCGACAAAAAGAAGACAAACACCGGATATTACGCCCACTCCAAGAAGCGCGGCAAAAAGGAGTAAAAGGGACAGGAGAAACAATGAAAGGACCACAAACAGACTGGATGCACAAACACCGAAGCCCAGTATAAGCGAGTGGAGAGAGGTGAGAAAAAAGAAGAAAGGGAAGAGCGAGAAGCAAAAGCTTAGAAGTCTGAGACCTAAAGCTGATGCTCTAATAGTGGCGGCAGAAACAGGAATGACGTACGCCGATATCCTCAAAAAAATTAAAGAAGACCCAGACCTCAAGGACCTGGGTGAAAATGTCTCGAGAATAAGACGAACGCAAAAAGGCGAAATGCTGTTTGAACTCAAGAAGGGCCCAGAAATTAAAAGTGCAGATTATAAAGAACTAGTCAAGAAGTCACTGGGCGAAGCAGCAAAAGTGAGAGCGTTGTCCCACATGACCACGATTGAATGTAGGTATATGGACGAAATCACGACAAGCGAAGACCTTCGAAAAGCCCTGAAAGAGCAAGG
Organism: Pseudolycoriella hygida; assembly: GCA_029228625.1. NCBI lineage: Eukaryota > Metazoa > Arthropoda > Insecta > Diptera > Sciaridae > Pseudolycoriella > Pseudolycoriella hygida. The sequence goes on from CM055403.1 coordinate 123,072,936, forward strand.
TAATATAAATGACGAGATAGATTCCATGACGATACGTATGAGAAAAACGAGAGACGAACTCCAAACGGCGGAAATAAAACTTTCAGTGGACGCAGCGATTAAGATTCTGAAAATCGGCAAGATAAAGGTGGGCTGGTCCGTATGCCCGTTGAGGGAAGCCCAGCAGTTGGAAAGGTGTTTTAAGTGCATGGACTTTGGACACCAAGCAAGGAACTGCAAGAACGAAGATAGATCCAAGTTGTGCAGGAGATGTGGGGAAGAAAACCACCTAGCAAGAGATTGCACGAAACCACCAAAATGCCTGCTGTGCACGTCAGAAAATGACCACGTGACGGGTGGAGCGAGATGCCCAGTCTATAAACAGGCGCTTAAATCAAAGACGGGACAAGAATGGAAGTGATCCAAATAAACCTTAATCATTGTGACATGGCACAACAACTTCTTTGGCAAGCCACAGCGGAGCAAAAATGTGACGTAGCAATTATTGCAGAACCGTACCGAATTAATAAAAACAACGGTAACTGGGCTGTTGACAGAGCCGGGATGGCCGCAATATTGACGACGGGAAAGTATCCCATACAAGAAGTTGTATCAGGCACCCACGAAGGATTCGTGATTGCGAAAATTGACGGAGTGTATATTGTCAGCTGTTATGCACCACCAAGATGGACGATTGAACAGTTTGAACGAATGTTAGACTTACTCACAGGAGAGCTAACGGGATTAAGCCCAGTCAACATTGGAGGCGACTTTAACTCATGGGCAGTTGAGTGGGGCAGTAGATTTACAAACGAAAGAGGCTTCATTCTACAAGAAGCGCTAGCTAGACTGAATGTGGTTCTGGTAAACGTGGGAAACACAACTACTTTCCGCAAGAATGGACGAGAGTCGATTATTGACGTGACATTCTGTAGTCCAACACTAGTACCCAGTCTGAAGTGGCGAGTGGATGAAAGCTACACATACAGCGACCACCAGGCATTGAGGTACACTTTGAAAAAGAGTACGGTGGCGGCAAGGCAGATGAATCAAGTAAGAGAGCGGAGATGGAAGACGAGAAATTTCGATCAAGAAGCTTTCAAGGAATACCTCCAATCAGAAGACGAAGGCGTTGAGAAATCGGCAGAAGAATTGACGAAAGTATTGGTGCATGCATGCGACGTAGCGATGCCAAGAAGGATAGAACCGAAGAATAAACGAAAATCGGCATTTTGGTGGAACGACGAAATTAGGCTCTTGCGCGCAGACTGCTTCATGACAAGAAGGAGGATGCAGCGGGCCAAAAGTGAGAGTGCCAGAGCCGCGAGGCGAGACGAACATCGTACGGCAAAACTAACATTAAAGCGGGTAATCCGAGCTAGCAAGAGAAACTGCTTTAAGAAGCTGTGCCAGGAAGCTGACGCAAATCCATGGGGAAACGTGTACAGGATAGCGATGACAAAAATTAGAGGTTCATCAGTGCCAAAAGAAAGTTGTCCTGAGAAGCTAGGAGCCATAGTGAGAGGGCTATTCCCGCAACATGAACAGGTCGCATGGCCGCAAACTCCTTACGACGATGAAATTGAAGACAGACAGGACCGGGTGATCACTATAGAAGAGATTCAGACGGCTGTCAAAAAGCTGAAAAATAACAAGGCGCCAGGACCAGATGGGATCCCCAATGTAGCTTTGAAGACGGCGGCATGCATAAAGCCGGACATGCTCAGATTGACATTGCAGAAGTGCCTCGACGACGGAAATTTTCCTGATATATGGAAGAAACAGAAGCTGGTCCTACTACCAAAACCCAGGAAACCACAAGGTGAACCATCATATAGACCTATATGTTTGCTGGATGGTATGGGAAAACTGCTGGAGGCCATGATTCGGAACAGATTACACAAAAACACAGAGGGTGAGCACGGACTGTCCGACGACCAATTCGGATTTCGAAAAGGAAGATCGACGATCGAAGCAATAGAAAGAGTTATGGAGATTGCCGACAAGGCGCGAAAGAAAAAAAAGAACAGGGAACCGCTTCTGCGTTATAACGAAGATAGACGTTGAAAATGCCTTTAATAACGCAAGCTGGACGGAGATAGCTAAGGCAATGCATGCTATGAGAGTCCCCGATTTCCTCTGCAGGGTAATGAAAAGCTATTTCGAACGACGGGTGCTAATGTATGATACCAGGGAAGGGAAAAAGATGGTAGACATCACAGCTGGTGTTCCACAAGGATCCATATTAGGACCAACGCTGTGGAATACGATGTACGACGCAGCGCTGCGGCTGCAGCTGCCAAGATGGGTTACGACGATTGCTTTTGCCGACGACCTAATTTTCATAGTTATCGGAACGTCAAAGTTGGAGGTGGAAGTCGTCACGAAAGAGGCGTTGGAAACTGTAGAAAGTTGGATGACAATGGCTAAACTGAAGCTGGCCCATCAGAAAACCGAGATCATGCTCGTGAGCAATTGTCGGAAAACTGAGCGGATTGTAATGAACATCGAGGGGAACGAGATCACATCCACTCGCCAGCTAAAACACCTTGGAGTCATGTTAGACGATCGTGGAAACTTTAATGCCCACGTAGATTATACGTGCGAAAAGGCAATGAAAGCCAATGCAGCACTGGCCATGATAATGCCGAATGGGTTTGGACCGCGCAGCAGTAAAAGGAGGCTCCTAGCAAGTGTTACCCTATCGATACTGCGCTACGGGGCACCAGCGTGGATAAGGGCGTTAGACACAAAGAGGAACCGTAGGAGGTTGATAAAAACCCAGAGGTTGTCAAGCATAAGGGTAGCAAGCGCATACAGAACGATTTCCTCGGAAGCGGTATGTGTGATAGCCGGAACGATGCCTATATGCATAATGCTGATGGAAGACAGTGAATGCCACAGACTGAAGGAAAGGGGGGGCCAAAACACCAAAACAGTGAGGGCACAAGTAAGAGTCGAATCACTGAGTCAATGGCAGCGAGAGTGGGACTCCGCGGAAAATGGAAGATGGACTCATAGGCTTATCCCGGACGTAACCACATGGGTAAATAGGGAACACGGAGAGGTTAGCTTCCACCTGACGCAGTTCCTGTCGGGTCATGGGTGCTACAGGAAGTACCTGCATAGGTTTGGACACGCGGAATCACCTTTCTGCGTGACATGCGTTGAAGAGGAAGAAACTGCAGAGCACGTTGTGTTTGTCTGTCCCCGTTGTGAACAGGAGCGATGTGAGCTGATAGCCGCGAGCAGGCCAGACGTAAACGCCGACAACATAATATCGGAAATGTGTCGCGACGAAGAAGTGTGGAAAGTAGCGGACAACGCAATTGCGAAGATAATGGTGAAGCTACAAAGTGCATGGAGAGACGATCAACGAAGACTGGCAGTTGATCTGAGAAAGTAGGTGCGAAAGCACAGCCCCTCCCCGAAGTAATGCTGTGAGGCGGTTCCGGGGAGACGAGAGCGTGGCGATCAAGGAAGGAGGTTTTAGTTGGTAAAAATCCAACACTACCTGGGTCCAGGAGGACCAGGTGCCTTTTGAAGGTTTCCTCACCCTTGAGAAAAAAAAAAAAAAAAAAAAAAAAAAAAAAAAAAAAAAAGTGTATTGAGGTGAACATTTTTGCCCGGTGCGCGGGTAAGGATCATAAGATCATCTTAAGGTTTTCGATATAAACTCAGATCGTTCAGGTAAACAAGATTTGATAAGCGAATGTTTTAAACTATACGAAGATTTCCCTCAAAAGAGTACGAAAAAACAACGAACATTTACCTGGTAGAGCCAATTCATTTGGTTCAATCAATTGCTTGCTAGTAGCCTTCTTTGATCTCAAAAAATCCAATGATTTCTGAGCTTCTTCATGTCTCGGTATAACTGCCAAGCAATTCTGATACGCTTTCATTGCGTCATCGATTTTGTTCTCCTCTTCATAACTTCTTCCCAATGCAACGAGCGTTTCCCCTTTATATCGTCTGGCGTTTGCATGTCCCGGATTTAATTTTAACGCTGAGTCAAAATCATCGACGGCTTTTTTAAAAGATCCAGAATTCGCAAACAATGCGCCACGTGCCACTAATCCTTCAACATTTCTAGGATCGATGTTTAGTGCCTTATTGAGACATTGGAAGGCCTCCGTGTGCCTTCCTAGTTTGAAATGTTCAATGCCTTCAGCTACAGACCTGATAAACAATTGAAATTGAAAATTATTCGTTGATTGAAAAATGAGAGAAGTTCTCGTTACCTAAATGCCCATTTACTCGCTTGTACTTGACGAATTTCGCTACTGTATTCTTCAGCCGGGAACTTTCCGTTTAATCCGCTCATGTTTGTGTAAATTTTTTTCGAGTTCAAACCCGCTTGTTCAAACAAAGTATCAATGCAATGCGGATTTTTGAATCCTGGGGACGCTTCAAGGATTTGCTCATACGAGTCGTTCTTGAAGTCGATTGATGACCTGCAATTAAAACATATTTGTTATGAGAGACAGTCAAGTCATAGCGACGATCGCGAAAAAATAGGTAGAGTAAAAGCGAAAGTTCACGTAATTTTAAAAGGTTCTTCCCATGTAGACCTAAAGAATAATTAAAAAGTCAGTTGCCCATAAAGGTAAACCTAGATGAGACACGAGGTAAGTGCCCCCCCCCCCAACGATTTGTGAAAATCGTGAATGTTGTGTCACTCCAGCCAAGTCCTAAACGTAGACTGTAGCGAAAAAGTGATTTAAGTGAATGTAGCCGGTAGCGATTAGTTTTTGGCAAAATACTTTTCAATTTTTTCAATTTGTGTCTTTGAGCCATAAAAAAGGAAGTAGTCTGGTGTCAATACTTTGGGTAAATATCACTGCGACGGCAACGCCGTTAATGCACTGTAAGGAATACGGATATCATGATTGAAAACTTTTAAATCAGCGTAAAATATGACAATGACACCGACAACAATGTCAAGTTGCACTGAGCTACGATTTCATTTTTCTGTACCTGGCGAAAAGCTCGTTCCTATTTGAAGAAAAATATGAGTAAACAGCAAAATACGAGCGGTGAAGTTCAGGCGCCCAACGGTAAAATAACTTAGGCGAATTGATGACCATGTTTGACCATAAAACTCCAGACAAAAAGCAGGTGGCCATGATTTTTGCATGGAGTTTTATTGTTAACACGGTCATCAATTCGCCTTAGAAAGTACGCACTGGCTTCGAGATTGCTATTTTACTCGTGGGGGTGCATACCTCGCACACGGCTCGAGCTACAAACGCCACACTTTTTAAAATCAAAATCGCAAAGCTTGTACGTAACATTAAAATTTTATTGTTTTAATGAATTTTTTTCAGTAATTTGTATACATTTTAAATAGTCAGAGTGATCCGGATTTTTGGTAAAAGTTTGTATCAGAAAACCAACCCAATTATTCGCGATAAAAAGGATTGGTGGAGTTGAAAGTACCGCTATAAAAATTATAGACTTTTTCGATAAATGAAAATTAGTACACGAATATCATTTTTCGCATCAACCAACTTGCCATTAAGACCAGCTAGAGGCTTTTGAATATTTTTGATAGCGCGCTCGCACCACTCTATCATACTACTTTTTTCGGGTCCATATTCATGGTTTGCGGCTCGCCAACCAAAAGATTTTTTCTTTTAAATCCAATCGAGTTGTCATCTGAATTTTCTGCCTCGGTAATTTCAATTGAAAATTGTTTCATCGCTCGTTTCATCATAAAATTATGATGATGTTTGTTCCGTTGTTTGATTGATCGATTTGTCTCTAAACGTAAATATGTTTCCAATATCTGTTTATCCAGAACTCTAACAATTTTTTTTGATGACATGACATAACTACAACCATATTCTCCTTCTTGATAGTAATGTGACTGTCAGTTTTACTGTCAATTATTTTTAATAAATCGTTTTAATCCACTCCTTTTGCGTCAACGGCTTATGTCAAATTATGGTGATTTTCATGACGTGCGACTTATTCTGTGAAGCATTAAACGCTAATACACAGCAAGTCTGAACAAACTTTGGGCTAAAAGTGTTTGCACTCGAGGTTTACCGCCATGCTTGTCCTGGGACCAGTCTTACATAAATGTCGTCCGAAAACTTTTTTTGACTTTGTCGATTTTTTTCATTTTATTGAACTTGGTGAATTTTGTTCGCTCCTAACACTAATGGGTGACACTTTTTTCAAGTTTTTCTGCGTTAGCCTGAGTATCCAGAGCTTTCCAACGGGACTATTATTGAGAAATTTTGGGAAACTTAAAGAAAGTTTTGGAAATTTTGAGTAATTTTTTAAGGTGGTGTCTCTTAAAAAAGGCCTCTGTTGCAATTCTACTACATGAAAATGTTCTGAGCAACGATGAAATAAGGAGTTCAGGCACTAGACCGGTCCTTGGTCTAGTGCCTGAACTCCTTAGCTTATCGTCGTCTAGAACATTTTCATGGAGAAAAATTGCAACAAACAGAGGTCTGTATTTTAAGCTGGGAAGCCTGGTGCCAAAAAAGTGTCTATGACTATGTTGGAGTGGTAAACGAATACATTACTATGCACTCGGTTCCAACTCGGCACCGGGCTGCCTACTTGAGAAGTTTAAGTGACCTTAAAGAGCGCAGTTACAAATATTATACGTCACATCAATTTCAACGCGGTACCAGGCTGCCTAGTAAACATATTCTACTGTAAACATAGAGGACATGGGAATATAAAATCAGTGTCCACCAACTTTTCGTCGATTTTAAACAAGCGCTCGATCGACAGGAAAGCACTTTACAAAATGTTGGAAGAACTAGGAATCCCGACGAAACTCATTCGAATCATCAAAGCAACATTAACCGACACAAAATGTAAAATTCTGATCCATGTTAATGCGACCAACGACCTGGATGAAGAAATTAAAACAAGAATATCGCAAGGAAACAAGTGTTTCTATGCGCTAAAACATCTCTTTAAGAGTACATTGTGGAACAGGTCGATCAAACTACGATTATACAAGACGACTATTCGCAACGTGGTAACGTACGGCAGTGAAACGCGGTCCCTAACAACTAAACAGGAAAATACGTTAGAATGTTTCGAACGTAGAGTACTGAAAAGGATATGTGGACCAATCTGCGAACAAAATGTCTGTAAAATCAGAACCAACCGTGAAATGAGTGAAATTTTCGGACAAGAAACAATTACAAACACAAAAAACATTAAACCCGGCAGATTGAGATGGGCCGGTCATGTCACACGAATGGACGATAAGAGGATTGTCAAGAGAATTTTCATCAGAAGAATAGAAGGCACGCGTACGAAAGGAAGACCGAGGAAAAGGTGGTTAGATTGCGTGGAGGAAGACTTGGAAAAGCTGGGCGTCACAAGTTGGAAGACTTATGCCGAAAATCGCCAGCAATGGAGATCCGTTGTGGAGTCAGCTAAAAACCGCCTGGGTTGAAATAGCTGTAAAGAAGAAGAACATAGAGGGCAGCAGCAGAATGGTGCCAAATTGAAATTTATATAACGTATAAGCGCAAGAATGACTTTAACAGATTTTCGGCACCAAGCTGCATTCTGTACTTTTACTACTTTTCAAGTACGCAGCCTGGAGCCGAGTCAGAACCAAGTGAACATTTTTGTACACGTTTCATCATCCAACATTGCCAAGGGATTTTTTTTTTGCACCGGGCTGTCTTTCGGAATTGACCAGAGGGTCTTGACTGAAGATTTTGAGAAATTACATTTATTAAAGTTTCATGGGTGTTAACTAGTCAAATTCTAAGCTCTCGACTCAGACAAACGCAAAAAACTTGAAAAAAGTGTCATCCAGAAGCGGACAAAGTCTACCAAGGTAAAAGAAAATCGTCAAAGTCGAAAAAAGATTTCGGCGATTTTGGCATTCACAGGAGGCCAACCGACAATAATTAAAATCCGCCGTTACAACCCGTCCGGGTCAGAGGCTAGATCATTTTTGCACCCGTACGAAGTACGAGTCCCATGCGTTTACCACAACGTTTGTAACCAGTCGTTTCGAGGGAGGAGTAGGGGGAGCATCGATCGAGATGCCAAATGAGCAAAAAAAAAAATTGTCCGTCCGTCCGTCCATAAACACGATAACTCGAGTAAAACTTAATCGATTTTCAAAATCTTTTTTTCCTCTGAAAGGTAGTACCGAAAGTGGGTTAGTTTTTGCAGATGGGCATTTTTGGACGAAGGGCCGTTGAGCTAGGGGCGCCTAATTGGTTTATAAATAAAATATTTTTTTTTGAAAGGTCTAAGCGTGCCCGCCAATTTATGGAAGAAAATTTTTTATTTCGAGTCGTTGGACTCAGCCACGGCCGGCCCAATAACTGGGTCTCTACTCTTTCCGATTTTCAAAATTTAATTTTCCTGAAAGATTATTGAATAATTGAATTTGAATTTTGTCAAAATCAATTAAAAACTGTCGTCAGACAAAACAGTGGTAAGAAACTTGATTTTTTCAAGGTTGGTGGAACTTTTTGACTTATATATCTGCGAAATTAGAACAGAAATCGCTCTTGAAGATTTTAAATAAAAGATATGGACATCAGAAAATCATGGAAATTTAATTAGTGAAAATTTGTGGAGTGGGCTGTAGAGCCCTTAGTGTGAGTCCAACTCACGCTACGCGACCCTGAACGATATTTGGTGATTTTTCGTGAATATTTTTTTAATGATGAGGTTTTTTGTTCAGTGGTGTAGAGAAAAAAGTAGCAAACATTGGAAGTTTGCGTCAGAGGTTTTTCCTAAGTGCTCTAGGTCGATTCGATTTTCGATTTTTTGTGTGAAAAAAAAAATTTTTTTTTCCAAACTTTAGTCTTTTTTATGAATATGGTGAGGTTCTTCACCGTTACTTGAACGGGTTTTTCCATATTGCCCGTTCGGCAATTTCCAATACAATTTAATGTGGACGCGATTTCATACACTTACAGCTGAGAGAATATAAACCACTACACTCTCCTGTATTTTGTGGGTTTCGTGTGGAGTATTTTTTTTGTATGATTTTTTACATTGAAAATATGGGTTCCACACGAAACGAACGAAAACGTCAAAGTGTAGTTTTACATTTTCTCTTAGCTGTAACAGTTAAGGCAATATTTACTTAGATACGTTCGAGTCTTTTTGCAACATCTATTCTGTTTGCCACATCTATTCCCATACATAGAGGTCCCTTGCATATGTTTATTTACTAGTTCCGCAATTTTTTGTGAGCTTTTTTGCTCATATGGATTCTTCTTAGAGATCCTCTCGAAAGTTCGGTTTGACTGTGTTAGTGGTAAATTGCACACAAACCTAGTTACATCTATGACGAACTAGGCGCGGACAAGCTAGGCGGAAAACATCGAGTGCAAACATTTTTAATTAAAAGTTCGTTCAGGCTCTCTGTGCATCATATCCACAACTATAATCGATCCCTGTATTCCTCAACCGATTTGAATTCTTCTGGAAATTTATCTTCCGATGCTTCCTTTGTAAATAACGTTCTATCTTTCCAACGGCATAAAGCTATCAGCTGACTGTTCCTTTAAAACATTGACCACTAAGAAGTCCACTTCTCGTTTAGCGAAATCAAGCTCCAATTTGTTCAGTGTTCCTGTGAAAGTCACTCTGGATGGGTGTTCGTTTATGATTTTACGAATCTTCTTTTTCCTTGATCGTCATTCCATAATTTAATTCGTTTTCTTAGATTCAAATAATTGTTGAGTTGTCTTATCGTTCCTGTAGCCATAAACCTGTTAAATCTTCAGCATTCCTCAATGAAATAATTATTAGAAATAAGATTAACGTCTTTATTTCTCGATTGACGCTAAACGAACCACTAAAAACCACCCACTGTAATAAAATTGATGTTTGTAAAAGAAACAATTGGGCTCGAAAAAACATCAGACATTTATTTTTCAATTTTGATTCATGGGTAAAAGCTAGATGTTAAGTTTAAACTTACTTGTAGAGCTCAGGAAAATGTTCAAAGTTCACCAAACCAAAACGAGCTTTCGGATTAAAGACACCTCTCATTGAAATGACCAATTTTTCGGAATCATCATTTTTTTCAATCAATTCACAGCAAATGTTGTCGTTTGTTATGTAAGACCTTTGTGTTCCTTTTCTATCAATAGCTGGAACAGCTTCACTCATTGGAATAAAAGCCTACAATTTATGAAAAATTGGTTCGTATGTTTGTCGAGCAGAACTTATTATTCAGAGTTTTTATTCTTAAAAAATGGGCTTTTAAGAACGAATTCGAATAAAAAGTTCTGGTGTAACCAAGTTGTGTCAATAGTCTTACGCGAATATTTAAGTCACTTAAAAAGCGTACGGTTGGATCGCCAGTGCATAAGAGTTTAACGAACATTCCCGAATTGATTTTGTTATGAACCGTTCCGTAAACTATATCGCCAACACGCAACAACTACAACAGAGTAATTATTTGAGTTACAGAGGAATTCCATTGCGATAGTCAATTATTTCATTGTATGGAAGCAACATTCACCGAATAAATGTGTTTCAGTCTCTTTGCTTTATCCATTTTATCGAAAAAGAAGGAATCGTATGGAGGCATTGTGGCACACGAACCTGAATTTTCATTGATTTGAAAAAAATATATTAAATCCTTATTATGACTTAAAATGCTTGAAAACGGTGAACTTACCGTCAGAAACAGGCGATCTCTTCATTTCTGAGAAATCTTCATCATTTACTGTTCGAAAAAATGAATTCGCATTTTTAGCAATGAATTGGTGTAGTCGTAGTCGTTTGGCACGATTTTGAAAAGTAAAATATTTCTGTCTCATTTGATATGCCGTGTAATCGGGATTGGTGACCCCAATTTTAAGTAAATCAACATCGCCTCGTTCTCCTTCCCAAATTTTTTGCAATGGTTGTCCATGAAATCCGACGGACTTAGCGACTAATGATGCATTTAGATTCGTATTGCCGTCCATGATTCAGGTGTTTAATTCTTACGACCTGAATAAAGGGAACGCTTTAGGAGCAGCTAGAAGTAAATGTTGTTTTAAATCTATGTTTCCATTAACTTTTGAAAGCAAACATTTGACTTCCACTCTTGGTTTTTATGTTTTGGATGTACGGACCTCAAATCAGGAGGTTCGATTTCAAATAATTTTGAAACATTCCAGACAAAATTCGACATTCGTAGTGTAGAAAAGTCAAAGGTACGCCTTTACACTCATTTCTCCTCTGATATCTCACGTACGAAGGGTTGCAGCCCTTAATGGAAGATATTCACATTCTATAGTTTAAAATGTATGCGAAGTCTTCAAAGATCAATAGTAGTTATTTTAGCAAAACGAAATCGATTTTCGACAGAATTTCAATAAGTTACACGATTTTTAGACCCGTACGAAAAACGTACTTCTTCGAAAATGCTGAGTCTTTACATGGACCCGTACGAAGTACAAGGGTCCTATAAGTTTACTGCGAACAATTTTATTGTAACATGGGGTAGGTCGAGCTGGGAGGTGGAGGGTTACGATTATTATAGTCTAGTGAGGACGAATCAGCAATAAAAAAATGTCCATCCGTCCGTCTCCGCTTTTTTTTTTTCAAACGGCTCCACCAATCACCCCACGAAAGGTAAATACCTTCAATGATTCAACTTCGAGGATGAACAAAATCGCTCAAGTAGTTCCGAAGATATAGTCGAGGAAGTGCAGGTCGGACGAAGATTTTGGAGCGCCCGCCGATGAAACTTTTTCGCAAATATCTCAGCAAGTAGCGCACGGAAATTGTTCATGTTTGTGTCAAATTAAAGTATTTGATCTCAGAACACAGGGAGATCGACTCAGTGGTCTGGGCACAGAGACCAATGGAATGGACGAAATTGAGTTTCTTGGCCATATACGAAAGCAGATGGTTTTTCGTCTATATTTGTTTAACTATGCTATATGGAGATTTACTGTCAAACGCAAAGTTGTCAGAATTAAATTTTAGGGAACACGTGTTTCAGGGTTTTAAGGAAAAATGACCCAATCCTCGAATATGGCCACTTCCAGAATTGGTCGGGATGACCCATATCTCTACCCATACCAGCTACAGGTAAAGTTATGAGAGACTTTCCTAACAGCCAGTATCGCCCGGTGATAATCCACATTGGCCTTCAGCTACCATTAGTGTGCGCCGATAAAAGAAATAATAGAATGCCGATTGGGAGTCTTTCTCGCAAATCATTGACGAAATCATTACCCGAATTCCACCCATATCCGCGAATTAGGAACACGAGGGAGGCTTATGTCCCCGGTTGGAACGCTGAAAGTTAAACGATTTACGACAACTTTAAAGCCACAGGCTGCAAAGACATCTGAAAACAACTGGTGCAGCCGCTTGACAAAAATCGCAGGAAGAGAAAATGAGTTCGTTAAACTTCGCGGAGTCGTGCAGAAACACATGGAGTGTACTCAACCGACTAAATGGAAAATCGCTCAAGAAGGCTAGAGTTTGCCAGGTCACCCCAGATCAAATCGTTGGTTGGTAGAAAATACGAAAGTTAATTTTGATAAGAAACAAAACTCGGTTGTCAAAAAAAAGTACATCCGCAACCTGAAACGCAGTCCTCTCTCCTCCAGCTGCGCGTCTACCGTCACTACAGATAAAGTCCAAGAAGCTCTGGGCCACATAGAAAACGGCACCGCTTCAGTAAAAGAAAACGTCTTCTCGAAACACCTTGGATCAAAAACCGAGAGATGGCTGGTGAAACTATTCACGAACATCCAAAGCACCGTGGGACTGCCAAAACTGTGGAAACAATGTATTGTAATTGCTTTTCTAAAGCCCTATAAGCCCTATAAACAAAATAGTCACACAGATAAACAGCGCACTGAGAATCGTGACCACAACGGTCGATCCAACGGCTGTACAATGTACTGTAACGTAACACCGAACCACATCCGAAGGCAGGAATCTGCGTTAAGGGAATGCAGGAAAATCGAAGCTGATCGCTTCAACGGAGGCCTGCAAGAACTGCATTTGCAACAGACGAAGCCAGGACGAATGTCCTTTGTTTCATAAGTTTAATAAGTACTAATGTGTTAATGTAATAACGTGCTAATTTTATGTTGGTTTCCTAGTCATTTGTATAAATAAAATAAACCCATATCTCTAGAATTATGAAATTTAAAAAGTTGCTTCCAAAGGCAAAGTTGTGGAGAATAAAATTTTAGAGAATGCGAGTTTCAGGGTTTTAAGGTAAAATTACCCAATGCTGGAAAATGGCCACTTCTACAATTGGGAAGGCAAACTTGGTGAGAATTACATTTTAGAGAAAATAGTTTCAGGATTTCTTGACGTAGTTTTGTCTTCTTTGTGATATGATGCAGGGGAGAACATTTCGGTCATCAAAATCAATTGAGGGAAACATTTTTACGTATTTGTCCGAGGCCTCTCCTTAGTGACCGACCTAGGTCGATCCTGAATGGTTTTTTGCTATGTTGTAAAGAAAATTGAGGGAAATAGTTTTGTGTTTTGTCTATGGATGTATTTGTCCGAGACCTCTCCTCAGGGCCTAGGTCGGTAGTAAGGCCGGCCCTAGCCCAAAATATGTTTAGACCCGTACGAAGAACGAAGTTCTTCGAAAAGGGGTCTTATGCGTTTACCCCGACGTTTGTAACCACCCCGATTTCGACCCGGGAGTTGTTTACTTTTCTTTTTGGGGTCTAAATAAGAGAAAAATGCAATAAAAATCTTGTCCGTCCGTCCGTCTGTCACCGCTCTAACTTGAGTACAACTTGACCGATTTTGACAGACCCGTATCTAGGGGGGGGGGCAAGGGGGGCTCAGCCCCCCTGAGAGTCCTCAGAGCCCCCCTGAATTTTGCGGAAAAATATAAATCTTGACGTCAATACTTGAAATTTTCGCCTGCGGCGCAATCATTCTTTTCTTTTCCAATCTCAATTCAATGTTTCCATTTCGTAATTGAAATAGATTTTCGGTTCTACATTGCAAGAAAAAACTTTTGACACTCTTAACGACAGTGGCGTGTTATCGGTCACATATACTGAGCTGCTAGAATTTTTGGTCACATATACATATACACGTATACATATATACACATATGTACATATACACATATACATAAGAACACAACTTTCATAGAAAACCAAAATTTGCAATTAAATTTTGAAAAATTTTTGCCTGCGGCGCAACTTTTAATTATAACACCACCAATTAATTATAACCACCAACTCAAACTAAATTTTTTATTTTTCTCGCATAAGAACAGTACACAAAAATTTTTTTCCCTGCAGCGTTTTACAAGCTGCATACTAGTTGCTAACAAAACCTGAGGCAAAAATTTAGGAAAAATAGTGTGAACGATTTCAGGAAAATATGGGAAGTGAAGGACAAATTCTATTGTCAAAACTTAGAGTAGCTTGTTTTTAAAAATCCGTTGCTGCATATATTTTAGGCGGAGGGAAACTTCGCACATTTAACTCACATTTTGTGAGCTAAACGAACCAAGGAGAGGATAATTTCATGTGAAAATAAGTAATGAGATTATTTTGGAAAAATGGAAACGCCATGAATAATACTAAATTTTTTAAAAACTTGTGAAAAAAATTTTTCGTTCGCTCCTCTCGCGATTTCTGACGTCCGTTCTGTTTCAAAGACTAAGCAGAGGCGTGTGTGCGT
>CM055403.1:123088054-123129704 GCA_029228625.1 Pseudolycoriella hygida
TAGAGATGACGAATCAGCAATAAAAAAAATGTCCGTCTCCACTTTTTTTTCGAAACGGCTCAACCGATCAGCCTAAACTTTTTTTCCCCTGAAAGGTACATGCCTCCAATGATTCAAGTTCGAAGATGAAAATCGATCAAGTGGTTACGGAGATATGGTCGAGGAAGTGACCAAAAACATGGTTTTTCGAGGGTCGGTGAAGCTTTTTCGCAAATATCTCAGCAAGTATAGCACGGAAATTCCTCATATTGGCGTCAAATGAAGCATTTGATGTCACAAAACTGGGAAAAATTTTTGTGGGAATCGGTACAGGGGTCTGGGCACTGGGACCAATGGAATGGACGAAATTGAGATTCTTGGCCATATATGAAAACAGTTTTTCGTCTATATTTCCTTAACTATGCAATATGGAAATTTACAGTCAAAGACAAAGTTGTAGAGAATTAAATTTAAGCGAATACGTGTTTCTGGGTTTTGGGGAAATATGGCCCAATCGTGGTATATGGCTACTTCCATAATTGGGCAGGATGACCCAGATATCCAGAACTATGAGAGTTAGAAAGTTGGTTCCAAAGGCGAAGTTATAGAGAATTCAATTTAAGCAAACACGTGTTTCTGGGTTTTGGGGAAATTTGGTACAATCCTGGTATATGGCCACTTCCATAATTGGGCAGGATGACCCAGATCTCCAGAACTATGAGAGATACAAAGTTGGTTTCAAAAGCGAAGTTGTAGAGAATTCAATTTAAGCGAACACGTGTTTCAGGGTTTTGGCGAAATATGGCCCAATCCTGGTATATGGCCACTTCCATAATTGGGCAGAATGACCCGAATCTCAAGAACTATGAGAGGTAGAAAGTTGCTTCAAAAGGCGAAGTTATAGAGAATTAAATTTAAGCGAACACGTGTGTCAGGGTTTCGGGGACAAATGACTTAGTCCTTGGATATAAGCTTTTCTAGATTTGAATGGTATGAGACGTACTTCGGTAGGGCCTTTGACATTACCTTGGGTAATTTCTATGGATCTTTGAAATTCTTACAGTTATAAAAGAACAGAAAACGTTGGATTGTTTGATTATTTGTATATTTAGATACGTTCGAGTCTTTTTGCCACATCTATTCTGATACGTACGGGTCTTTGGTTGTGTTTTTGTTTTGAATTCGACAAAAGTATAGCTATGTGCATGACTAGATTATTTCAGCAGACGTCCTGACTTTGTGAAATAACCGATCGTGCTCACGAATGCAAGTCATGTTTGAGGAAAGCTAACAAACGGGTAGAAACGGCCTTAGTCGAAGCTGAGGGATGCAATGCAATGAGAGTGGATGCAACTCACTCGTCCTCTGCCATGTTACAATGTCATAGCAAGGAGTCAGTCAATCACTGCGGTATTTACATTAACTGTCAAGGAAATGTTGGAAGGTCTTTTTCGTGTTATTGCTGGCGAAGCTAATGTCAATAAACACAGGAAAACTTTTTTTCCCGAATGACGTAGTAACAACGTGAAAAGTTCATACATGAAGATCCATGAAATGAACGATGATCGTTCGACAACAAATGTTTTATTAATCGTTTGTGGTTTTATTCGCGAGACTGAAATTAAGAGAAATATTTTGAGAAAAAAATACTTACACATATTTGTTCCTCAGTTAAGGGAGCAATTCGTTTTAAACTCACGTTTTCTATTCTGTAATGTTTAATTATACAAATCTAATAACGAATTTTAGATTTGTATTTACATTTTCGTTAACTGCGTTCGATTTATTGAACAAGAAAACTCACAGATCAGTAGTTAGTATTTTTCGTCGTAGAATTTTTTTCACTTTTTTATTAGATTGATACAACTCATCCGTCCATTAACCGGCACATTTCACGATTCAACTATTTGAATTTTGGGCTACTATGTCACATTTTTACAATTTACTTATAAATCAAAAAACCGATTGAATTACATGCACTAGCACATTGACTAATAATTCAACTGTTCTCCGTCCAAAATTTTAATTTTCAATTTCATCGAAAATAAAAAAGATTTTCACCTTGTGTCAAACATTCGAACGACGCCATGGAAAAATGAAATAATTTAAAGATAAAAAGTGATTAATTTCACTTACCTAAAAAAAATAAAGTTGAATATGAAGATTGTAATTCCTTTGGTTAATTGATGTAATTTTACTGCAGTTCAGTTTTTGTAAAAGATCTCGAGAAACAAATTTAAAGAATTTTCCATTTCTATCTTGTGAATTCTGCATGAAACACTCGTAGACACACGTGTAGGAATGAAAAGGACGAAGAGTTTTTGTGCGGACCAGATTGGGTATAAAACATTAGACGTTCGATGTGTTTCCCAGTAAGCACTGACGTTCAGACATGAGAGCCGAACAATAAATGTCGGCGGCGGTTAGCCGAGAAGAAACTGCACGAGGCGGGTAAAGCGTCGGCACAAGTCGGATTAAAACGGCAGCTCGAAAATCGTATTTTTGAGTTGAAATTCGAAAAAAAAATTGTCAAAAAAATTTTGTTTTTTTTTCTGTCAATAATAGCAAAATTTCCAACCGTTTTCAAGCCAACGTTTGAGAGGCCTAACGGCTGGCGGCTCGGTTGCTCGAAAAAGTGTCGGCAGCGGCCAGAACGGCGGCTGCGATTAAAAAAAAATGTCACACCCAAAGGAACCGATGTCACTCCCCAAAAAGATAGAAAAATTATTTGGTTGTATTTGCCAGTTAGCGACATTCAATAAAAACCAACATCCAAAACATAGACGTAAAGTAACTATGGGAATGAGGCATCGGTGAAGCGTTTTCTATGAAACCCTCATTTTATGAGACACTCACAAAAGTCTGTTGGGATAAAAAATCGGTCTATTCCAACTGTCAAAATGGCGTTTTAAACGTCAAATATTCGGATAAATATCACATATTTCTGTCGAATTGGACTTTTATTATCAAGTTTATTAAATATGTCGATCACCGAGCAACACAGCAAGAGCTTATAGTTAATGCAACTCGTACTAAATATGGACAATTATGTGCGAGGTCGGAGAAAAAGTCCCAGAGCGGCAGCCTGTGAACTTTTCTCCAACCAAGCACTATACTGTCCATGTTTTGTACAAGATGGATTTGTAATTTTTTATCATTCATCAAATAATTCATTGATTCGAACTCAAGTAACTCAAGTACACCACAGTGATAAGTATGCTTTCGACTGAATGGCAAAATGTTTTGTTTGGAAATAATTTTTTGTTTAATTGGACAAATCGTGCATTAAAAATGGAGAGAAACATAAAAAAAATCATTCTCATCCATTTACAACATTTTTCAATCATTCCCGGTTACATATGAGACCATGAGATATAATCAAAGCAAGCATTTGAATGACTTTCATTCATGTTTCCATGGTGATTTCATTCACAGTAACACAGGACATCTATTTTCGGTATTCACAATAACTCGACTGATAAATCCATAATAATCGAGTGGAACATTCACAATATCAACATAACTCCTTTTTTGATGCACTTTTTGCCGGTAGGGTTGATACTATTAGTTTTTTTACTCCATTTACGATAACTTTTCAAAACCCATCAAAATTTCGTCTATTTCCGGACCTCTTTAAAATTTGTGCGTTTTGAGCGTAGTCGACCCGACTGGGCGACCCGAATCCCGGTGGAGCGACGCTGCCTTTGCCAACTTAATAACTGTGGGAGTAACCAGACGTTAGATGCGGATAGGCCCAGTTGGAGAAGTGCCTTTGAAGTAAGTAAAAGGACACTACAGCTCGAATCACTCAACAGGTTTCCACGAAGTAATTTAATTTTCGTAATTTTCTGATGTCCACATCTTTCATTCAAAACCTCGAAGAGCGATTTCCGTTCTAATTTCGCAGTGATATAAATGAAAAAGTTCTACTAACCTTCAAAAAACCACCACCGACCCTAGCTTCGAAAGTTTTTAAAAAATTTTGTCTCAATTAGATCCCGTAATCAATTTTTTGATTATCTTCCAGGAAAAAAAAAGTTTTAGAAAATCGGATAAGATTTACCCGATTTATGTAGAAAAAACACGTTGGGTACTAGTAGAGATTCAGTTTTAGGGCCCTGGCTGGGTCCAAAACCTCAAAATGACAAAAAATTTCCATAAATTGTCAGGCATGCACAGACCTTTCAAACAAAAAAAATAATGAAAATCGGAGAAGATTTACTCGAGCTATGTACAAAAGGCCAAAAGCCACTTAAATGGCAGCAGCTCGTTGGCCCTTGGGCCGACAGTGCCCAAATTCAATTTTAAAAAAGATTTTACGATTACCTTTCAGGTAAAAAACGTTTTTGAAAATCGGTTGAGTTTTACTCAAATTATAGCGGTGACAGACGGACGGACATTTTTTTTATTGCTGATTCGTCATCTAAAGACCCTGATCGATACTCCCCCTACTCCCTGGTCGAAATTGGGTGGTTACAAACGTACGGGTAAAAAGAACCGGCAGCTAGTGTTAGACAATTTCAATTTGTTTTTACTCTCTTGCAGCCCACATACGTGATGTCTTCATTATAGTCGACTCGACTATAATGGAGTGTGGCTGTTTTATAATATATTTTAAATATGGAAGTTCACTTGAAAAAAATAAGATCTGCTTAAGATCTTACCGAAAATATTTTCAAATTTAATTATATCGTCAATTTAAGAAATTTGTTCTCAATCCCGAGTCTATCAGCGCTGGCTCCTCCCACTGACTGATTCCTTTAAATTTCTATAACTTTTAATTTTTTTTATGTTGGTAATCGTTAAATTATATATGTATATATAAGGTTACATTTCTTCGAGCGCTAAAATTTTCTATCGTTTCCTATTAAGTTTAAAAATATAAAAAAAAACAAATTTTTGACTGTTTTACTTCGAAGACGTTATTTTTTCAGCGTCAACTGTCCACCAAAAATAAATGAGTTAAAACGACCACACTCAATTCCGGTTATTATGGTCGAGTCGACTATAATAATGCCACTATCACCCTCACTGATCACAAGTAACTCGACTATATTTCTTCGATTATAACCCCGAAAAATATGCAATAATTGGCCCATTATAGGCTCCGATGTAATAAAAAAATTATCAATACAAACATTTCATAACTTTCCCTCTTCAGTAAATGCTCGTTTAGAGCATTGACCAAAAATAGGCTAAGATAGTTCATTTAAAAAAAAAGATTGACCTTTAGACCTTTGACGTTTAAAACATCATTTTGACAGTTGAAATAGACCGACTTTTGATGTCGAGTCAGCTGCCAAAAAGTTATGAATGAAAAAAGAAATTGTGACGTAAATCCGGTTTTTTACTTGCGATTTTTCTAATTTTTGGATGGCTGAACGGAGGTTTGAAATTAAACTGGTAAAAAATGAATCTCCTTGAACACATTGCTGTATTATGAATGTGTTCGTTGAAATGTTTACTGGGTCTATGTCGGGAACCGCGGTGGAACATATCCCCGCCCCTGCTATTTTGACGTTGATTCAATGTCACTATTGTGTGCTATGTGCAAATAATGTAAATAAATTTGAACTTAGATTATGTTTTCAATGTTTTCAAAGTAAATATAAGTTTTAAAAGATCGAAAGTGAAAACTTATGCACAAGAGATTCATAAATTCGTGGTAAAGTCAGAATATTAAGTTTTCTTTGAATATTCTAAACATATTCATTCATTATACTGATAATACTTGTACTTTGCCCTAGTATTGTTATCATTCCTTAAGATCAGATAAAATGACCTCAAAAGTGTTCAAGGCAATTATAATGGGAGCGCCAGGATCTGGGAAAGGTAAAATTGTTGAAATGACATCAAAGATTGCAATGTTAAAAGCACCAATGTGTAGGCACCATTTCCGATCGCATTACTAAGAAATTTAACATAAAACATTTGTCGTGCGGAGATTTACTACGCAGACACATTCAACAAAGTACCATGCTCGGAATTGCAGCAAACAAGTACATGCAAAATGGGCAGTTGGTGCCGGACAATTTGGTAATTGATTGCATTTTAGACGAAATTTCAAATATTGGACAGGGTTCTTGGCTGTTAGATGGATTCCCAAGGACGATAGAACAGGCGAATAAGCTCGGTGACGTTCAAACTATAAATTCAGTAATGAATTTAGTCGTGCCTCATGATGTAATTATTGATAGAGTTAAAAATCGCTGGATTCACTTAAGTAGTGGTCGAGTTTACAATATCGGTTTCAATTCTCCGAAAATTCCATTCAAAGATGATGAAACTGGTATGAAAAGGTCTCTTTCCGCTTTCCCGCCTAATAACTTATTAGTAACTTGATTTGCAGGCGAACCTCTAGTGCAGCGGGATGACGATAAGCCAGAAACGGTAAAAAACAGGCTGCAGATTTATGATAATGTTACAAAGCCACTTGTTGATTATTATAAAAGCAAAGGCAAACTAATCGAATTCCATGGTAGAACTTCAGACGAAATTTGGCCAAATGTTGTAGAATATTTACAAGAGCGGGTGTAGTGCGCTATGAAGTAAAGAGTTATACACAATGACGTACTATTAATATGAACTGGCAGGTCTTTTACATAAAATGAACACAAATTAAAGCAAAAGTGAAATGCGAAATACTTAGTGGTGTTGGTAAATTATATAAAATTTATGTGGATTACGTATTTTCAGCAGAAAAAATCAACGCGAATTGTGTATGTGTTGGTGTGTGATGAGCATACTATAAACAAATTACGTATTTTCATGTTTGCTTCAGTCGATGGTTACGTAAACCCAGTCTATATTATTATTATGTCATTGCTTACCCCACGAAGGTGTCACTCACTCTCGTTTACATCGATTTTTGGCGTTTTTGAATTTCGTCTACATTTTATAGATGGGCCATTCTAGCGTTACTCATATTACAAGTTATGAGATACAACCCACAGAGCTAAGTTTTTATGTTCCATAATATTGTTGAGTGGAATGAGCTTAACAAAATCGGTGAATGACGTTCTTGTTATGCGCCTACAACCTACATACTGTTCAAGATATTTGAGAACAAAAGTCCAATGTCATATGGGTAACGGTAGAATGGTCCGGATTTCGTTTTTTAATTTCCAATTTGTTAGGATTTCGGCAACACAACAAATTTACATTGCATGGCCGAATCGAGTTACAAATCGATTGTTTCTTCTATAAAAATAATGAATTATGTGTGAATATTGGATGAATAAGTGACATCCTCGTGTTCGTTACACACTATATGGATGACAAAGTGGCGTTTTTCTTAATTTTTTTTTCGCCGTACACATACTTCGGATTCTGTGTATCTAATGGTCGAAACCCGGTCGATCATTAAGTGATCACCGCCATCTTGTCATCTCATTATGTTATACGTATGTTACAAGCGAAAATGTAATAATTGTTATTTGGAATAAAGTCGTTACAAATGTTTATCAAAATTAACTTTTGAGTTTATGGTAGAATGACTAGCAGAGAATAAAGCGAAATCGATAAGCAGCAGCCTTCCCTCATTTTGCATAATTTCGCTTTTACCATTAAATTTGTAAACTATTTTTTCAGCTAACAGTGACTGAAGTGAATTTAGAATATTAAATTGAGTTAAAAATACGAAAGGAATAATTCTGAAAATAAATCTGAAAGGAAACATAACCAAAGACCCGTAGGTATCAGAATAGATGCGGTAAACAGAATAGATGTTGCAAAAAGACTCGAACGTATCTAAATATAGAAATGAGCAAACAATCCAATGTTTCGTGCTCTTTTCTAATATTGTAAAGTGTAAAAAAGTGGCGCTGTATTCTATGTGAATCAATGTCGAATTCCATAGATTTTTTATCCACATCACAAATTATGTCTTTAAAGCCATCATTGAGGGATCTTATTTGACACAGAATTAATTAAGTTCATTGTAACCAAACTTTCTAGCAGTTTATAATGGGAGAAAAATTAGAGGAAGTGTCTTATGTCAAAAAATCTGACGAACAAATATCTAAAATGTTTGCGGTCTTGGCCGCTATGAATCCACGTCGGATAATATTGACATTTAGCTAGGGTGTGACCTTTTCAGTTATTTGGACTACCTGTCGAGCGTAATGCTTCACAAAGCAGCATTGAACAAAGAACCTGAATACTTGTACGCTCTTTTAACCACTGCTTCAAATGGGAGGACTTTCAATATGCTTCTGCCTAGAGGTGGGTCCGATGTTTTGTCTAGATCGTTTTTTATCAGCGGAGTCTCGATTTATAATTCTTTACCTCATCAGATTAAGAGGAAACCGGCGTTAACTGGCTCTTAAATTACGTGTAGTGACTACTTCAGTGCCGAAGGGCTCCTCTGGCAATTATCGCCTTATTACCTCAACGCTGATTTAATGGGCAACTGTGTTACCTGTGGTTCCTATCACTAATCTGTCACTATTTGCATCTCATCATTCTCAGTTGGCCAGTTATTATCCAAACTTTATTGATACAAATTTCATGATCTTAACTTCATTAGCTAGTTACTGTGATCGTTTTTACTACTTATTACTATCGTTCTCGCGTTGTTTCGAACGGTATTGTATGTAATGGTGACGTGACATTTCTCCGCCGCAAATAACGCCCGGGGTGCTAATAACGCCCGCCCCGGCGATAATAACGCCCGCCCCGGCGTTAATAACGCCCACCCCGGCGTTAATAACGCCCGCCCCGGCGTTAATAACGCCCGCCTCGGCGTTAATAACGCCCGCACTCCAGGCGTTAATAACGCCCGCACTCCAGGCGCTAATAACGCCCGCACTCCAGGCGCTAATAACGCCCGCACTCCAGGCGCTAATAACGCCCGCACTCCAGGCGCTAATAACGCCCGCACTCCAGGCGCTAATAACGCCCGCACTACAGGCGCTAATAACGCCCGCACTCCAGGCGCTAATAACGCCCGGGCTGTTATTAACGCCCGCACTCCGGGTGCTAATAACGCCTGGGGTGTTATTAACGCCAGGGGTGTTAATAACGCCCGCATTTCGGGCGCTTAAAACGTCCGGGCGTTATTAACGCCCGCACGCCGGGTGTTAATAACGCCCACCTATATAATTCGGTACACGCTCACTCCTTCTTCCTCCTTCCAAAACAACTGATATCAATTTGGGGTGACGCTTAAAGCTTTGAAACGCAAAAATTCTTTTGGAATGTTTTCATTTTTGATTAAAAAAATGCGTCACAAATGCCGGACCCCCCAATGTTATAGTTTTTCTGTTCTTTCAGCTTTCACAACGCAAAAATTTGTCATTATGTATGGCGTATTTTTGAACAGGAATCAAATTTTTGCGTATGACAGCTGAAAGCGTAGAAAAATTATTACATTGGTGGGTCCGGCATTTGTGACGCATTTTTTTAATCAAAAATGAAAACATTCCAAAAGAATTTTTGCGTTTCAAAGCTTTAAGCGTCACCCCAAATTGATATCAGTTGTTTTGGAAGGAGGAAGAATGACTTGCGTCACATTTCCCTTTTAAAAGGGTTTTACTACTTTCACGGGCGAAAATTGTGGGGTTTTTTTGATATCAGTACTTTTGGAAGTTTCGGCTACTACTTCCATGGGCGAAAATAATCACCTCAACTTCCTCTACAACATATCAAAAGTTTTTTTTTGAGCCGCCGCCGCCGCCAAACCGAGCCGCGGCGGCTACTACTTTCATGGGCGAAAATGATCCCCTCAACTTACTCTACAATATATCAAAAGTTTTTTTTTGAGCCGCCGCCGCCGCCAAACCGAGCCGCGGCGGCTACTACTTTCATGGGCGAAAATGATCCCCTCAACTTACTCTACAATATATCAAAAGTTTTTTTTTGAGCCGCCGCCGCCGCCAAACCGAGCCGCGGCGGCTACTACTTCCATGGGCGAAAATAATCACCTCAACTTCCTCTACAACATATCGAAAGTTTTTTTTTGAGCCGCCGTCACCGCCAAACCAAGCCGCGGCGGCTACTACTTCCATGGGCGAAAATAATCCCCTCAACTTCCTCTACAACATATCAAAAGTTTTTTTTTTGAGCCCCCGGTCCATTTTCTGCCATTTTGGCGGTCACCCCTATACACTACACACCCAACCCAACATCTTTCCCTTTGACACCAAACCTGTATCTCGAACACCCAACCATGTCTTATACAAAATATGCTTCCGTACACACACACACAAACACATACATATGGGCTTCTATATGGCGCCTTCTAAGAGCCCTGGCGCCCAAACGAGGCCGGTACCCCCCCTTTTTTAAAATCTCATATGGCGTAGAATGCCCAGCCGAAGGTCCCTGCAAAATTTCAAGAAAAGATATCGAGCCGTTTTCGAGAAAACTCCGAAAAAGTGGGTTTTCATACAAATGGTTCTGGAACTAACTAAGTAACTAACTAACTAACGTAGGATATTTGCATTAACTTTGGTTTCTATGAAAGTGCATATTTTGTATGGAAAATGACGATTTTCTAAATGTCATATCTCCGGATCCACTGGACCGATTTTTTTGAGTAAAAAGTCGATTTTATTCAGAATTTTACGTAGAATCCGAAAAACTAGGGCTCAGAAAGATACGACGCAAGGCAAAAAAGTCAAAATCTAGCTGTATATATGGTTCCGAAGTCTACGAAAAAAAATTTTTTGCTCGTGGGGACTTGCGTCACGGGCGCATTGCTACCGCGCGCCCATGATTCAGAAGCTTAGGACATTTCAATGTACACATCTCGTTTTGTATTGTTTTTATTCATCCCTTTTACTCAAATTTTTAAATTTCAAAATCGTTGTGCTCAATGACTTTCATAAAGTTTTCATGTAATTTTTTGATTTCTTATTGACAACTTTTTTAAAAATAAAAGAGCACAGAAAAAAATTCTTCCATCTAGTGGTATTCTGTATGATTCTCTTAATCAATCCCTTCCAGTGACGTTCTGTATTTTCCCCTTAGTCAACTCTTTCTAGTGACATTCAGTATAAGGAAAATGTTCCTCTTACTCAACTCCTTCTAGTGACATTCTGTATAAGGAAGATTTTCCTCTAGTCAAATCCTTCTAGTGACATTCTGTATAAGTAAAGTGTGGCCAAGGTTTATTTTCCACTTTTTGGAAAGACACCAACAGTCACCATTTTCTAGTTGAAATTTTCGGCCTTTGAAACTGCATCATGTTTTTTTTTGAAGCTGTTAGAAATCATTGTACAAATGTCATCTACGTTGTACACTTCTAAAAGGATAAGGCTGTAACTATCAACATTTTTAAAAAACTTATTACACAAAAGGTGGGAAAATAAACCTTCACCGCATTTTAAAATGTTCCTCTATTCAACTCCTTCTATTGACGTTCTGTATAAAGAAAATTTTCCCCTTAGTCAACTTCTTCTAGTTACATGCTCTATAAGTAAACTTATTCATTAAAGTGCCATTTTGTAGCGTTTATCCAATTATTCAGCTGGGCGTTATTAGCGCCCGGCGTGCGGGTGTTAATAGCGCCCCGAGCGTTTTTAGCGCCAGGAGTGCGGGCGTTAATAACACCGCGGGCGTTATTAGCGCCCGTAGTGCGGGCGTTAATAACACCCCGGGCGTTATTAGCGCCAGGAGTGCGGGCGTTAATAAGGCCCGGGTGTTATTACCGCCCCGGGCGTTATTTGCGGCGGAGAAATGTCCTGCCACCGTATGTAATTTACACATATAATGACAATACATAATTCATTCATTCGTTCATGTTGAAACATTCCATGTTACTTCTTGAAAGAGTAGAGGATTCATGAGGAAATGCAAGAATCATGGACACAGGAATGCGATAATGCATGAAAAACTAATGGTATTATAATAGTATGGGAATTATCCCCCAGACGGAAAAAAGTGGGAACTATCACCCAGGGAATTATCACCTAGGGAAGAAGGCGGAAGGCAAGGCTATTAGCAGAGCAGGCACGCCCAACCTCCAATCAGTCAGAAAATCAGGACCGTCAGGGTAAGAGGAATAGGAGCCCCACAGGTGAAGAGGGTCTTACCCCACCCCAGAAGAGAGTCCTGAACAAGACACCGCCAATAACAAGTGAAGTGCCTCCAACCTCTTACAAGGAGGCTCTTCAGGAATCGTTAACCCACGTAATTGTTGGGGCAAATGGCGTAGCTCTAACGTTCCATCAAGTTGTAAAAGTCAGAGGCAGCATAGTGATGGAACTTACCAGACTAATTGGCTCAAACGTGAAAGCACCGAGTTTCAACGGACAGTCTATGGGTGAGGAAGAGTTCGAGCTTAAATGCGCGGACGATAGGTCCGTAGCCTGGCTCAAACAGACTGTCAAAGATTTGAAGCCATGGAAGAATGCATCGCTTACCACCATGACTAAAAATGAATGGGACGCGATGAAAGGACCGGGGAAGATGTTCAAGTTGAGTGTCATCGTGCCCTGGCGCACATCGAAAGAGTACTTCCTGGATGTTCTGCGGTCGAATAATCCCACGTTGATAACTCGTTATTGGCAAATCAAAGGCGTAAACGAACGAGACGACTCAACGAAATTCTTTTTGAATGCGGGCGAAAGATCGTTCATCATCCTGCAAGACAGCAAGTTCATGGTACACTGGCTGCTGCATGTAATCACCTTCAAACCAGGTAAAAAATACGGTAAGGCAAAACCCACAGAAAGAGGCGAACGTGACAGTTCAAGTCGGAGAACTGAGACAGAAGGCACCGGTTACTCTGATAACCGAACTAACCTGTCAACTAGACAGCCATCTGAAAATGTGCCGGTACATAGCAGTGGGGCATACAACTATATTACTAATACAAGAACCTTGGACTAATGCTAAAAAGGTACTTGGATTCGGTCTTTACAGGAACAGGATCTTTAAAGCCAATGCCGATATGAACCCGAGATCAGCCATCTACGTGACGCCGAAACTACATGCGATTTTGCTCTACCAATTCTCAGATAGAGACACGACTGTGGTTAGGATCACGAGAGCGGCTGAGCACGGAGGCGATATGCTCATAGCGTCTTGTTATATGCCTGACACCGAAGTCTGTCCATACACAGACCTGCTGGTGGAAGCAATTGACTACTCCAAAAGGAATAGAGTACCCATCATCCTAGGGTGCGACGCAAACTCGCATCACACAGTATGGGGTAGTACAGACATTAACCCGAGAGGTTCCATGTTGCTTCAATTTATAGCCGACAAGGATCTTTCCATAATGAATAGGGGTAATGTACCTACTTTTGTCACCTGACAGAATTAGTTCCTGGAAAGTATCCACGACGCATAATGTTTCGGACCATAGGTGTATACACTTTAGTCTGAGAAGTTATGCACCGCGGGTGATCAGATACAGGAACCCCAGGCGAACGAACTGGGACCAGTATAGAGGTTTTCTGAAGGTCCATATCGGACTCGGCTCTGCACGCACTTGTGGCCGGGGTAGAAAAGTCATTCGAATTCGGTGAGATTGCTCTTGGATGTTTTATGGACATTGAAGGAGCTTTCGACAACACCGGCTTCGATGTCATTCAGCAAGCGCTAGAAGAAAGGAACGTAGCACCGGTAGTAACGAGGTGGATTTGCAACATGCTCAGAAGCAGGACCGTGGAGGCCAACGTATGCGGCCACAAGTTCAGCTTCTGGGTATCGAAAGGCTGTCCGCAAGGGGGGATACTCTCACCGTTGCTATGGTGCATGGTCGTGTACTCCTTGATCAAGAGATTGAATGAGACAGGCGTTCATGCGCAGGGTTATTCGGACGACCTGACTATTCTAGTTAAAGGCAAGTTCGAAAGTACCCTGGGAAGTCGCTTGAGGAGTTCGCTGAGGTTAGTGGAGGAATGGTGCCTTGAAGGTCAACCCCAACAAAACGGACATTGTGCTTTTTAGTAAAAGGAACACAGGACACAATTTAGTGGGGAACTTCAGGCTCTTCAGAAAGGTTATTGATCCTAGCCCAAAAGTAAAGTATCTGGTGGTTATTCTCGACCAAAAGCTCAACTGCATCGAGCATGTCAAATACAAAGCACAGAAAGCGGTGGCCGCTTTCTGGATCTGTCGAAAGGCTTTTGGAAGGGACTGGGGAATACCGTCTAGAGCCATATTGTGGATCTATAAGACGGTGGTCAGATCCATGTTGAGCCATGGCTGCGTAGTTTGGTGGCCTAGGCTCAATGTGGAGTGCGCGAGGAAGGAGTTGAATGAAATTTAGAGGCTCGTGTGCATTTGTGTCACAGGAGCTATGAAGACTACGGCCACAGCAGCCATGGAAGCGCTCATTGCGCTATCGCCCATCCAGACGATCATTAAAGCAAGAGCCTTTGCCTCGGCAGACAGACTGAAGCAAAATGGTCTCTGGATGAGGAATTTTGAATCTGGCCATGGAAGGATACTGAAAATGATCAACGACAGGATCTTTGATATGCCCAGAGATCGCATAATTCCACAGGTCGACTTTGTGAGGCGATACCAGATCGTTATACCGGACAGAGCGGATTGGCTAGAAAACTGGCCGACCTGCCTACCTACCTACCGACCTGCTGATGGACTGGTGAGCTTTACGGATGGATCGAAAACTGAGGAAGGAGCGGGAGCCGGGATCTATTCGCAGGAACCGGCGAACTGTGACAGTCTCCAGTCTCCATCCGTTTGCGACGTTGATAGGAGTGATGAATTTAATTCCAGAAGAAATGACGGGTGGCAGAGCGACCATCTGTTCAGACAGTGAGTCGTTGATAAAGGCGCTCGCGTCACCTATGACAACGTCAAAACTAGTTAAAGAGCTGAAAGGGACCCTAAACAGATTGGGACTGAGAAATCAGATCACGATCGTCTGGGTCCCTGGGCACACTGGTGTAGGCGGTAATGAGAGAGCAGACGAGCTAGCCAGACAGGGTTCAGCATCTGCGATCGAGGGCCCAGAGCCCTACATCCCGATCTCACACTCTTTGTGTGAAAGGGCGGTGGAACACTGGGTGCGGGCTGAGTCCGCAAAGAGTTGGTGCATATATGGTGGAGGAAAGCACACAAAGCTCTTCTTCCCGGCGCCTGACGAGAAGTGGGCCAAGGAGCTTCTCAGAATGAACCGTAGTGGCATTAGGAGAGTAGTGGAAGCCATTACAGGTCACTGTGGACTGAACAAGCACTTGGCCAAAATGACCATTTTGGCTGATCCAAGATGTGACTGCGGCTTGGAGGAGGAAACATGCGTCCACGTAATATGCGATTGCCCGAAGTTCCACCTGCTAAGGAGCATGGACATTACGTGGTTATGTGATTCGACCCTCCGATATCTTAGACCTAGGACCTATCGCTCTAGATAGGTTCTTGGTGAGAACCGGAAGGTTTTAATTGGAAATGGCCCATCCCACCCTGATAAATCTAAAAATCTAAAACACAAGGAAAATGCTCTACCGGGTGATAATTCCTGGACGATAATTCCCTGGGTGATAACTCCCATTTGCCTGGGGGATAATTCCCTGGGTGATATTTCCTCTCTTTTTTTAGTCTGGGGAATAATTCTCTGGGGGATAATACCCGTCACAATGGTAGTGAATTAGATCTGAAGCGGAAATGTCCACGGTAGCTCAATTTGTAAGAGCACCACCCCAGCAAGGTGAAGGTTCTGGGCTCGGGAAGTACAAAGGTCCTATACGTTTACTAAAAACAATTTGTTGTAACATGGGGTAGATCGAGGCGGGAGTGGGGAGATGCGTTAAATATCGTCTAGAGATGACGAATCATTTTTTACTAAACGGCTGCACCGATCACCCTAAACTTCTTTTCCCTGAAAGGTTCATATATGTCCCAGTCCCTTGATTCAAGTTCAAAGATGAGCAAAATCGGTAAGTTGTTACGCAGATTTGGTCGAAAAAGTTTTGAATGTGAAGAGCATAGTAATTTGTACTTATATATACACAATGCGATCTCTGACAATATACACAATGCGATCGAGTTTACACTCAGGACCTTAAAAACTCAAAATGATATGCACTTCTTCATTACTGTGATTTATTATTGCAACGAAATTGAATGACGCTTCGGTGGGATAAGTGTGGATCAGATTACTAAGTTCTTCTTGTCTGTTACTGTCGATTAATGGTGCTAGGGCTAACTAATTTTTTATAATGGTTAGAGACATTGGTGATGCGTATGCTACCGATTGTTCGGGTACTCTTTCTATCGGTGTCAGCCAAACTATCACCCACAAACGCATCCAACTTTGAAATCATAAATATTTATCATTACCAAAAAAACCATTTCTTTCCTAATAAGTGGTTAAAATTAAAAATTAAAATAAAAAAAAAAAAAACTTAAATAATAAAACTATACAAACTAAAAACCAAAATTCTAACGCATACATATTAAGGGTTGAAAACTAGACGAAATTATGCGTTTTAAAAAATGAATCGTAAAATTGGAGTAAAAAAAACTTATAGTGTATCAATCCAACCGGTGAAAAAGTGCGTTGAAAAGGAATTACGTATTGCAAACTGTCATAGCCGTTGATATGCTAAACTTCCTAACTTAAGTTTCAAGGGGTAAGTGGTAACGTTCTGGCCTTCCACCAAGAATATCCGGGTTCAATCGGTACAATCCTGGTGAGCGAATTTCTGCAAAGCATTTTTCTTCAACTTGTAGCATTCCCAATCATACCCAAGCTTCACATTCTGGGTAGTTGTGACGTTTGGTGTCCACAACGAACCGTACACTGAAGAATGACGTCACCCATGTACGATGAAATCTGTGTACAATTATCTGAGCCTATCTTAAGGCTTCTCTTCAGATTTGTTTAACATTTTGAAAGTATTTTGAAGATTTGTTAATGGCTTTTTTGAATGTGGATTCTAGATGTTGACTCTACTCTACAGGTGGTATAGCAGCCGTAAAATAGTAATTTGGATGACAAGGGATGAAAGTAAGAAAATTCAAACCCGTGTGAAGTTTGCAGCCCGAACCGAAGGTGAGGTCGGCAATCACACGGTTTGAATTTTCTTACTTTTGTCCCGAGTTATCCATACTATTTTTTATCACAGAGACAGCGGAAGGTTTGTACTTTAGCCACGAAAAAACACTTATGTATTCTGAATATAGTATTTTTCACGAAAATGATTGGGGTTGAACGCACAAAAATGCAATAATTCCCATTTACGAACAACATCACTGAATAACACTGTTGTCACTTGGCAAGGACTTAAATTATTTGAATTAAGTCAACACAACACAACATTATTCCCATCATTGTTTCCATTATAATATAAAAAAATATTTGCTTAACAGCCAATAAAATATATGAATCCGTCAATGAAAACACAGCAAACAATAACTTTACAAAATAACAACAAACTTACTTTGACGCCATATTTCATGGTTAACATTGATTCCCTTTACGACGTCGTGTTAAGTAAATCAGAAAAAATTTGTTAGGAAGTGATTATAAATGCTCTAATATTATTAAACCAGAAACAACCGCTGGTTAATATGTAGCGCTCAAAATCAAAACCACTTCTGTGATGGCAACCTTCTTTCTGTCAAGTGAACAAATTTTAGTAGTTCATTGACGCAAAGAGGGACGAAAGTTGTTCATTTGTAATATTTTCGTTCTCTTGGCTTCCTTCTTTTACTTTCGCCCGTGGGATGGATTTTTCTAATTTCGTCCCTGATTTGAGGGGCGAAAGAACAAACTTTCGCTGCCTCTGTGATAAAAACATTGTATTTTATGGGTGCAATAGTACCAGAACGAGAATTTTCTCACATTTTGGCATGTGAGTGTACATGTGGTATACAATAAACAGATTAATGCTTACTCATACATCTAGAAAAAGGTGCCTTGGTGTTTGCACACACGACGAGGTTAATTGGCTATTCGAATCTAACAAGTGTGTAATCTGAATTAGAACGTGTAAATGTGGGAATTTAGATAAAAAAAGCATACGAAGAGACCCGTACGTATCAGAATAGAAGCGGCAAACAGAGTTGATGTTGCGAAAAGACTCGAACGTATCTAAGTAAATATTGCCTTAACTCTTAAGTGTATGAAATTACGTCCGCATTAAATTGCATTGGAAATTGTCGAGAGGGCAACACTGAAAAACCCGTCCGAAGAAACGGAGTAAAAAAACCTATCCGAAAGCACAAAATTGACCTTCAAATAGAGAAAAATGTTCTCTTTTCTTTACAACATAGCAAAAACCATTTCTTTGGCTAGGACAGACCTTATGACTGACCTACTGCCCTAAGTAGACGCCTCGGACACCTTCCATAGACAAAAATGTTTCTCTCAATTTGCTCTGGAACATAGAAAAAACCTTTTTTGGCTAGGGACGACCGACTTTAGGACCGACGACCTGAGGGCCACTTAAGCCCTCAGCACAGACACCGGGCCTAAATTTGTTTTTGAATATAGTTCGGTAATCGGTTACCTCTCAAATAGAAAAAAATCAACAAAATCTGTTAGTATTTACCCGATTCATGCAAACAAACACAGTGGGCAATAGTAACTCAGTTTTAGGGTTCTGACCGTTCTGACTTAATCCAAGGGTTTCTAATGTAAAATTTTCTTCCATAAAATGTGAGACATTCTTAGACCTTTCAGTTAAAAAAACGGTTTGAAAATCGGATGAGATTTACTCAAGTTATGCACAAAAAAAACGCGTATAGCCCTAGTAGAGACTCGTTTTTAGTACCGTAGCTAAGTCCAGTGACTCAAACCCAAAAAAGTTTCTTCCACAAGTTGTCGGCCATGCCCAGGTCTTTCAAAGAAGAAAAAGTTTATGAAAATCGGAAAGGATTTACTCGAGTTATGCACAAAAGACCAAAAACCACTTAAACAGATTCAATCCCATAAAAGATTTTTCGATTACCTTTCAAGGAAAAAAAAGTTTTTGAAAATCGGCTGAGTTTTACTCGAGACTCGGGTTATCGTGTTGACGGACGGACGACGGACGGACGGACATTTTTCTATTGCTGATTCGTCATATAAGGACCATGAAAATGTCGTTGTAAACGCAAAAGACGAAAAAACGAATTTATGACTAGATGGAATGACAGAAGGGTAACGTGGGAGAAAGAAAGTGTAAGATCTGTTGTGTTCCATGGCTAGTATTTCTTATTCTTTATTCGTATAAATACATGTATAAGGCCTTTCAGCCTTTTAAATTACATATATGTCGCAAATTATAATACGTGAAAGGAAGCTTACAAAAATGGAAAATTTTACATGGTATCGGAATCATGGAAACACAATAGAATTTTAGCTAGATATGTCACGTAGTCACTGAAGTTCTTCAGTAGATGGAAGTTATGAAACACTAGTAGCCTAATTTACGAAGTAGTCCCTACAGGCAATCTTAAAGCCTGTTAACGATATGATTCTTTTAACATTCGGTGGCAACGAATTGTAGGTAGTAACACCACCAACTAACAATGACCTTGACATAATGTCGCTATTTATCCTCGGTACAATCAAGTTAAACGTTCGAATATTTCCGGTCTGCCTCAAAACCAGAAATCGAAGTTCCAAGAAAGGAGAAAAAGTGAGAAGAGTTTGGTATGTACATACCACAGACTTCTTGATAGCTAGTATGAATAGGTAAGTGAAGCCCTAAGTTTTAAATGCAGTAGAAATTAATGTGGAACACATTGAAAAAAGTTTCCATAAAGCGGCCTCCTACTATGTTCCACGACCAAGTTCCACTCACTATATTTCTACGAGGATTGCGTCGAATTTCAAGTTACTAACGCGCAAATATTCGGCCAGGTCATTCGAGAGCTTGTATCATCTGCGAAACCAAAAATAATGAAAGACTTTAGAAGCAAATAAAAAGAGTAGAAAAGATTTTCCCACAGCCTTGAGAACCCCAACTGTCACCTCCATCATTTTGCTTGCAGTTGGTATTATCACATCCACTGCATACTGTAAATTCCGAGAAATTATAAGAAAGTCTGCTTTGCGAGGAATCAAATTTTTGAAAAAAGGCTTGCTGGGTCAAATCGCAGTATCATCAGCGCTCAGCGGTGACTTTCAATAACTATGAGCGATCTGTCACAAAATGTTTTTGCAATCATAATAACAAAGAAAACTACCAAAAAGCTAGCAGCTGAGAGGAAATAAAAGTGAAACGAAAGTTCAATTAATTTAGTATTTCTAGTGTGTCCTCTTCGCGTTACCAAAAATTAGTAAACTAACGTAATTGAAGCAAGTGCTGCAAATTGAATGATACATTTTTCATTCCACCAACGATTTTCTTTTCGATTTTATTTGTTATGCATAAATTTGTTAAAAATGGAGCTCGGATCGGTTGAGGTCGGTTGTTTTGGTGAATCAAAAGAAAAAAAAACGTCGTATATTATCCGTAAAAAAAATCGAACGATATATCTTTCTGCTCAATGTTGAATCTGTTGTAGTTTTCGAAAGAATTTCATTGAATGTTTGTTCACAGTATATATTTCTTATTTCGATTTTCGTTTCTATTCGGACTTTTCTGATTCGATGCGTTTGTCTTCATTGAGTATCTTCAGTATTTATTCATTCGCCATTGAGCAAACACATTCAGACAGTGTGTGTGTGGTATCGATGGTTTACGTTACGGAACAGGGATCCAAACGCATTTCTTCCGTGTTTACTTTAATGTGAGTCCGAATGAACACATCGAAAAAAAATCGTTGCGTTGGTTCGTAAAGTGTTTTGTGATTTTTTATTAATTTTCCTGTCGAAATTCAATCATTTGAATACAATAGGTTTTCACTACGCAGACCTTTAAAACGCATATAAATAATACGAAAAAAGTTAAAGTTTAATTTATAAATAAATGAAGAATTTTAAATAACAAGTAAACAAATTGTTTGGATAGTTCCTGCGACTCCATCATAGCATCCCGCAACGTATAGGACAGTTGGGAAAACGTATGTGTTTTCTTTTAATGTTTGAACATAAAATTCTTTGTGAAAATATTGATTTTTTTTGGTACTGTTTTTGTTTTGCTTCTTGTGATTTACAGGGAATTTTAGGGGTGAATAACATTGATGCGTTTACATGGGAATATATAACATTTATGCGAATAATTCACCGATCAATAAAAGTAATATTTTAGTTACGGCTTCTCTTGCTAGCTAAATATAGAACCAGACTGTAATCACAATAATAGTCTGTCAATCAATCAATTTGTTTAGGATTGTAAAGTACTTTACGAGGCAATTGCTACATTATTCACACAATTCCACCAGCGTTCTTTTCATTTCTCGAGGTTTATTTTATTACATTTCTTGATTGTTTCTTCGCGGCTTCAATTTTTTTTCATAAAACCAAAAATAGTTTCGCCCACGTTCATTCATTAGCTACTTATAGGCTCAACGAAAAACATTGATTTGACGCTCCCTAATTATACACCAAGTAAATCCATTTTGTTCGCATGGAAAGAAAACTCAACAAAGTTGTACAATGCGGTATGTTATACTCATAGCTTCTATCTCCTATCATAGAAAGTTATCTTTACACCTGTCAAAATTCCACAATTTCCAAGCATTTCCCTAACAAATAATGAGGACGTATACAAACACCCGCATCAGCTGTAATTTGTTTTAAACAAAACTAAAATAAATTGCAGCGTGTGCTGGAGGCAACATTGCAAGTTAGAAATCACATTTTCTTAATAAAATTGCTGATTACTGGAAGCGTTGTGCTTGCTTAGCACTTTTTTGGTAAGGTATACTTCCATAGCACTTTTCTGGTGAGATACATTCCCGGTACAATTGATACATTTCCAACAAGACGCGTGAATTTTTCTCTATGCAAGCAATTCTTTTTAGAAAATGTGTTAATATCTATGAGCAAATTCTATGTAAAGTGCAGTCCCTCATGCTGAGTGGAATCAGGTAAAATGTAACTTTTTTATGTGTATATTGCAATAGACCTTGGCTCTTTTTCAATTATTTTTGTAAATGCAAGTCTACTATGAAAAAGTTAGATTTGCTTAAGAACTTGCCGAAAAGTCTTTTCTTAAATTGAGGATATAACTCAATTTAAGAAAATTGTTCTCAATCCCGAGTCAATCCCCATTTACAGGTCATCCTTTTCTATTTCTATGAATTTTCATTTTTGTTAAGCTGGTAATTGTTAGTACATTTTCAAATATTTTTATTTGAGCGACCGGTTTCTAGAACTATAACTTGTCATCTTCAAAGCTTGGTCAAAACTAAAAAACATTACAAAACATATTAAGGGACCCGTACGTATCAGAATAGATGCGCCAAACAGAGTTGATGTTACGAAAAGACTCGAACGTCTTTAAGCCTTACGTCCACATTAAATTGTATTGGCGCAATATTGAAAAACTCGTCCGAAGCAACGGTGTAAAAAACCCTTTTGAAAGCACAAAATTCATCCCCAAATAGACGAAAATGTTCACCTCAATTTTATCTACAACATAGCAAAAAACCATTTTTTGCGCTAGAGCCGACCTTAGTACTGACCTAGGTCTCTAAGTAGAGGCCTCGGACACAAACTTCCGTAGACAAAAATGTTTCCTTCAATTTGCTCTGCAACATAGCAAAAAAAATTTTTTGGTTAGGGCCGACATGAGGCCCACTAGAGCCCTAACAACAGGCAAAAGTTTCTTTCACAAATTGTCGGTCATGCCTAGAACTTTCAAACAAAAAAAAAATTTTGAGAATCGGAAAAGATTTACTCGAGTTATGTACAAAAAACACGTATGGCCCTAGAATAGACTCGTTCTTAGTGCCCTAGCTAAGTCCAAGGACTCAAATCTAAAAAAAGTTTTTTCCATAAATTGTCGGTCATGCCCATATCTTTCAAACAAAACAAAATTATGAAAATCGGAAAAGATTTACTCGAGTTATGTACGAAAGACCAAAAACCATTTAAACGGTCCTCAATCCCATCTTTCAGGGAAAAAAAAGTTTTTGAAAATCGGTTGAGTTTTACTCAAGTTATCGCGGTGACGGACGGACGGACATTTCTTTATTGCTGATTCGTCATTTAAGGGCCATGATCGATGCCCCTCTCTACTCCCCGGTCGAAATTGGGGTAGTTACAAACGTCGTGGTAAACGCATAAAACCCCTTTTCGAAGAACTTCGTTGTTTGTACGGGTCTAAAAATACATCTCCCTACTAACACAGGTGTTTTTTCTGACATTGTGGGGCTCGTAATTCACAATGCGTCGTCGAATTCTCATTACTTTTCTTAAGTGAGATTACTATTCACAATCAAAAAATCACTATCACTCCATGGCTCCACTCACCGAGAAAAAATTCCAGAAAAAGACGGAGGCAATAATTGAAATCGTCAGAGTGAATGGATTCAGTAATAATGCTGTCACTAACATCATTATGAAGCACCAAAGAAAGAAAGAAAGAACTTTTAAATTTCTCCACCTTCTATAAATCAACTCCCTCTAACGGGTGTTCGGAAAGTAATGAGACAATTTTCTAAGCAATTTAGTTTGTTTCTGTCTCATTACTTTCCGAACACCCGTTATAGAACCACCGCAACGATTTGGGTTTACACATTACCAGCGAGCTGAAGAAAGTGCATCGTGAACATAAAATCCAACTGGTTCATGGGAATGAAAACACCCTACAAAATTCCTTGGACTCCATTAAATACGTTCCCCCTCAGAGGTACTTTTAAGGATTTCCGAGTGCGGGGGAGAAGTTGGAAAGGGCCCATTTCTTCGATGATCGATGAGCCCTCTGAGATGCTTTAGGGGGAAATATTTCGGATTTGAACATTCACCAAAATAACAATGAAAAACGTGTATAGAATTTGCTCTTTACTTTCATAAGCAATGAAATGGTTACATTTATAACTGTAACTAACATCTGAAATCGAAATGGAATTAAACGTTTGACACTGAACGAAAAAATTTCTCCATATATTTTCGGGTCTGGAACAAGTCGAAGTCTGATGGTCTATTGCGACGATCTTTAGATTGGACCAAAATTCGCAGTTTCGACTGGTGGGCGCCGAAGGTGGGCCTGTGGAGGATTTCGCTCCCGAGCTTGTATGTTTTTCTGTCCCTTCTGACATCATGAAGTCGGGGATTTATAGAATAAAATGTGCGACTTGTGGAAAATATTGTTTTGGCATGACAGTTAGACAGTTATTGGTCCGATTTTATGAACATGTGAAATCAAAAAATTGGAAAAAAACAGCCGTGGGAAAACACCTATCCGAAACTGACCATTCCATAGACATCCCTAAGTTGAGCCAAGAAATCCGACGCTCTTGAAATATTAAATTCAACGAAGTTGTGGTACCTTATGCACACATTAATCAAGTTTTCATTTAGAATAAAATTGAATCGAGTTGCCAATACATTCGCTATGCACATAGCCAAACACACGCATTTAAGCCTCATGAATGCTGAAAATGGAAATGTAACTTCTTCCCTTTTAAAGTTATTCCGTGTGAAGAGAACAGTTGACAAGAATGTTACTATTGGAAAAATGGCAAAAGGACGTAAGTCATGTACCGTTAGTTTTCTCGCATTGTCTTCTCTTTTGTTCTACCATTGTGACATTTAACACAAAAGCTTGACTTACGTCCTATTGCCATTTTTCCATCGTAAATTATTGACGACGACATTGGTCAATGAAACATTAAATGATGAAGAATTTTTTGATTGTGAATTTACTATTATACAATTACTATCTCACTTAGAAAAAGTAACGAGAATACGACATATTGTGAATTACCACTCCTACAATGTCAGAAAAAACACCTGTTTGAGTAAAGAGATGTACTTTTTGTAATGTTTTTCAGTTTTGACAAAGCTTCGAAGATGATAACTCTAGAAACCGGTCGCTGATATAAAAATATTTGGTAAAATTTAAATTGATGTTTTAAGCTCATTTCCTCTTCGTTTGTAATTTAAGATAATTGTGCAGTGTTCGAATGAATCAATTTTTAATTTGTTGGTGCACATTTTTTACAGCAAAAACGTATCTCTGACTTTCCATAAAAGGTCATTTTTAGACCCGTACGACTTTCTTGTCTTATATAGTTTGGTGTTGAGTAGTTCGGGCTGTATGGTCCACAGTGAGTGGAATGACTCTGTTAGACCATACACTGTGCTGTGAAAAAATAGACGATAATATTTTTGGCCTTGTAAGTATGGGTCGGAGACCTCTGACTAGGGCTCTGGGTCGACCAAAGCACAAAAAATATGATTTCGTTAAGTTGTAGAGAAAACTGAGGGGAGCATTTTGAATGGGTTGGGATTGAGATTGTCAATATTTTTGGCAATTTGGAATACAATTTGGTAAATGTGAAGTTAAATTCGGCATGATGCAAATAAATGGCTTAAGGTTTGAAGGCTCAACTTTACAGAAACAAAAATAGTACCAAGTTGAGCTTTCAAACATTTTGCATCGCTCCCAATACAACTACACCTTAAGGATATATGCTTTAACGGGAATCGT
This sequence comes from Pseudolycoriella hygida, assembly GCA_029228625.1. Lineage (NCBI taxonomy): Eukaryota > Metazoa > Arthropoda > Insecta > Diptera > Sciaridae > Pseudolycoriella > Pseudolycoriella hygida. The sequence goes on from CM055403.1 coordinate 123,113,485, forward strand.
GCATTTTTTTTATTTTAATATTTGAATGCACAATGTAAAATGCAACCGGTCGTGAGATTTCCAACGGTGCATTCACTTGACAATGATTATAGAGTCTCTTAGGTCAGTATTTTGATAAGAGATCATACAAGCCAGACGCACACAGTTTTTTTTTAGATTTTTTTTAATTTATTCTTGCTCGTTCTTGCTTTATGTATTTTGTACATTTTCAGCAATAGATTTTCTAATTAGTTCTACAAAGAGGAATTACGTGTACAGCTGTTTACGCATACAGAAAATTGTGTATTTGCGTTCTAAATTCAAGACTTACACACATTGCGCTTATCACAGCTCTTCTTACACAAATATTTGCTTGCTCTTACTTACCCTTCCCTTTTGTAATCAACGATTCGCATCAATGTGTGAAGATCGTAAAGTTGATCTTTTAATATGCACGATAATATTGTAAATATATGTATATTAACAAAGCTAATAGATCATTAAGAGTCGTACTCGTAGACTGATGATAATAACACCCATGACGAAAATATCCAGCATAATGACACAATGTAACTTGACATGACTTCATACTATACGTTCCCTACTTTACTTGTCCGCTTCCGACGCATTTCCAGTGCTCCCTTCCATTAAGCGTCACGTCCCCATACGCACTTTGTTTCGATCAAGCAATCGAATGTTTGTTGAACAACTGAATTTACAGAAAGGTTTAAGATTCTCTTAAAATTGTATATAGAATTCCTTGGAATTTCTAAGAAGGATGGGAGCTCTGTACTGCTATACAGACGGAATCGTGATGCACGTATTCGATGTACAGTTTTACGATATGTATAAGTGTTTTTTTTTTCAACGAAGGGTTTCAACCTCAAATCGTTCTTGATAAATTAAGTTGTTTCCATAAACAATTTGTCTTTCATTTAATTTTCATTATTCATCGTGTCGTCATGAAGCTTTTAAATTAATTTTCCTGTGCATCAAAACTTGAACCTTCTTTCCAACTCTGGTGTCTGGGTGAAAATATTTCGCTGCTAATTTAACTAATGTATTTGACGTCCCTACGTTTTATTTTCCAACTCTGAACCAGCCATGACGACAATGAATAAATAATATTCTTTCGACTGGGTGTAGAAGTGTAGATTCTCATTGATTATCGTAACTTATACTGGCACTGGTAATTTTTACATTGAAAACTGTCACATTACGATTTTTTAATGTTACGTAAATCATTAGAGTTGTGACTTGGACATTTCAAGATGTAGTCGGCTAGTAGTAAACAGTGTGACAAACACAATACTGCTACTACTAGACTAGTATGAGTACAAATTGGATACAATTGCAGCAATGGGAAGATGAGTAAATTTGGGAAAGGATCAGACCCGTGGGTAGATTGATATTTTAGAGGGGGTGCGCCACTCAGGGGAGTAGACCGAAAATCCGTGTGCGGTGGTGGGGGTGGGTATTGATGGGATTGATGCGGATAAACATATTGAAAACATTTGTGTGAAGAGTCCCACTTGTTCCAAGTCAAGTGACGAAATTTTTTTATGAATTACTTTTCTTTCCAAGTAAAGTTTTCAGTAATTGATTCAATGAGTACATACAATGATTTAGGCAAACTTAAGATTTTGATTAAGCGCAGCAGAGGGACCTACCATAAATTACGTACGCTGTTTTCAGTGCTGTCAGCAGATTTAAATCAACAATAACTTGACAAATATTCACTTTTAAGACGTCAAATGTGTGGCCGACTCCCCCAAATTACCCCCTAAATGGGGGGTCGGCCATACATTTGACGTCTTAAAAGTGAATATTTTTCAAGTTATTGCTGAAAAAAGCGTACGTAATTTATGGATGGTCTGCTGACAGCACTGAAAAAAGCGTACGTAATTTATGGATGGTCGCCGCAGGCGAAATTTTTTGGACCTTTTACTCCTTTTTAAGTAAATTTAATTGTTCATTTGAGTACCGCAAAACTTGCCGGGCGCATTTGAAAATACCGATTCCCTTTAAAATCCCAGGCCCGAAGTTTTTCAGCGGGCCGAAAACAAAAAGTTTGTCACCTCATTTATGTATTTGTCTTTCTATTGTGAGTAAGATTAAGAAATCAAATTTCAAAAAATGTCCGCCCCGAAATGTGCCCGTCAATTTCATGCCCGATCCTCAGCTTTTTCGCTAGCTCTTTTTCTAGCATGTTTTTTTTCTCTTTTATGGAAACTTCATCTGTACTTAAAGAAAATGAAATTTCATTCTTTAATACTGAGCAACATCAACTTGAATGAAAACGAACTGCGAAATAACTTGGCTACGAGCCAGAGAGGTCATATTTTTCCTGAGACCTGCGTCTAGAGAACAAACAGAACAAATGTCGATATCCGTTGAATTTATTTTGATGATGCTGGGTCCTATGAGAAGCAATGTCAAATTGCGACGCTAAAATCGAAAATGTCTCGCTAATAGCGACTAGCGCTCGCTAAAACTTAATTAGCAAAACATTTTCGCTAGTCGCTAATTGAATCGCTACCATTTTTTGTTAACTTACTGAACAACTTTCCGAAAACCAAGTGGAATGATACGTTTTATAGTATTTCTTCAGTCATCCCAACTAACTGAAGGACTCTTCAATTGCTAAATTATGTCTCTCAATGACAATCTAGAGTTTAAGTTCGAAGGCTGAGTGCAATAGAGTAATTTCAGAGCGTAATATACTTAACGTTTTCTCTCTCATTTCCATACAAATATACTTATGGCCACCAGCGAAAAGTACAATACTTAGGCATATGAAATGTCTACGTTTTTGAAATCACTCTATATAACAGGTAGATTGGGCAAACCTACCTATAGCAAAACTTATTACTTATACTTATAACAATACGTTATAAGTCATAAGTTATAAGTTGAAAGTTATAAGTAAACTATAAGTTCTAAGTTCAAAATTATAAGTGAACTATAAGTTATAAGTCATAAGTTACAAGTTATAAGTCATAAGTGAACTATAAGTTATAAGTTATAGGTTATAAGTTATAAGTTATATGTTATGAGTTATAAGTTATAAGTTATAAGTTATAGGTCAAAAGTTATAAGTTATAGGTTATAAGTTATAAGTTATATGTTATGAGTTATAAGTTATAAGTTATAAGTCATAACTTATAAGTTATAAGTTTTAAGTTATAAGTTATAAGCTGAAAATTATAAGTAAACTATAAGTTATAAGCTATGAGTTAAGTTAATCAAAAAAGCAAGGAAGAAACAGATCCAGAAAAACTTGTCACAATCTAAAGAAATCTTCAGAAAACCCGTGGTTATTTACATTTTTCAAAGAAAATCTTAGATCTAGGTCGAATAAGCTAAATTGAACCTTAAATTTAAAGAATATCTTTAAAAAATCACTAAAAGTGATGTCAAACGATCGGAAAAAAGTTTAAGAATTCCGCAATAAATGGAAAAAGTTTTAATTCAGTTGTAATATTATGTCAATAATATGATCTGTCAACAAACACTGATCAATAACGATTATTTATGTTATGTCGTAAGACAACATTTTCGAAACAAAAACGATTCTTGACAAATTAAAAAAAAACATTACTGACAATGAGATGTATTAGAGGTAATTAATGAATGTACTATTTATTGACGATTGATCACTTTGAAAGTCTGTGTGTGATTTTCATGGCAAATTAGTGTGAACTTATTATTTGAATTCAAATTTCTCGTAACGTAGCATGCCGGTTGAAGATGTTGTGCATCAAAAAAGCCATTTCAACGAAGTCTTTCTGGATATTTTTAAAAAAAATGCTTAAAAGGAAAATTAACATTGTTAGGTACCAACGACATGACTTTCGATTTTCTGGAGCTGTTTCCTCCTTGCTTTTTTGATTAACTTAACTCATAGCTTATAACTTATAGTTTACTTATAATTTTCAACTTATAACGTATAACTTACAACTTATGACTTATAACTTATAACTTATAATTCACTTATAACTTATGACTTATAACTTATAGTTCACTTATAATTTTGAACTTACAACTTATAGTTTACTTATAACTTTCAACTTATAACTTATAACTTATGACTTATAACGTATAGTTATAAGTATAAGTTATAAGTTTTGCTATAAGTAGGTTTGCCCAATCTCCCTAATAAATCTATTTTCAAAATTTTTTGAATGGAATATTTTTCCGGAATGTTGGCAAGTTACAAACGAAAAGTTTTTCAAGCTGCCTACTGGGACGAAAAAATGAAAAACATAAGTCCAAGTCCTTAGTAGGCAGCATGAAATAGTTATTTACGTAACTAGAAAAAATATAATGTTTTTGACGAGTGTGAGGTTTGCAGCCCGCGCCGAAGCCAATCGCAATCGCACTAGTCAAAAACATATATTTTTTCGAGTTTCGTACAATATTTTTCATTCCAAGGGTTCAGAAAACCACTTTTCTGTTTTAAAATAGGACGGAAAACAGCAGTTTCCCGTCCTAGGAATGAAAAATTCAATACCTCACTCGGCAAAGCATTTTCGGCCTACTGCCTTGTGACGTAAATGACTATTTATGTATTGGCACATCAAAATTTACAAAGAGAAATTTTGCATCTTTCACATTTGTTCGAAGATTTTTGGCTATTAGCGAAGGATTAGCGATCGCTATTATCGCGCTAATTTCAGTTGCATTAGCGAAACCGATTAGCGACGCTAATATTTTTCGAAATTGGCGTTCTGCGTTAGCGTCGCTAAAAAAAGTCATTAGCGAGCGCAACCCTGTTTTTAAGCCATATTTCTGAACAAACGTGGTACTGTAATGGTAATCTCTCTCATAAATATTCAAATGAAGATATTTTTCTGTGATGTATACCGAATAAGGAGACGAAATATCTGCCGAAAAAATTCAAAATTGCGTATTTCTTATCTAAACCGAGAAGAACGACCGCACATGAAAGATATTTTTCATTCGTTCTCTCTGTGTAAAATTTGTTATTTCAATCTTAAGTCGGGCTCGCCCGTTAAATTTGTGCCCGTTCCCGCCCTACCTTAGCCCAAAATTAAAAAAAATGAGCGTGAGAATCGTTCCCGTTAAAGTGCCCTGTCCGGCCCATTCCCTATCGGGCACGGACATAATTTCAAATTCCCTCCCGCCGCTCATCTCTAATAGCCATAAAGATGTCATTAAAACTGTTATTAAAACATGCATCTAAAGTCTACAGCCCTTAAGGCTTGCTGCAGTCCTTCATCATACATGGAGAAGATTTTGAGAAATCCTATCATCATCACTTAGTATCAACTAGTTTTTGGGGCTTTTTTTTGGCTGTCCATAAATGACGTCCAGAATAAACTCGCTATTTTTGAGACGCCACCTCCCCCCTGTACAAGTGTGTCCGAAATCTCAGATCCCCCTGTCTGAGCGTCAAACAAATAAAAAAAAAGAAGATTTTAGTAAATGTTTACATTACTGCACCTCTATTATCAACTGGTGTGAACCAGATTTATGTCAGATTTATCTCGTATCTTCCTTTGCACATGAAAATTTATCTGGTGTGATATAGAGCAGCGGGGATAATTGGTGAGGAAACATAGTTGAAAGTATTGACCCTGATGTCTTATTACATGTTCTATTACATGCCGTCTGCTTTCCCGCGAATCCCAACTTTTGCAAACCTCTGTCCAGGAGAGATGACAGCCGAGATATTTTTTCAAGTCGGCTGAAGCCTCGGCTTAGGGTGAAGATGACGTTGTAGAGCTTAGGTGTCTTCAGCAAAACATTAGTTATTAATTAGAGGAATCATTTTTTGAAAGTGTCAGCGATCGGCTGCACACAAAATTAAAAGTTACAGCTCGGCTAAGGTCGTTTTTTCGCATTTTTGTTAAAATATGGCCTTAGCCGAGCTATAAATTGCTATATCTTTTAATTTTGTATGCAGCCGATCGCTGACACCTTCAAAAAATGATTCCTCTAATTAATATCTAATGTTTTGCTGAAGACACCTAAGCCATACAACGTCATCTTCACCCCAAGCCGAGGCTTCAGCCGACTTGAAAAAATATCTCGGCTGTCATCTCTGCTGTCCAGTAATTTTACTTACTTCAGTACACAGCAAGGTATTCAGTCGATTTACCATTTCGAAAAGCCGCCACAAACATATCAAATTGTTTCCAGTTGTGACCTGTTTCGAAATTATGTAAAAAAATTTTAAAAGCTTCGCATGGACCCCATAGATTCGCAAGACCCCCATCGCCCGTCCGAAAACGACCGAAATAACTCAACTCCCCTCCCCTCTTTAGTTGGACGTCTTGTATGGACAGCCCCATCCGAAAGCTATACTGACGAAGTAAAAATGGAATATCGATCATACCAGTCTGAGGACCTGCAAATTTCGATTCCCGTGAAGCAACGCCAAAGTCAAATCGCAAAAAAAAAAAAATCGCCAAAAAAAATCTCCATGGCGTGAAGAAACGTTAAAAAAGAGAAGAAACGGCAAATTAATTTTTTTCAGCTCTTGGCGTTTTTCACACTTTGGCGATTTTTTTGACGTTTCTTTACACTTTGGCGATTTTTCTTGACGTTTCTTCACATTTTCGCGATTTTTTCTGATGATTGACAAACACGTGCTTTTAAATTTACTTGTTATGCTGTTTTCAACATTATCGACATTATCTCTGTTTTCAATGTATTTTTTCTATGGCAGACCTTGAAAACAGCTGAAACTTGATAACAAGTAAATTTGAAAGCACACGACCGTAACAAATAATTACAAAATGGTAAATCGTAAAAGTTTGAAAAAACGGCAAAAAAATCGCCAAGATGTGAAGAAACGCAAAAAAAAAATCGACAAAAAAGAGAAGAAACGCCAAATTAGTTCCTTTTCAGGTTTTGGCCTTATTTAACACTTTGGTGATTTTTTTTCGATTCTTCACACTTTGGCATTTTTTCTTGGCGTTTCTTCACGTTTTGGCGATTTTTTCTGATGATTCAAGAAATAACTACAAAATAATAAATCGCCAAAAAGATCGACAAAGTTTGAAAAAACGCCAAAAAAAATCGCCAAAGTGTTAAGAAACGCCAAGAAAAATCGCCAAAGTGTGAAATAACGCCAAGCGCTGAAAAAATTAATTTGGCGTTTTTTCTATTTTTAGTCGATTTTTTTGGCGCTTCTTCAAACTTTGGCGATTTTTTTGGTGCTTCTTCACACTTTGGCGATTTTTTTGCGATTTATTATTTTGTAGTTATTTCTTGAATCACCAGAAAAAATCGCCGAAATGTGAAGAAACGCCAAAAAAAAATCACCAAAGTGTGAAGAATCGCCAAAATGCATTTTGACTTTGGCGAATCAAATTTCGCAAGAAATTGCCGATGACATCGGATTGTAATGGTCGGTCTCACAAATTGACTGTTCAGCCGGATATTTGAAATTCGGCAAACTTGCGAATGCTTTTTTATGTATCTCGCAGATCCTGATTCCTGACAGGATTCAACTTGAATAAGCTCGTCTTGCAATATTGCGAAATACTTCGCGACAAAACTATTGAAGCGTTGAAAATTGTGAAAATGCGACTTCGTTGTATGGTTCTTTTACTAAGTTTCCGATAACAAAAGAATTACTGAACCACGCCCGAAACTCACATTCTCGTTATCTTTCGTATCTTGTGCACTAAAAGAATCAATAGGTAATAATGAAATGCAATAAATAAATAAATAATAAATAAATAATAAATAATAAATAAATAAATAAATAAAATTCTTTTTTTATTTTTCGTTTTAAAATCGCATCATAATTTTAATTTTTCTCTTCAAAACTTGTCCTTTTTTGTCCTTATAGCAAAAAATGTCCTTATAAGGATTACCCAATTTTGAGTACGACTCCTGACTAAGGCTCTCTGTACAGCGTACTCGTATCGATATTAGAAAGGAACGCTCACTGGTATTCCATTCCCCGCAGGAGAGTTCGTACAAAAGAAATCCCTTAAACTTACGACGTGTTTCATCAACCAACACACAAAGGCGACATACGGACTTAATTAGCTTAAAATGAATGGTCTCAGATTATACTAATCTCAATGCTCCACGAAACAACAAAGTCTATTTATTTAACTGAAATTACAATCAAATGTTGTTTTAAAGTGCATTAACAGGTTGAAGTGAAAAAAAATACAGTAGCACGTGCATTGGTGTAGAAAATGTAACATTCATTGTGTAATTCAAGCACAATGTGTCGAAATATGTAGATGCCACGGTCAACAAACAAATATTTAACCTTAAAGAATCTTAAATTCGTTAGCAGCTGAATTCGTTTTGTTTAACACATCACATAAGCCCAAAGCTTTTTTTTCTCAAGAACCCGTTGAATATACATTTGGTGGAATAAAAATATTTTGTTCTTTTATTTGAACACAAGGTGAATATACCCTTGTTGGTTTAGAGGAATGTAAAGGAATACAGATGAAAAATAACGATTTTACCTTGAAAGTTTGTTGTTTTTTTGTAGATGTTCATATTCCCGGGCATTAACACTTTTCGTTCGTTTACCCCAAGAAAAGTTATTTGACACAAAATGTAAAAAATGTTATAGACTGTCTCCTAAAGTAACCAGCCAGAGCTGTTACCATTCCTTTAGAATAATTTTCGCTTGCCCGTCAGTTCAAAACGAAGCATGTTTTATCATGCAAACATGAAAAACAGACGTTGTTTGGAGCTATAATCATTATATCGAATATTTTCAAGGTTTGAAATCTTGCGTAAAAAGGTTACAGAAATTATTCAAGAGAGAAAAGCGCTGGTAACAGTAACTGCGACTCAGTCATGCGTATACGACTCAGATATTTTTGTGACACATTTACGATTGAATGGAATTCTTTTTCCTCAACGAAATAGAGGAACGAAATATTTCGTTTCATGAGTCATGCAACTTAATCAAATTAGTTCCTTAGATTCTTTACTCATACTATTTCAGTCGGTAAATCCAGTTTCATTATTTGTATGAATACAAAGTTCCACATTATTCCGGAAAATTTAAAAGGCGGGGGAGCAGTGGGGCCATTAAATTACCACCTTCTGAATTAGGCAGCTCGTTTTTTTGGGCTCTTTCCGCCTGTCATATCTTCGAGGGTTTGGAAAACAAACGATAACAAACAAGTGGGAAAGTGTACAAAAAAGCCAAAAAATGCAGACATCATTTGTGAATGCTCCTTAAAAATACTTAAGTTTGTTGGGATCAAATGTCTGTCTATTCCAAAATGACGTTTTAAACGTCATAGCTATTATTATTGTTATTATCAATTTGAGTATTTGACGTTGCAATACATGATAGTTGCAATACAGCTGTGCACAATAAGAATGACCCGCTATTCAGAATATCACCGTGTTCTCTATTTCTATGATTCTGCGACTTCTCTCATTTCATATTTTATTTCAAATGGCGAAATGAGAGAAGTCGAATTTATTTTATTTAGCGTATGGTATTTACTCTTATTTATTTATTTAGCGTATGGTAACAATCTCATATAAGTCTCATATTACATTATCAATTCTTAATCTGATACTGGTTTTTTCTACATTGAAATTGGTCGTTCTTATACTTGATGCAAACTGCCGGGAGGATGGCAATGGCCAACTGATTCGGCAACCGAAATTGACGATACTTTCGTCTTTGTGCAGACACCGGGAAGACCACTTTACTGGCTTTCATCTGTTCACGTTCAATTTGTTCAAATTGGCAGGTTGTATCAGTGCTATCTAGTGTCGACTTCTATTGACAGGTTCCATCGCTGGAGAGGTCGGTATCGAACACATGAATACACAAATTCAGTTGAGAATGTGTGACGCCATCTTTCGTGTGTTTTCCTCGTACCATTGATACTTTTCCAAATGCTGGGCAGGTGGCGCCCTTCTTCTGATGAAAGAATACGAATTGCACTATTGTGCGTTTCGGGAGTCGAACCACGAAACTATCCAATTTATGAAGCTTGGGTGAACTTAGGGACTATCCTTACAAATGTTAATCGCAGAAAAATCCTATACATCCCGGGAATCGAACCCGGGTTTTCTGCGTGGAAGGCAAGCGCGTACACTACTACATCGTCCGTCCCGTACTCTTACAATTGCACAATAATTAAGCGAAGTCAAAATGATAGAGAAAACATAACGAAAAATAAAAACAAAGATAAACATAACCAAAGACCCGTACGTATCAGAATAGATGTGACAAACAGAATAGATGTGGCAAAGAGACTCGAACGTATCTAAATATATAAATAAGCAAACAATCCAACGTTTTCTGTTCTCTTATAACTGTAAGAATTTCAAAAATTCATAGAAATCACCCAAGGTCATGTCAAAGGCCCTACCGAAGTACGTCTCAGACCATTCAAATCTAGAAAATCTTATGTCCAAGGACTAAGTCTTTTTCCCTGAAACCCAGAAACACATGTTATCTAAAATTTTATTATCTACAACTTTGTCCTAGGAAGCAGCTTTCTACCTCTCATAGTTCTGGAGATCTGGGTCATGCTGCCTAATAATGTAATAGGTCATATACCAGGATTGGACCATATTTCCCCAAAACCCTGAAACACGTGTTCGCTTAAATATAATTCTCAACAACTTCGCCTTTGGAACCAACTTTCTAACTCTCATAGTTCTGGAGATCTGGGTCATCCTGCCCAATTATGGAAGTGGCCATATACCAGGATTGGCCATATTTCCCCAAAACCCTGAAACACTTGTTCGCTTAAATTTAATTCTCTACAACTTTGCCTTTGACAGTAAATCTCCATATTGCATAGTTAAGGAAATATAGACGAAAAACTGTTTTCGTTTATGGCCAAGAATCTCAATTACGTCCATTCCATTGGTCCCATTGGTCCATTGCCCAGACCCCTGTACCGATTCCCACAATACTTGCTGAGATATTTGCGAAAAAGCTTCACCGACCTTCGAAAAACCATGTTTTTGGTCGCTTCCTCGACCATATCTCCGGAACCACGTCATCGATTTTGCTCATCTTCGAACTCGAATCATGGGAGGCATGTACCTTTCAGGGAAAAAAAGTTTAGGCTGATCGGTTGAGCCATTTGATAAAAAAGGGAAACGGACAGACAGACGGACAGACGGACATTTTTTTTATTGCTGATTCGTCATATTTAGACGATAATAGATGCATCCCCCCAACTCCCACCTCGACCTACCCCATGTTACAATAAAATTGTTTGTAGTAAACGTATAGGACCTTTGTACTTCGTACGGGTCCAAAAATAAAAATAATGGGATACAGCCAAACGTATTACATTCATGTCACAGTTTTCACAGAGCTAGATCAGCTAACCAATGCATAGCTTCATCTTTTAGTGCAAGAAAGTCGGTCGTTGGAAAGTCGGTCATTCCATCAATAAGTGCGTCATTGTTTGTCGATGGTGGCCACATGGGCAACTGGCGCTGTCGACCAGTTTCCATTTATAGGTATAGCATGTCATTACATCGCCCATGTCCCGTTCTCAGTCGATTTAGATTACACCACAATTTGCGGGGGAGGGTAAATTCTTTGGACTTGGCGGTGTGATTTTCGAAGTTGAACAAATTGCTATTGATACCACTGTCGTGCCACAGTTCTTTCTAGACTTCTTTTGGGACGAAGTTAGCTACGTCTAGCGATTTGGCTGTACTGACCGCTGGATTTCGGGATTTGAGTCTCGCGACCAAGGACAGTCCCATGTCTTTTTTGAGCGGGAACTGTTCATTTGCTAAGATCTTCCTGTATAGTTTTAGCAATTTATTTTGCCTTCTGATAGCTGGTGGTACGATGTTGCTCAATACAGGTAGCCATTCCAAAGGTGTAGACTGGACTGTGCCTGTTACAATTGTTATTGTTTCGTTAAGTGTCACATCCACCTTCTTTGCGTGTGAGCTATTGAGCCAAGATGAACTGCAGTACTCTGCGCACGAATATACAAGCGCCAGAGCTGTAATTCGTAGCACTGATGCCGTTGCTCCCCTCGATGTACCAGCCAGCTTTTTTAGCAAATTGTTTCTCTTTACCAACTTAACCCGAAGTTTTTCGATATGTTTGCCATAGGTTAGCGATCGATTGAGCTTTATTCCTAGGTTGACTGGTGTCAAGTTGTGTTGCAGTAATACCCCGTCAAACTTGACGCGTAATTTCATCGATGCCAGCCTGTTATTTAGATGGAAGCAGGTGACCACCGTCTTTGTGATGTTTGGTATCAGTCGCCAATGTTTACAGAATTTGACGAATTCAGCCATATCTTTGGTCAACGCCTTATTTATTTCGCTGAATAAGTTGTGTTGATGTCCGTAAGCCATGTCGTCGGCATAAAGGAACTTCCGTTCAATGGAATCGGGTAGGTGATGAATGTAAGGGCAATTCCATTGGTAGGCTATGTGCAAACGTTGTTTTCTTGCTAAACAAAGCACATACGAGGCTTGTGTTATATGAAAGAAGTTTCTACAAATGTTCAATCTTCAACTTCTCCATACAAAGGAATTCTAATATCTAAACATTTTACCCGTTAGAGCGTTTGCACGTAACGCATTTTCCACTTTTTGAATAAAAGGCAAGACAAGACTGAGCCTTGCAGCGCGCCAGTCCATTGTTCAGTTTTTTGAAACGACTGCATTGATCGTTCACTATGATTTGGATTAGTCTGTAACTCAGCATATTGGCGATCACGTCTACGATTCGAAGGCAAGGTACAGCTTTGATTAATTTGTATAAGAGGCCTCGCTTCCATACTGTGTCATATGCTGCAGTTAGATCAATTAAAACGACTCCGGTTTTCACAGCTTCTTCTGGAATCCTGATTCGATGTGGCTGGCCAATGACGATACTTGCTCAACATAGCTGCGTTCGGATCGGAAGCCAGCTTGCTCGTCAGGAACCAATTTGTCTATATCCGTGACGATGCTGTTATACAATAGCCGTCCAAAAAGTTATAACGTCACAGATAGCAGAGCGATGGGTCTATAGCTTTCCGGTTGGTTGTCAGGTTTCCTGGCTTTAGTAATGCAATAATTTTTGACTTTTTGAATGGTGCCGGTAGGATGTTCATGGTCAAGATGTTTGTGAAGAAGCGTGACAGCCAAAATCTTGTACGAGGTCCACTAAATGTGAGAAATTCTGGGTGAATTGCATCGAATCCGCTGGCTTTTCCATTTTTCATGGACATCAATGCATTGTTTACGTCCACTACGAAGAATGCCTGTGATGGTTCACTGTCGAGAAGTCGAAGAATCATAGAAGAACACTGTGATATTAAGAATATCGGGTCATTCTTATTGAGCATATCTGTACACCGACTTTTAATCCCAACAGACACAGTATCCTCTTGCAAAATATGCGTCGGGTTCTATCAGAGTATAGCGAATTTCATTATGAAATACTGAAACTCTTAAAGAATTTACACTTTATGCATTCTTTACCCATTTTATGCTTGGACAGAAGTTGATCCACGCGATTAGATTTCCAAAAACGGATGATGATGTACTACCGTTACCTCAAAATATAGTCCGGACTTGATCATAAGAATTCTATTGTGAATGTTTAGAGTGTATTTTGAGCCAACTGTAATTCATATTCCAACAAGAATATCAAAACACTAAAACATTGTTGTGATATCATATCAATCAACATTGTCGCGTAAAAAAGTCATAATATTCCTAGCAATCACATCTTAAATTTTCTCAAATGCTAACAGACCTTAATTATGTTTCTAAATAAAATTGTCCATTCATTCAATTGCAACAATTTAATTTTTTCATTACGGCGATAAAACATCATGCAACTACAAAATTGTGAATAATTTGTACTAAAAATTTTCTTTGAGAATTTAATTGTGATTGATATAACATTACAAATGTTAACATGAAAATACATATCTGTTCATTCAACCTTAATTCATTAGGTTATCATTTTCAATTTAATGATCCTAGTGCACTTTTGTTGCTAATTGGTAACAGTTTCAGTTTTATTGTTTTATTACGAAATCAAACTACATGCGGCGATGCATATAATGCACAATGCATCGCTTTATAGTTTCTCCAAACTCAATTTGAATCAAAGTTAGTTTTCTAACAATTGTTCGTTGAGATAAAGAAACTACAGTTAATTTTATGTTCATTAATACTGTTCAATGAAACAGTCACGCTGTAGCCTTAGCACAGCCAGTGCCACTTTGGTTGGAATTCACAGTTAACTTGAAAATTTAGATAAGAATTCTATAGTGCGCTGCTTAATGTCATGTAAAGTGGTTCATTTGTCAGTGTATGTTCTGTATAAAATTCCATTGCCGTTTTCACCTCAATTTATTTTACGATTTCAGTTGAAATAACACATACATTAAATTAACCAGTGCCGCATCCAAAACAACATATAAGGTATTTACGTACCGAATATTTGTGCTTTCCGACGAAGATTCAGATTTATCAGTTCGGGCGATCATGCCAATGATTGCGATCTTTTGTTCCCAACCCAAACATCATTTAAATCACGCAAACCGTCCTGTTGACTCCAAGAACCTGTCCAAAATACCAGGTCCAAGTTCGACAACATCTGATGGTTGCACGACGTAGCCTCCCAACAGCCTGCGTTTCAGTTGAAAGAATTTGGGGCATTCGCTTATCACGTGAATACCCGTTTCTTCTTCTGATCCGACGCTATCATGAGGCTGTAGTCTGATACTATTCCCAAATCTATAGCTCTAGACAACAGGTGGTCGGAAAACGAGAGAAAGAAATAATATGCGAGCAAAATGCTGACAAAATACATGTTTCTATGTAAACTGTTTTGCTTGCATATTACCAACGGTTCTACCAACATGATAGCGTCAAGAAATAAAAGTAAATCTCACAAAATTGACTGATTCTTGTGTGAATTTTTTTCTAACGTTTTGCGTGATGTGTGCTATTTTTATGTTTTTCGTCATCCGATCTACATGTTACCAGTACTTAGATGCGGCCCTGTGAATAATAACATGTGGTTAATCATTTAATTATATGGATTACTTTTTACATTGTATGGAAAAAGGTAATAAACGCAGTCAACAATAGTCATAAAGTGACGAATGACTCCGAAAATTTAGTAATAATTTATTTAAACGTAGCGCATTGATTTATTTGCGTGCAACTTCTTTTGCTCATGTTGCTCTATGAGGCGTGTTTATTAATTTCAACTTACGTCATAATTCTGGTGATTGGATAAATATTTTAACTCTTCAAAGAAATTATTAAATAAACACTTATCAACCAACAAAGTAGGTAATTCATCCCGAAATTCACTTGGGGTCAGTTAGCTTTCGAATCTCCAGGCAATCCTACTTTTGATTGATTTCTCTATGCAGAGCCTTTGACGTAGGGAATAAATGATTAATAAACATATGATAGTTGTAAGAAAAAGACTCGAACTAAATCTAAATAAATATTGCCTGATGAAAGGGATTGAGAGACCCGTCCGAAGTAACTGTGAAAAAGAAAATTTCGAAGAAAGTTTTTTCACAAAATTTAAAAAGAAAATTCATACTTCATATAGACAAGTTCCCTTCAGTTTACTCCACAACATAGCAAAAGAAATTTTTTGGGCTGGGGTCGACCTTAGGAACAACCTAAAGTCTTAAGGAGAGACCTTGGACCCTTACTTTCATGGACATAAAGTTTGGCCTTTTTCTCTACAACAATGCACAGAAAACTTCAATCTTTGAGGAATATGCATGAAAAACCACCAAATATAGTGTAGTGTAGTAGCATGAGTTAGGCCTACACTAAGGATTTACTCGATTGATATAGAAAAAACCGGTAGAGACTCAGATTTAGGGCCCTGGCTAAGTCCAAAAGTTCAAAATCAAGAAAATTACTTCCGTAAATTGTAATTCATGTTCAGACCTATCTATAATATAAAATGCAAAATGTCTCTGCATCTCACTTCACCTTGGTGCACGTCACTACACTACACCTCACTACACTTCACTGCACCTCACTACACCTCACTGCACTTCACTGCACCTCAGTGCACCTAACTGCCTTTCACTGCACCTTTTTTTTTTATAAGGGTGAGGAAATCTTCATAGACACCCGGTCTTTCTGAACCAAGGTAGTGTTGGATTCCATTCTTTAATGACCTACCAACTAAAACCTCCTTCCTTAGTCTTCGCGCTCTCTTCTCCCCGGAACCGCCTCACAGCACTACTTCGGGGAGGAGCTGTGCTTTCGCACCTACTCTCTTAGATCAACTG
>CM055403.1:123130204-123192215 GCA_029228625.1 Pseudolycoriella hygida
GAACTGGGTTGAGTCCCGTCAGTTCTCCTGTGAGTAAATCTAACATTCGTTCAAACTGCAGAATCGTCCATCTTGGTGGTGCATAGCAGCTGGCAATATACACTGCATCAATTTTCGCTATCACGAATCCTTCGTGAGCGTCTGACCTTACGCCACTCCAAGAAGTCTAAAAAGGAGTGTAAGTACACAAGATTTGCTACAATTTCAGAGAACGATGTTTCTGTTAAGGTTGGTGAAACTTTTTTGCTTACATCTCTACGCACTTAGCACAGAAACCTCTCTTCAAAGATTTGAATGAAAGATATGGACTTAAATAAAACAAAAAAAAGTTGTTGAAAATCGGCTTAGTAGTTCTGGCTGGTAGGTTATGGGCCTAACTTGCGCTACGTGACATGAGATTTTTGTGCTATGTTAAAGAGAAATTAGGGGCAAATTGTGTTGTCCTGGATGTGTTGATACAATGCTTGTCCTTAGCGAATATAATGGCCCAAAGGTCGGGCCTAAGGTCGACCCTAAAAAATATGTTTTTGCTTTGTTGTTAAGAAAACTCAGCAGAGCATTCTTGCCTACATAAGTATAGATGGGTTTAACCTAGAGCTCTGGGTCTGTCTTTAGGTCGGCTCTAGCACAAAAAAATATTCGTAAATAATTATGGGTCAGAGCTCAAAATAGAATCCTAGGTATGCCTTTTGCCTGCAATTATACAAACATGTGACACTTTCAAGCTATAAGACATGGTTTTATAGAAATTGTGTTTATAATATACACCGCCGACGTATTACATACGCGGTGAATGTATTATCAACCTTATCTAAGTATTGTGTAGTATGCCATACGTAAAGAACGTGTTATGAGCTCACATAATACGTGCACGGCGTTTGTAATACGTGCACTGTGAATAAAATACGTCGGCGGCGTATATTATAAACACAATTCCTACGTCGTTTGTAGGCCCGACAATTTTGATGCTAGGAAGGAGGCAATATTGAAAAAAAATATCGCGAAAAGTGATTATCATTAATAAGGAGATTTATTCCATTACAATTTCCACAATGAATTCTTCAATACAGGGCTAGCAAAGCTAAGGAAAAAAGGCTACAGAAGGGCTTAAAGTGACTATGTCTCCGGGTACATATGTTTCAAATCAAACGGGCAATGTCAAATGCTAGATCAATCTCAGATGAGGACATCATCATTGAAAATGCATGCGAGATGTAAGTAAAATTTTGGCAATAGTCTGTTACATTGGATCCTGCGAAAGTAATTCATTACATATCCGAGCCGAAGGGTTGAGTATACAACTACACAAGTCAAAATAACAGTTCCAGAGCAAAGCGACTTGCTCAAAGTAAATGAGTGAGTTTGCGAGCTCAGAGAATTGTTTCCGAAGTAATGAATTATGTGGCATTTATAGTAGCAGTGCAGTGGTATAATGTTTCATTGCCAGCACATGAGAAAGTTTAATTTTACATAAAAATTTGCGAATACCGAGAATGTTCCACCATCCAATGGATTGATATGTAATGCTCAACTTTCGCATGGGGTAGGTAAATATTTGTATTTGTATGTATACTGTCACTGTACTAACGGTGCAACCAACGTGATGATTCCAAACATTTTTCTCAATTTTTTCATGCATGTTTGTTTGGTGTGCGTTCTTGAATATCGATTAGACAAACGAGTGAACTACTTTAAGGTGCATACAACCTAATTGTAATGAAAATTGCGATTCAACTGATTGACTTTGCCTGTTCACTTATTTCTAACCATCACGATCAATGAACTTCTATTAAAACGTTACTTTAGTGATTCCGAATTATTTTGTAGACTACTGTATGGTTGGCAGGTTACAAGATGCCATTACATTTTCCTACTCTAATCTCCAATGTGATTTCTTTGTTGAATAGAAATTAATATCCTACACACATAAACTCTATGCTAATAATTATTAATTGTAATTTAGGAATGTAAAGATTTGTTCGTTTCTTCTTTTTTGGTTGATAAAAAAACGCTTCAATCTTTGAGTTCATTGAATCACGTCCGTCCAAGAGCATTAAATGGTAAATTGTTGTTCGCATGACTTGTAGATATGCGAAATGCCGAGTTCAAAAAAGTATTTACAGATATTTTTTTTTATTCCTCTTGACATTTGGGTTGTTATTCTGAATAATTTGAATATAAATTCTGACTTCCATTACGGCTATACAAATAAAAACCGATGCGATATCTTCAAATAAACAATGAGTTCAATATAAATTTTGATTGCGAATCGAATTGTAGCAGGTCGTAATATTTTCGTTCTTATCAATGTTCGACCTATTTTTTTAATCGGCAAACTAACTCAATCAGTGTGAAGTATGTTCAGTGAAAGTCAATAATTTAGATAAATAATAACACGAACTTACGAACGAAACGGATTAAGTGAAAAATTGCAATTGTGAAGGTCCGGCCTTTAGTGATAAACTTGGTACGTGATCCAGATAAAGATATTTGGCGATTATTCGTCACACCACAAATTATGACGAAAGAAGAAAAGGTAACATTATCCTGGAATAGTACCTGTTACTATTGCGTAACATGACGAAACAGTCCCCTGCGCTCGGTAATATTACCTGTAAATATTGCGTAACATAACGTAACATTTCCCGGCGCTCGGTAACACTGAAAGAAGTCACGTTATTATTAACGGAAAGTCAATTTCGTTTTCTGATGTAACTTTGAAAATTATGTTCATTTTACCCAAACGTCGGTATTATTTTGTTATTTCCTAATGTTAAGTAATATTCGCGAGAATTTTATTTTCGTCTCACGGTTCCTTAATTGATGAGCAAAAATACAAACTTTCGTATTATCTATCGTAACGTGTTTTTATTAAAATGTTTTGTATTATGATGTAAACATATGTCTGGATTGCTTCAAGTTTCTCTAACATTTCGAAATTCTTTACTTCAACCCTAGGCCCGACAGTTTCTTTGCCTATCATGCAGAAATAATAGCAAAAACGTATGCTTGAATCATCCGTACTTTGTATCTCTATGTGTCCGTTCTCTAAATTAGAAATGTGCGATTGGATACATGAACTGATGTCATTTTGCATCAACGTTGTGCGTTGTTTATTTGCCGTGGTGTAATGACCAATGTAAACCAAAGTCTAACATTTTCCATCAACTGCCGAAGAATAACAATTGGATATAAAAACCAAAAACTGCCGCAAAAACTCTCAACACGGATTTAACTTAACAGTGTTTTTTAAGCAGTTCCTTCGCATACAAATGACTCAGAACAGACGTTTGTTTGCTGAAATCGATTGAAATAGCATTTTTCGGACGATATATAGAACGCGTTTACTGATACTTTTCACATTACCACTGCATGATGTTACACTTTACGTCACTCATTCCTACCTCTGAACATTGTTGTTACTATTGTTATCTTGTTGTTCAACTTCTTTAGTTAAATGCTTTTGGAAAATCCTAAACGAAGCTCTTTTATCAATCAAACAATACATTTCTACAAATTTGCGAATAAACGAACCCAAAAGTCTTAACTATTAATTGATATGAAATTGTTTTTACAGAAAGACAAAATGTTGTTGTATTGTCTTTCGATTCGAAAACAATTCGATTCACGCGTAGTTTAATGAAATCTGACGTTAATTTCGTTAGCACTGCGCAAGAAATTGTTCTCACCGTCAAAATGTATTTTGAACACATCTATTGAGTGTATGTGTTGCGTGCTTGTGTCTAAGTCTAAACTTATCTACTAACCATACAATACACAACAAAACTTATTCAAACCATAAACATATTTTTTGTTATTTTCTTTTCGTGTGCATAGTAGAACAACGCTGATAAATATGTCTGGCCTTGACTAATTATATTAATCATTCAATCGTATATGTGTTAATACGTGAATAAAGTACAAATACAACTGACTGACAAATAAAAAAAAATACTTTGCCCAATTTTTCAAATCTAATAATATCAGACTGAGAAATCATTGACCTAGAACACGGGTGTAGCTCAAACTACGCCATTTCGTTAATTATTTTCATACGAAATTCATTCTCCATTCGGCGAGACTTAAAGAATTTAATTCGGCAAACAACGCAGTAACACATTTTCAATTCTAAAAGGACACAATCGATAACATTTCACTTTTAAGCCTTAGCTTGAAAACACCTGAACACCTGAAAAAGTGAGAGAGATACCGAATTGAACGAATAAAAAGAACAATGCCGTACAGCAGAAACAATACAAATGACTATTCACCATGCAGTAAAAAATCGCTCTCCTTTGGAAGTGTTTTTGAACACTCTTGCTTGACTTATTAAGTCTATTGGCATATTAAGTGCGACATTTGCTTCTATTAAAGCATTGTTGATTTCATGATGAATTGCACAATTTTGGTCGTTTTGTGTCTTCATGATTTTCGATTTACTTTGACAGAAACCCATGTCACGCTAAATACAACAATTTAGTGAACCGTATTCGTTTAGCCTTTTGTGGACATAATAAATACCTGGAGAAAAAAAATTTCGTCAGGTTGATTTCTCAATCCTCAATGTTTTCTCTTGATTTTACCAGCTTAAAAATTGCGATGGTTTTCTAATATTACAGACTGTATCTAACAAATATTCAGCAAACTTCGCTTGCATGCTTTTGCATTTTTGAGTCAAATTTCGTGAATTCTCAAAAAAAGCCACAAATTTGTAAAAAAAATTCTCACCTCTACCCACAGCCAAAGAAATTTAACTTTGCAGTCGTATGAAGTTTCCTACGTTCCTCTTATTTCTCTTGTTCTCTATTCTAATCTGACATTCGTGATAGCATGAAGAATGAGAGAAATAAGAGAAACGAAGAAAACGTTTGTACGACTGCAAAGGTAAATTTTCGTTGGCTGATAAGGATATAGAAAACTAGTAAAAACCCCCGTCCCTAAGGGCTACATGGACATTAAGCATTCTTGTCCGCTAGGTCGGAGATTTGCGACTTTAATACTAAAATGTATGCAAGGGTGTGCAAAGTTAGATGTAGATGAATAAGAAAAGGATTTAGTAGTATTTTAGTAGTTACCATAAGTTTACGCAAATCTGGTTTTCCCCCGTACTACCATTATCGAGTAAAACCGTTTTGCCCAACTACCGTTTGCTATGTACTATCAGTACGTCTGTACTACCGTTTTCCTCGTGGTACCATTTCACCCATACTACCGTTTCCACCGTACAACACTTTTCGCCGTGCTACAATTTTCTCCGTACTACCATTTGCCCCGTAATACGTGTACGAGATGTGTACTTTTCGCTTGGGCTTCGCCCGCGCGTACGTACCCATCTCGTGTGTATTGGGGTATGTTGAAATATACTATTTCATGCTTGCGGTGAGAAAACTCTTGAGAAAGTTACATAATCTTGCCGGTGAGAAAGTAATTATTTTCTCAACGCTCCCACGTTACACTGAATGAACATTTTGTCGAGGAAACACTCGCTCCGCTCTGGCCAATAACTTTCGCTCCTGTTAGAATTCAGTATTTTCTCACCACCTATAACAAAATACTATTTCGGTGCTGCCACCTAGTTTCTAATAATAATAATCCCAATGGCACTGATTAGTCGGGAGCAGCACTGTTAAGTGTCTGGTTCGACTGCCGGGGTGTTACACTGAGTAACTGCCAGCTAGTGTGGATTAACCACACTAGGGACCACATGCTTAACGTGTATTCCGATTTTGTCGCGCGCTAGTACATCTGGCAACACCTAAGCGCGCATCGAACAGATTCGAATCACAGCCCTAACGGTATGGAATTTGTCATTACTTTTTTTGACGTTTACACACACCTTAACTTATCAGCTGGATAATAATTTGAATATTTTACATATAATTTTGCACTGACTTTCGTTATTAAGGTTTTTATGCGAAGTATTTGTACAGTGAGGTTTTTATGCAAAGTATTTGTTGTCCTTTTAGCGTTCTAAGGTTTTTATGAGCTGATTTATTTTCTAATGCTCGAGTTCAACAAACTACGATCTATTCTGCCCTACAAATCATAAGGAGTCTTCCCTTGAGTCGAGTTAGATTTATCTCTTGAAGAAATAAAATTATCGTAATAAATTTGACAGAAAGTTAAATTAATTTTTTTCACTTTACGCGAGGATGTGTCCATCAGTTCCGTTTCAGCAACAGCAGAAACAATTAAATTATTTATAAATGCAGCTTTATGAGACATCGCACAACCAACGTCAACAACAACAACTGACATTTCCAAATTTCGCGCGTCATTTATTGAGATAAATTTAGCAAAAAACAAGCCCAGAGGCTTTAATAAGTTTATCCGGATAA
This sequence comes from Pseudolycoriella hygida, assembly GCA_029228625.1. Classification (NCBI taxonomy): domain Eukaryota; kingdom Metazoa; phylum Arthropoda; class Insecta; order Diptera; family Sciaridae; genus Pseudolycoriella; species Pseudolycoriella hygida. The sequence continues at coordinate 123,136,543 of CM055403.1, forward strand.
ATATATTTCTGAGTGCGTTCGATGCAGTTTTGACATTTTTATCTCGAGTTAAATTTATCTCTGTTTATTTTCTGTTAAGGGAACACACCCATAAAAACCTTGCAATCCGGTTTTTCTAAAAAAAAAACAAATAAAAATTTTCAGCTCATAAAAACCTTAGAACGATAAAAGGACAACAAATGCTTTGCATAAAAACCTCACTGGACAAATACTTCGCATAAAAACCTTGATAACGAAAGTCAGTGCAAAATTATATGTAAAATATTCAAATTATTGTCAAAACTAAAGTAAAACGCATAAGAGTTGGTCTCAAGGTTTTTATGCCTCCCATAATTTATTATCTTCAAAATCGCATAAAAGCCTACAACGGAAAAGTGATAACAAATACAACGTAAAAAAACCTCGAAGTTTTTATGATTTGCACGGCAGTATTTTCTTTCAACTGGGAGACAATCCATTGTTTAACTAATAAACTTTTTTCTACACAACAGTAAAACTTCAAATTTGACTAAAGGAAGACGCCTCTTCACAGCTCTACCCAGATTTGACGATTGTATGAACAGTTTCTTTTGAAATCGACGCTAATTTCACTCATAAACAATCCTCTTTTAAGAAACTAATCGAGTAGAAGTGTTAAACTGCCAAATTAGCGACACTAAAATATTTTTATGTTTGTTTATTGAAGTTTTTAACTATTCGTTTCTATTTAAACTCATTCTTAATTTAGTTTAGTGATGATAACTCTACGCTTTTAGTACGGTGTCAGCTTATGCCAAAGTATACAAAATTTCATGACGAAATTCATAATATGATTCAAAAAATGGTGTCCTTATCAACTTACGCAATCAAATCACGACGAAATTTCGTATACTTTGGCATAAGTCGACGTAGCATTATGTGTGGATAGTTACTTTTTCAACTGGAGTGCTACAAATAGTAGGAATCGGAGTGGATCGACCCACACCTGACCCATATTTTTAGTGCGCACGCAGCTGAGAGGAGGAAGGGAGGTCTTTGAAAAGCGTGCGTTCTAAAGAGGGAGTAAGTCAAAAGCGTGCACACTCATATTAAAAACATTTTTCAAAATGACCAAAGCAATTTTCTAGAATCTGTACCCTCCCTATTGTACAGATTCTAGAAATTCCAAAAATGTATGGGGAAATAAAAGTGTCGAAAAGTTTGGGGCACCAACCGAAAAACAAAAGGTTTTTGATCCCTGATCAAGATTGTATATGGGCGTAACTTAATCCGAGACGATTTAGGGTTAGCTCAAAAGTGTTAAAGTGAAAAAGTCAACGACTTTCAAAGGCACTCAAGTAATTAGTGAATCTATCTGTTGTTGTGGTGTATTTGGATGGTCTTAGGACACCCTTAAAATTGACATAGAAAAGTTAGACCAGGCGGTGTTTTCGTCCATATGTCCCACATGATTGAAATTCATGAAAAAATTGCATCATTTAATCATGTGGGACATATGGACGAAAACACTCTCTGGTCAACTTTCTTTATGCCGGTTTTAAGGGTGCCCTAAGACCTTTCAACTGCACCACAACAACCGATGGATTCTCTCATTACTTGAGTGAATATGTGCCTTTGAATGTCGTTCTATTTTTGACTTTAACGCTTTTGAGCTACCCCTCAACCATCTCGGATCAAGTTACGCCCATATACAATCTTGATCAGGGATCAAAAACCTTTTGTTTTTCGATTGGTGCCCCAAACTTTTAAACACTTTTGTATTTTGGACACCCCTACTGTTCAACAAAAAAAATTTTTTTTAAATATTTCAATATTTTGATTATCTAAAACGAATTTTTGTAAGACTGTCGGCAGACAGACGTGCAATTGACGAGTCTTTAGATTTTATCGAGTATTTTGCGTTTTTTCCGGAAAATGTTTTGGTAAAAAAAATTTTCTAACGGAGACAATTCACACAAAAGTAGAAGTCCGACGCACCGACTAATATAGAGTCATCAAATCATTATTAATATAGGGTATGACCAACTTCTCTTTAATTCTTTGGCCATGAATTTTTTCGCGTTGATGTTGCATTTATTCTACAGTTTTTACATGCACCACTACGTTTCAAGTAGGTTTGATGATGTAACTCAATACTTAACTATTGTACAACCCGACACGACATAGCCAAAACACAGTTATTTTATCTTGTACAAACAATAACTTACTTTTCGACAATCTTCTACGGAAAACCTGAATATTTTGTGGCAACTTTTTGCTTTAAAAACTTGCGCACTTTTAGGGGGAGGGGTATCAAAAAGCGTGCAAAGGTGAAGGGGGTCTAAAATTGTCGAAAAAGTGCGTGGGCACTATTTAAATGGCCCCTTATGAGAATGGTACCCCTTGTGTTATGCGATATTTTATCACATCGAGGCCTATAATTGCCAATTATGCACAAAACATGAAAACACGGTACATCGAAATTCAATCTGGTAAGCAATTGTCATTGCAAAATGGACGGTCAGTAGAATTATATTTTTCTAGAGAAAACGAAAACAAAACGCAATTTGAATAAAATTAAAGTCGAATTCGTATGTTTTCGCTACTTTATTACAACAAAATGAGTTAGTGAAATAAAATAGGCGCTCCTTAAGTTGTGGTTGATTCGAAAAAAGGCGAGGTGAAAGTTTACTATTTTTCATCGATATGAAAAACATTAAACTCGACTATAATGACTTTATTATAACCCGTGTTGAATACAAGAAACTCGACTATAATAAGCCAATTACACCTCCACTTTCAGTGCAATAATTGGCTTATTATAGGCCCCGATGTGATAATAGTATATTATTAACCAAGGAATATAATGGCGCAATTCTAATCGAGGTGTCCAGAGGAATATTCACGTACCGAGACTATAATCAAGCTATTTATCATTTGGTTAATACGATAGTTTATATCATTTGGGCATATAATTCGCCATTTGACTCGTGGCTTTTTTTTTATTTCCTTTGAGATTTGACGTCATGATATTATAGTCGGACTATAATGACAATTATACTTGAATCGAAAATTATAGTCGGATCATAATGAAAAGTATAGTCGTGTCGACCATAATATGCCTATTATATACCTCTCAGTTTGTATGAAACTCGACTATAATAACTACACTATAAATGGCCCGAATGATATAAATTCATTGACAAAGCCGCAGATTTTGCATCAGGATTTGTCAAAAATATTATATACGTTATATTTTTTAATATTACGGACCCAGTACACCCCTGACACCTAGTGTAAATTCGGGAAGAAAAAAATAGATGTATAGTCTTGTGTAGGAAATGTTGACGAATTTATGTATACATTTTTTACGTTTAAACGATAAAAATGTATTTAGAACACATATCTTGATAGTTTTTTACGTTCTTGAGAGTAAACATGCCAATAAAATGTGGATCAACAGAGACTATACAAACGCTTAACGTTAGGAACCTAGAAGTATTTTTTGTATGCATTCTTTGGTATGCGATTGTTTTGATTTCATTAAATTATTTTTCGTAGTTTAACATTTTTTTCTATCTTTTCAGACTTTTTAAACGGCTACAAAATAGGCATCACAATCAAGAATTTGATTGCAGTTAAAGTTGCAAAAATAAAATGTGTTTTAGTTCATCGCCAATGAAGTGATAGTGTTGGTGAAATATCGAAAAGAAAAACAAAAAGCTAAATCAAATTCATATGTTAATAGTGAGGTGAGAAGCAATCATTTCCAAAATGCTGTACATATTTCATGTGGATACCGGTCACATGATGAAATTTGACATGAGCTATGCTCTTGAGAGGTGAGTGAATTCAATTGTCATTATCATTTTAATATTTAAGTTTATTAACCTCAGTCCTCAATGCGAATATCATCAGCACAGTTTGTTTATTGTCTGGTTATAGTTACTTTATCACCAAAACAATTACTATCTCGCTGTGTGTAATTAAAACTATATTTATTTATATCCGTAACACTTTCAATCTTTTATACGTGTTCAGCTATTTCATCCGCTTAGAAGCGAATATCCACAAAACAATTATTTTTTGAGTAAATCTGTTGATTCAATCAACGCAGATGAAAATTTTATAATTTCCGATGTTTATTTATTTCATACATGGTGATGGCTTCGGTACAGCGAAACAAGAAAATAGAGTCAATTCTAAAGCGTTCATTGTTACATTTGTGTATTTGATTTCGGATACGAAAACATTGCGCCGAGTCATACGATAGTGTGCGCTAAATTTTCTTCTTAAAAAAAGTCTTAAAGTAAAGAAAGTGTTGCTTTTCGATGAAGTAACATTTCTTTACTCACACAAAAAATAGTTACCACCTTGAGTTTAGTGCGACATCGGCTTCATCGGCATAATCTCTTCATCAGTAAAATATTGACCGTTGCATAATGAAATACTATACTTCGACAGAAGCCGAAGTCGCAATAACCGTGAAGACAGTGATGAAGTTGACTTGTAATGTAGTTTTTGGTTGGAAACTACGTTTCGAAATAATTTTATGTGCATTAACACTTTTTTTTACTACCATCATCATCAGAGACTATTATAGCGTTTCGATGCGACGTCTTGTATCGTTACTAAATATATCCTTCAACTCTTAAATGAAATTTCACTGTTTTAACATAATTTAGTAACCAAATTCCATCAAAATTTCTTATTACAACCTTTATTAAGCACTTCACAAACTATCTTACTTATTTCTTAATCTAAAATGCGCTAACCCCTTAAAACTAGACCTGACCTGACTTTATGTTGGGTGATGAGACTATATGTAGCAAGCACTGATAACCACGTCAAAGTTATGTCCAAAAGCACAGTTCTTACAAATCAATGTCCAATGTATTAACCAAAATGAAAGTGTAACCTAAAATCTGTTATTATGGTGGTGAGACTCCGACCGGTGTCTAACTCTAAAACAAATGCTCACATTGTTATCCACAAGCTTTAACAAATTACTTCACGATACTTCATCAACTTTATCAAAATTACTGTTTGACACTGGATCTAATTTCACTACATTACGATTCTTCACAAAATAATTTCGTACTGCCGGCAACTATACTGTGCGACAGCCAAAAGTGAAATGAACCTTTCACCTCCGCTCGACATTCTCGTGAGCCTCAACCGTTTCAACTGTCATTACATAATTTGACGATTTGAGTGGCATCTACTAGCTCGGCATGTCACCTAATTGTCTCCAAAACTATTCACCGGGTTAATTCAAAATATCTATAGTCTTATTCTAGTGTTAGGGTTTCACAAATTTTCAAAAACTAAACGGAGGCGGGTTGTAGTCTTTATGCCGCAACACCAGAATGGTGAACTATAGTCCTCCATGCCCATCTATCGCATGCCAAGGAGCTTGTTCGCCCAGAGAAAGTTCCTCAACTTCTAAATCTGATTTAATTGAATCTCCTTTGTCTGCCCCTTGGCCTAAAAACCGGTACCTGTGCATCCAAGATCTTTCTCGGTAGCATGTTATTACTCACCCTTTGAACGTGCCCGAACCAGCGCAGACGACTGGCCCTTGCCACCTCTTCTACTGACGAAGTCTCTAAATGCCATGTCGTTCCAAATACGATTTGCTCCTTCCGATGAACTTTGGCTATGTTCCTAAGAGCCCTCATATCAGATACCTCCAGGTCATGCACGAGATATCCGCAGTCAACCCAACTCTCACTCCGTACAAAGCGGACGGCCTGAAAATTGACCTGTGCATAGCTAACTTTGTTTCGCTACTTAATTCCTTTTTCTTGAACACGTGCGACCTCAACTGACTGGCCACCGCGTTTCCCATGTTCGTCTTTTCCTCAAATTCCCCAACTAACTTGCCGTCCTCTGAAAAAATGGTACCTAAGTACTTGAATTTAGAAATCTGTTGCAGCTCCTCCCCATTAATATTGCAAGCTGTCTCCATCCGAGATTTGCCGACATTCATAACCTTAGTTTTCCCTACACTTAACTTCATCCCGTACTCCTCACATACAGCATTCAAGCAAGCAATCCCACTCTGTCAAAATTTTATTTGTGGGACCTTTGTCGACAAATCAGATTGAAGAAATTCACCTTTTAAAAGAATCTGACACGATAAGCCAGGACATGTTAGAATGAACTACACTTCGGATTTTTTGAGGTTTTTCAGTCTTTAATTCATGTTGTGTAATGTTTGCGTTACAATTCCCCGAACAGTTTTTTACTTTTTGCCAAATTTCGTAATCTTCTTGATTGTGAAACAACTGTGAAAATGTTAAAAAGATAAGGAAGTCCATAGAGAAAGCGTGGAAAAGGCGACAAGTGCGAGGCTCGAGAGAAGTTTTACTAAAGTAAATGATAGCGTGCTGCATGCGGATGCGTTTTCTACCAATTGGAACGAAGTTTTTGAAGTGCCGAATGTGAACGATAAGATTACCGTGTTCAACAGCAAAGTTCTGGAGCTTCTGGAAAAGCATGCGCCCCTGATACTGATAATAAAAGATTCCTTGTCGTCCACTCAGCTTCGTCCATTCTTGAGAGAAATATTGCGGAGTCAGAATTTCGCCGTGGTCGGGTAACAAAGGAACATTATCGACACGGCTACGGAACTATGCAATAAACCTGATAAAAAAAGTCAAGCATGACCCTTCTTCTTAAGTCAAAACCGCAGGTCACTACCTCTGAGTTTAATGTCCATATTACCAAACTGAGCCGGGAGAGTGTCAATGTCCCAGTCACCAATGAGATGAAGGTTGTTACTAGATCCCGAGCGATTTTCAGTTTTTCTAATGTCATGAGCGTTGATGTGGCAGCGGCAGTTTGTTCCAATGGCTTAGATGATGTACCTTTGCTTTTTGTGAAGTTGATTTTACCGTTTGTTTTGACGTCGTTGACACACATCGTCAACTATGTTTTCACTAGGTCGACTGTTCCTCGTGTCGGGAAGCTGTCTAAAGTGTTACCTATGCACAAAAAGACGAGACTTCGTGGTCTTGACGATTTTAGACCGATTTGCATCCTTCCTTGCTTATCGAAAGTTTTTGAGATATTGCCCAAAAAACAAATTGTTGCATTTCTTGACGCAAATAACCTTCGTAATGAGTTTCAGTGAGGTTGGAGAGATCGCCATAGTACCACCACTGCGCTGTTGCGCGTATCTGATGAGATTAGGAAAGCTCTTGAGAAGAAGCGTCTTGTTCTCTTGGTGCTTCTAGATTTCTCTAAAGCTTTTGCTTCTCTGAATCATTCGGTGCTACTTGCAAAATTATCAGATAAGTTCGGCTTCGATTCAACCGCTGTTAGTTTAATAGGTAATTATTTGTCTGAGAGGTTTCAGTGTGTTAGTATTGGTGATCATCTTTCTGAACCTTTGCTAAACGGCGCAGGTATACCCCAAGGATCAGTGTTGGGACCACTACTATTCTCGCTTTACGTTAATGATCTACCAAGTAATCTGCAGAATGCTCTTCACCACATGTTCGCTGACGATGTTCAGCTCATGCATTCGTATGAAGAGGTTTTCAAAATGATCTAAGACTTGTACGGGATTAGTCGCTGGGCGCGTGATAATTTTCTTACGCTAAATGCGAAGAAATCACAGGCGATAGTGTTCTCTGAACTCAGCGATACTTTGCTGAAGCCCCACTTGTTTCCATTTGTGCTGTTGAATCCCATACGCGGACAGAGCGCTCAACCTTGGTCTGTTAATGGACAAGAGGATGTACTTCAGGAACCAGGTAGGGGATGTTTGTTCGAAGGTGTTCGTCAGGCTTCGTAGCTTGTGGCCAAACACTCATCTGTTCTCGACGAGGATACAGCTGATGTTTGTTAAGATCTGGCCTTGCCGGCTTTTATGCATGCTGACTGCTGACTTTGTTTACTCTTCTATGCATAATCGGAGGGAATTGCTCGGTCCACACGTATGTGCCGTGTGCATACTTTGTTTTTCTATTTTTGATGTTTCTGTATTTTTACGCTCTTTCATCATTCTTTATCCCAAACGTAGTAAGCTTGCATCCTCCAGTTTACGGTTAATTGTCATTGTTGACGGTGCATTAAGTCAATATATTTCATTTTCTCCTAGTTGTACTAACTGCCAGATTCTTTAATCAGTGTCAAAATGTTATTAATCTTTGTCTGTTGTTCTTAATGTGATAGTTATAGATATGAATATTTGTAAATTTTGGTAAGATCGCCTGAGCATTTATACAAGGATTTATTTCCTTTTGTTCAAATTAAACAAATAAATAAGAAATTCACAACATCACACCTTTGCACAGATTTGACGTTGATGATTTTAGTTCAGGTATGAGAGCTGAATGAAAAACTTCGACGTCGGCGTCGGTTGCCAATTTTTGAGGTACCCAACAGCTGGCGGCTTCGCTGTACTAAAATGTATAGGTGGACCTCATGTCTGTTCTAGTTGTATGCTACTGTAACGTATCGTTATTAAAAATGTGCCATAGTGGGTGACTTTTTATCAAAGAATTATGAAATTTCTTCCTTTTCTGTCTTGCAAAGATGAAAATACTTTATGATACCTAGATCCAAGGACATATTTGAATCCATATTCTGAGAGTATATTCTGGAGCCCATCATATCGTCAGTCTATGATCAATCCAGGTCATCTACGCTCCTACTTTCCAAACATAACTTTCTTACCACCAAAAAGAGTTTCCTTGTAGGAAAATTACTTTTCTTTGTATAAAATAATAGAGGAGAGCGGGCTGCGCGAAAATTGGAAAAAACCCAACCCGAACCGGACCCGAACCCGAATCGATTTTCAATGGTTTCGGGTTCGGGCTTTCGGGTCTTGAAAATCTCAGCGGGCGGGTTTCGGCCGTACTTTTTATCGGGATAAAGATTAGGGTACATAAAAAACCGAAACCGAATTGAAAAAAAATTATAAAAATGATGCACCATATCCAAACCGAAAAGTTCAACAATAAAGAAATTATAGAACTTCTAATTTCTGCCAATATTTATACAAAAAATTAAATTAAAAAATTGAAAAAAGTCAGAAACTTAATTTTTTGAAAAAAAAACCCGCCGCCAGCCGAGAAGGTTTCAAAAATGTTCGCTGCCGCCGCCGAAAATAAAATTGAGTCGCGCTGCCGCCGAGACCACACTGCATACATTCTATTGTATTTGTGATCAGTATTTTTCTATTTTTTACTCTTTTCTCTACTTTTGTTTGAATTTCTTCTGAAGTTATTATCAGAGCTAGCGCTATAAACTAGTGTAGCGATTGAAATAGCTAAATGACTTTTTTTATTAAAACAATTCAACCCGAAATTCTTTCGGGTAACAGAACTCGACCCAAATTTTTTTCGGGTAATGAACTCGGCCCGAACTTCTTTCGGGCGGTCGGGTTTCGGGTTTGAATTTCGAGTCGGGTTCGGGTCGGGTCGGGTCGAGCTACCACAAGACGGATTCGGGTCGGGTCGGGCTACAAAAAAAGGCCGACCCGCTCACCTCTAATAAAATAATAAAATGCAGCAAAGAGATGTACAAACTAATTATCCTTTTACAAGGAAATCCTTCCGTACAAGGGAAATGTTTTCTTTGATTCGGCTATAATTCATTATTGGCAAATCGCAAGGCTGGATGGCGTTACTACACGGAACGATTCGATTTAAAATTCGCATTCAAGAGGCTCATTGGCGAACTTTTCTATCTAACTTATTAATAACGATGTAGGTGCTTTTGTTAACAAGTTCAAACAAGATTTTGCTCAAAGATGTATTCCAATAAACTTTTCCGTAAAGAATTTGACTTTAATACTCATGTTTTACTTATATACTTTACAAATTGTATGTTCTCTTCTTTTCCCTATTTGCGAAAGTATAAAAAATTAACTTTCTCACAATTTCCTTTTGAATTGTTCGCAATTGTTGGAATTGGAAGTTTGAAATTAACGTTTTCTTATGTATAAGTTTGGCAGCAACTTTAAGTTTGGCAGCAATTTTGCGTTGTACTGATACATATCCATGATATTCTTAGGTACATATTTGTAGCTGATTCGAACGAAGAAATAATAACATTGAACAAAATTTTTTATGTAGAGAAAGAATTCATTATTTACTAATAAACACTTAACTTTAATAATTATTTTAACTTGAAAGACTTTTGATAAGACTGACCTAATTGATATAATTGTTCTTGTAAAGCACTCCATAATACGCTCCATTGAATTTCTTAAAATATTTGACGTTAATTAAACGCTTTATTGTAAGCAATACACCTACAATCGAGGGGGAAGCAACAAAAATAAATGGAGGAACATGGCGCAGCCTATTTTATACTTGTTTACTATATGACAAAAAATGAATATCAAATAAACCATTTTCTCGGGTATAGGAAATAAGCGATAGAATTGACGTAATTAGTGCGGTAGAAGTGTATGTCAATGTCAAACCATAGGTAGACTGACAGGTAATTTTTCGTATGGAAATTACGAACTGTCAGTCTACTATAGGACTTTGAACATGAAATTAAGTATGGTTTGACATACGCTTGTACCGCACTAATTGCGTCAGCGTTGTCAATAATTAGGCTGATAAATATTATGGTTTCACAAATTGATTTCGTACTTTGTTACAATTTTTCTGAAAACCTCCGACACACATTACAGAGGCGTGGCAATTCTGCCTACTTTTGGGAATCTCTTTGAGTCGATTGTTTGTGATCTAGTGTCCGAGCGCTTATCCGCTCACATATTATCGGCTTAACATGGTTTTGTCACGTCTACAAATCTTCTTGAATTAGTAGCCTTGTGCTAGAAATTATCGAATCTGGATCGCAGCTAGATGTTGTGTTTACCGATTTTCAGAAAGCATTTGATAGAGTGTCTCATATATTGTTGTTGGATAAGCTCAGACGGATCGGTGTTAACGATTGCCTTTTGGGATGGATTAGATCGTATCTGAGTGGGCGGTGAGTCATCTGTCTGAGAAGTTCATTGTCACATCGGGCGTGCCTCAGGGAAATTATTTGGGCCCACTGCTTTTCGTCCTATTTATGGATGACGTAATCAAGATTTTAAAGTCTATAAAGCCGACGACCTTTAGTTTCTGAGCAAAATTAGATCCTTGAAAGACGCTATGATACTGCAATCAGGATGCCCTTTCCGAGTGGAGTAAACGGAACCGATTAGACCTGAATGTGGAAAAGTGTAAGGTTATGTCGTTTTACAGGATCAGATCTCCCGTAAGATGACATTGATGGGGTGAAATTGACTCGCGTGACTAAGATTCAATATCAGGGAGTCTGGTTAGATAAACATTTGTCGTTCGATCGTCACGTTGATTGTATCACTTATTTTTTTTTGTATCACTTCACATCTTTCCAAAGAACCCCCACATGACTCTTTTGCATGTTCCTGTCTCAATTTAGAGCGTTTTGAATAATTTCAAAATTTTCTCAGAAATGGTCACACTAGTAGCCTAAGGGTTAAGAAGACTCGGACGTAGCAAACACTTCACCTTGAGTATGCCTCCGTTGTGTGGCACCCTCACCAGTCGACTTATATCAGCAAGATAGAGTCGATATAAAAGAAATTCCTTATGTACGCCTTGAAGAGGTCAGTTTGAATGCACCGGCTCGTGCTGTCAGATCGCATGAGTTTTTTGTTGTTAACTTTCACCGAACAGACTATGAGCCGGTTAACAACATTCTTACAGTCAGACGGTGTCTAGGGAGGTTTTCCGGAAAAAAGTGAGAGCAATGGTAATCCCGTCGCATTTTGCTGAGCAATTCGGACTATCCTCTCTCACTTGATATGTTGCAGATATCTGAGCACTGTTTCGGTTGTTCTATTTTTTTTTTTCTTGTTTGATTTTGCGCTTTTTTTCGACCTTGAAGTGATTATGATTTGGATTTTGTAATATATATTTATCCGTGCTATACAGATCGTTATACGTCTTGATTCACTTGTTTTTTTATACTTTTTAGTCTAATATGTTACTATATTCTATATAAATTGTCTAAAGATATAGTTAGGTAGCTTTTCAGTAAGCAGTTGACGTAATAATAAATAAATTTATATTTCGTTCATGCATTAGATTTATCTTTCCGCTAGTGCATGAATGAGCTCGTTCCTGAATCTGAAGTACGCAGCGTTCCGATAGTAGCAACAATCTTCTACTCTGTCGTACCACGCATAAAAAACCTAGCGACGAGAATTTGTGAGAGAAAATATATGAAAATCTCTCATCTGATAGCGTCGCTAGGTTTTTTATGCATTGTAGGGCAGTACTGTAGTTTCTAGTAGTTTATCTTCTACTCTGCCACATAACGCATAAAAAACCTAGCGACGAGAATTTGTGAGAGAAAATATATGAAAATCTCTCATCTGATAACGTCGCTAAGTTTTTGATGCATTGTATGGCAGTACTGGGGTAAAATAGTGATATTGTCGAACGTTGGAGTACTTTATTGAAAAATTCTTGTCAATTTACGCCAAGGTGCGCACTTTGTCATGGTTCGACGGCGCAAAGTAGTCGAAAATTGAAACATATCGTTATACAATGCTCTGTTTTTCATCTTGACCTGAGGCTGCGTTCTTTAGCTATGTTCGTTTAAATGGAGCTGGCTGGTGTCAAGCTCAAAACTATTGCTACTGCACTGAAAACTCACCATGGTGATATGCTGCATATTTGGATCTTAGGCTCTCTTTAAATGCTTACGTATTGTGTAATATATTAGTTGTGGGCTGTATAATTAAACAACACACTAGTATAACAAACTAAAATTCTGTATAATTTCCATGTATGTTGTATAATTACACAGCCCACAACTAATATATTATGCAATACGTTTAAAGAGGGTAAATATGCAGCATATCACCATAATTCATCCAAGCTTGACTGACGTGACAACACCTTAAATGAAGTTATACAAAAGAGCTATTAGAATTTTCAGAAGGAAATCAATTCCTTGCTGATTATAATTAACCCAGGATTTTTGAATAAATGGCGAAAACATAAAGTAGTTCTATTTACTTAATAAACCATGGACATTAGTATAATTACATTCAACGTCAGAGCTTAGAGCTTTGATAAATGCTCACCAATGAGCTCTCCGATGATTTAATAGACAGACGAACGGACGAACACACAACGCCTTTCCGAAACACGTTCTCTGTGTGCACTTAATGACATTCAACTACCAACCAAATGACGATCACATAATGATTTCAAAAAATTCCAACCGTCTGCCATCATTTTTGATTGTTGTTTCCCCCTCGCCTACACTTATACGTTTTATTTAACACAATTATTTGCAGTATGAAACTGGGGTCAGAATATAGAAAAATAAGCGTGAATAGCAATATTTGTTTATTTAACTTTGATGGAATACATTCTACATGTAGACATGACATGTGCAATTCATTCCCATTTATCAACTTTCGTAATAGATTCACTGAGAGAGAATAAGAAACAAGATTTTTTGCAGTCGATTAACTATTTGTAGAATTAATGAGTCCTTTATTTATTCAACGACAAGTTTAGCTAAACGAAACAACATTTGTTTAAAGAATCAATGAATCTTAATTTGAAACATGTATTCGCATTGTAATGCAAATGTTCTTGTTCTGTACATCAGAATTGAAATGCAACTCAATTTTTTTATTTATGGGAGTGTTCGTATGACGCCATTCTGTCTGTCTTTTCTTACATGCGCAACTTGTTTATCAACACGTCTAACTTTAACTTGGGATTCATAATATTCTTGAAACTTTTGTTTAATGGAAATGACAAAACGAAAAGTATTCGGTTACCTATGTCACACACTGGTGAATAACCGCAAATATTAACGTAAGGAGAATGTTTCTACATTCGCCAAACTATATGAAAACACAGTAAATGATTTACATATCGCTGTGCTGTACATGTAATCAAAAGACTTTCGAGTACAGGGACCGAAAAACGTAATTTTCTCGCTATGTACCTTCGACAACCATCCATAGGTGTTGTAGCAAATTCCGAGTGTAACTTTGGGAATCATGACACATTTCATAACAACATTCAAGTACCAAAATAAAGATGCGACCAATTGTTGGAGCCTTCGCTTAAAACTGATCTTTTTACATAAGCTTTTAAGTTTTGCATCTCCAGTTTGAGATATCTTTTCTAGGAAGCTTTCCAAATTACATTGAAAACTTTTTACGGACGGTAAAGATGTCGGGGTTATTGGGGTTATTACAAATACCGAGAAATGCCCCGTCTTTGCATATTTTTTGCAGACGAACCAGAAAATTAATTGAAAACATAAGCAAAAACTCGTACGTATTAGAATAGATGAGGCAAACAGAATAGATGTTGCAAAAAGACTCGAAAGTAACTAAATATAGAAATGAGCAAATAATCCAATGATTTATGTTCTTTTTTAAGTATAAGAATTTGAACGATGCATAGAAATTACCCTAGATAACGTCAAAGGCCCTACCGAGGTACGTCTCAGATGGCTCCAAAGAAAAAATATCCCCTGACAAATTATCCCTGGACAAAATATCCCACATAAACCGGACAAAATATCCCCAGAAGTGGTGGATATAGGTAAATATTATTAATTAGATATTATATTGCGTATTGGAGGGCTCTGCCCGCTCAACCCCGAGCCTGCGGCGGGCATTTTTACGCACTGCAGGCGGCCTTACGTGAATGGGGCACTGCCCCAAGCCCCGTTATGGGCTCTGCCCCTTAGATGTCGCAAGGGGAATATTTTCCAGTTAACTTCACGGCCTGCGGCGCTGCTACTTCGCAATAAGTACTTTCTAAGGTGATTTTTTGTCTGAGGGGATATTTTGGTTGGGGATATTTTGTCCGAGGGGATATTTTGGTTTGGGACATTCCGTCCTAACCCCGTCCCAGACCATTGATTTTGATAGCCAAAATGTTCTCCCTTGCACCATATCACAACGTAGTTTCTCCAAGAAATCCTGAAAGTGCTTTCTCTGTAATATAATTGTCACAAACTTTGCCTTTGTAAGCAGCCTTCTACCTCTCATAGTTCTAGAGATATGGGTCATCCCTCCCAAATCTAGAAGTGGCCATATCCCAGGTTATGGCATTTTTACCCCAAAACCCTCAGAAACGTATTCTCTAAAATGTTATTCTCTACAACTTTGCATTTGGAAGAAACTTTCTGCCTCTCATAGTTTTAGAGATATGGTCATCCCTCCCAATTCTAGAAGTGGTCATATTCCAGGATTGGGCCATTTTTCCCTAAAACCCTGAAACGGTTGTTCCGTAACATTTTATTCTCTACAACTTTGTTGACAACAACAAGGAAATATAGACGAAAAACTATCTGATTTCGAATATCGCCAAGAAACTCAATTTTGTCCATTCCATTGGTCCCTATGCCCAGACCACTGACACGATTCCCAAAATTCTCAGTTCTCTGAGGTCAAATGCTTTCATTCGACACCAAAATGAACAATTTCCGTGCGCTACTTGCCAAGATATATGTGATAAAGTTCCATCGACGCTCGAAAATCTATGTAGGGCCTCGACTTCTTCGACCATATCTTCGGAACTACTCGACCGATTTTGCTCATTTTCAAACTTGAATCATGGGAGGCATGTACCTTTCAGGGAAAAAAGTTTAGGAGGATCGGTTGAGCCGTTTAGAAAAAAAAGTGGAGACGGACGGACATTTTTTTATTGCTGATTCGTCATCACTAGACGATAGTAAATGTAACTCCCACCTCCCAGCTCGATCTACCCCATGTTACAATTAAGTCGTTTGTAGTAAACGTATAAGATCCTTTTGTACTTCGTACGGGTCCAAAAAAAAATGGTGACTAGAGAAGTTTCTGTCCCTACACTGACAATTATCTAGCTACGAATTCGTCTCGACATCATTCACTACAGTTTTGAGCAACGCAAACAAAGTTATGCTAAAATTGTTCCTTCCTGCCGATACAAACGTTTATAATGACGATGATCAATTCTCGTTATTATTTATTTATTTAACGTACGACTAGTGCAGTCGACGGTTACACACTATTCATTAATTAGTGTATCGACTTACGTTTAATTCGGCTCAATGTATCACAAAACGTTTAATAGCGCTAAGTGATAAATAAACCATTTCGTGTTCTTACTAAATATACTTTAAATCCGATTTAAATACTTCGAGCATCAAATGAAATATTACACTCTTGTTTTTCAGCATTGGTAAGCAAGTGTTGATATACGGCTTTGATGCATTGTAGACGAAATCTTTCTTTATAATGCAATGTCCATTCATTGTTCATTGATCTCTATGGTCTACCAGTTCAATTTAAAAATAAAATGAGCAAATGATGAACGAATGGAAAGGTCTTTGAAACATTAGATGACGAATCACATCGAAACTGTTGATCCGACGTTAAAGAATATGTTTTTTATTAAATCGTTAGCGTTCGCAGATGATCTTTTGATCTGTAATTGATTTTTTTTTTCTTTTGCATTTCGAAATAAGAATTTCAAGTAAAACGAAGTGTTGAAGTGAGACATTTTTTTGTCATATTGCTTTTTCTTGCTATTCCTTCAACGGATAGTTTGAAATATGTACGAAGCGAATCAAATAGGATTCTACGATAATTTTAAGGATAAGAAGCTTCTGTGAAGCCAAATAAGGGAAAATGATTTCATTTCGAACCAGATTTCTGAAATTTCTTTAAAACATTAACTTTACATCCTCCCCATATATCACCTTTACTTCTATAACATTCATTCTAAATCCCTCTTTACACCACCATTCCACTATTAAATCCTCTCTTGCATTGAAGTGGGACTTCACGTTAACTTTATATCCTCTTTTTGCTTCCAATGTAAATTCCTTTACATCACGTATATACCCTACCTTTACATCACTTTTACATCCCCCTTACTACTGCCACTCAAAGCGTTCCTCTATGTTATTTGTCATACTTATTTGTATTTAGTCAGGGGGCTTCGACCATTGATGGAATAAATAAATAAATAAATAAAAAATAAATCTCAAAATCGAAATATTTATGAAAACATGCAACGGAACCGTACGTATCAGAATAGATGTGGCAAATAGAGTTGATGTTACGAAAAGACTCGAACGTATTTAAGTAAATATTGCCTTAACTGTATGTTAAGTGTATGAAATTACCTCCACATTGAATTGTATCGGAAATTCCCGATAGGACAATATTGAAAAACCCGTCCGAAGCAAAGCGTGAAAAACCCCCCCGAAAGCACAAAATTGACTCCCAAATAGACAAAAATTTTCACCTCAATTTTCTCTACAACAAGCAAAAAACCATTTTTTGGGATAGGGCCGACCTGAGGACCGACCTAGGGCCCTAAGTAGAGGCCTCACACACATACTTTCATAGACAAAAATGTTTCCCTCAATTTGCTCTGCAACATAGCTCTGCAACCCCACTTGAGCCCTAAGCAAAGACACCGGGCCCAATTTTTTTTTTGAATATAATTCGGTACTCGATTACCTTTCAAATAGAAAAAGAATCAACATTTGTTAGGATTTACCCGATTTATGTAAACAGACACGTAGTAGAAACTCAGTTTTAGGGTCTTCACACTATGCAATGCGTACTTGTTCAAGAAGGAGCTTAAGGAGTGGCTTTCGGAGCGCCAGTACCCAGGCTAAATCTTATGCATCTCCTCTCAGTTGTTCTGAAGAAAAATCGATTCATTTCATATTTTTTTCTTTTTCTTTCTGCTTTTTTTATATTTTGCTATAAGTGAGTACTTGGAAGCGTCATCAATCTCACATAAAATCGGCTACACTCGCCATTAGTTTCTGCCTGTTTGCATAACCATTACCTTCAGTTTTGTAATCATAAATAAACAAATATTTCTCCAAGTAAATTGCCATTCTTCCCTATAAAATATCTATATGATCTTTGTTTTGTTTTTGCGTTAATATTTAATATCGCGAAAGTAAAAATTTTTTTTTCTCTTTTCCCACAACATAAAAACAATAAAATTTATAAATAAAATTATATGTTAAGTTAAGCTAAATTAAATTAAATTGAGCTAAAATTAATGTTTCTTTAAAGTGCCCAGCACACTGAAACTTAAATTACCATTTAAATATGAAATTGTAACAATTAAATAAATAAAAAAAATAAAAATAAATAAACACTACACACCCATCCAAGGGCTTCTAATCAAAAAATTTCTTCCGTAAAATGTGAGATATTCCTAGACCTTTCGATAAAAAAAATTGTTTGGAAATCTGAAGAGATTTACTCGAGTTATGTACAAAAAACATGTTGGGTCTTTGCAGAGACTCTTTTTTAGTGCCCTAGGTCAATCTCAAAAAATTTCTTCTACAAATTATTGGGCTTTCATAGACCTGTCCATTAGCAAAATTATTATGAAAATCGGAAAAGTTTTGCTCGAGTTATGTACAAAAGACCAAAAACCACTTAAACGGCCCTAGTTCGGCGGCGCTTGGGCCGACAGTGCCCAGATTCAATCCCATAAAATATTTTCTGCAACCGAGGATTGAAATACGACATATTTCTATGTCGATTACTAGATGGAAACGTTAAAAATTTCAAGACAAGTTAGGAATGAAACTTGTATGAGTTATTTCCGCACTGATTTAGAATTATTCAAAAGCAATGCAATGTGATGTTAACAGTGATTTCTTGAATGAAAATCGTAATTTTCTTTGTTTCAAACCCCGGTTTTGCGGAAAGCACTGTGTGCAACACGTATTTAAATTCAGGACACGTCCTCGCTATGGAAAATGTAGGACTAATGCTGAAAAAATCAACATTCCAATACTAGTTGCACAATGTACTATTCTGCAATTCAATGCCGAAATACGACATTTATCAGCATCCATATGAGTTCTGAAAAGTCCAATTTTTCAGCATCCATATGAGTTCTGAAAAGTCCAATTTTTCAGCATCCATATGAGTTCTGAAAAGTTGAATTTTTCAGAACTCATTTCTATTTTACATTGAAACTGTTATGTCTAAGAATATTTGCATGAAATAAAAATTTCTTGACGTAACCAGATTTCGAACTTCCGACACCAAGACATAACATCACATTACAGAGATACGCTAACCATTCGGCTACCGAGTCATACATGCGAAGTGAATGAATTTCGATGCGTTCATATACTGTCGACTACTTGATTTAGTTGATTTGATGAAGTTAGAATTTTGGCCACCCGATTTAAGAGGGCGTCTGAAGAAAGGTGAAACCTCGTCAATCAAGGCATCCTGGTGCTAAAATTCTGACTACGCCTAACTGGAAGAACAAGTGAGGTTATTAGTAAGTAACACCACCGAATTCGGCACCAGGCTACCTACTTGAGACCTAAAGCTGGGAATAAATAAGGCAGCCTGGTGCTGAACATCTGTTCTTACTAAAAGGGAGGCAGGAGTGAGTTTTATTCGTCACGTAAGTTTCAATTCGGCACCAGGCTGCTGCTGCTCTCTGCATTTAAAGTGTCATAGCTGATAGCTCAAGGACGCAGCCTGGTGCCGAGTTGAAACTTATATGACGTTTAGATCTAAGTAGCCTCTACTCTTTGGTAAAAACAGACGCTCAGCACCACGCTGCCTTCTTTATTCGCAGATTATGTGCTCAAGTACGCAGCCAGGTGTCAAATTAAGAACTAATACGATGTAATGTACTCGCTACTTCCTTAATTTTGCCAATTTCAAATTTTCGGCACCAAGTGTCCTGGCTGAAAGTGCAGACTTATCTTCTAGCGAAACTAATCAACTACTAGATGAAAAAACAATGATTTTATATAGATATTGAGGCACTTTTTTGATATTGACAATTTTTTTTAACAAAAGTTACTCTGGAAAAATATCGTTTTTTATCGGACGCGCTCAGCGAATAATTTTCACATTGTTTGTTTTTGAATAATTTTATCATTTTGATGATTTGTCTATTTCGGCATTTCATTGCAGAAAGCGTTGTTTGTTCACGGCTCCCTTCAAGACAGATAAAGTTTGCCTGACATGTACTAGAGGTGAGCGGGTCGGCCTTTTTTTGAACCCGACCCGATTCAGTTTTCAAAAACCCGATAACCCGGAAATCTGTATGAAATGAAACCCGACCCGACCCGATTCGATTAGGGATTGTACCCGGGAAAAATTTTCCCGGGAAATCCCGGGACGAACCAATCCCGTTTCCCGGGAAATGAATTTTTATTTCCCGGGAAATCGAATTTCATTTTTTGGATTCCGTTTCGGAGGCTATGGGAAGGCAGGCTGGTGCTAAGATTCTGCTTATGCCGAATAGAAGGTAATAATATAAGACAATATTTACGGTAATCATCAAATTGGCACCAGCGTGCCTCCATGAGTTATAGCTCAAAGAATTCAAAATCTGTATGGGGGTTATGGGAAGGCAAGCTGGTTCTAAGATTGTGCTTATGCCAATTGAAAGGTGTTACTGTAAAACATATGTTCCGTAAATATCAACATGACACCTGCCTGCCTATTCGAATTCCCTTTTTTAGGGTGAAAAAATTCATACCAAAATTCAAACATCTTTTTGGAGTGAAATATAATTTTTAAAATTCTGAAAAAAAATACGCAATATACATCTCTAAGGGAATATATAGTGGAAAAACTGAGTTAGTCGTCGACCTCTAACACTAAGAAAAAATTCATTAAATTTTTCTATGAATTTTTTCACCCCTAAAACCCCTCCCAAAAATTCTGAAAAAAATCACAGATGTTACTCTCACTACAGAGATTTTTGAGAATTTTTTCAGAATTTTACGTAAGCACCCTTATGAGAAAAAGCCATAACTCCATTTTCGCATTTTCATAAATAACTCTACTATAACTTCATTTTGGAGTTTCATATTCTACCAAAAGTAGCTCTGGGCCAAGACGCTTCGAATGATGTATTATATGCCTTATTCCGTGCGAGGGCACTTTTCCCATGCTAACCCCCATAGGCCCTTTGACATTCTATCATTTTATCACTAAAAATTATTGTGGGTTTTTTTAAGTTTGAATAGCTAAAAACGAAATTTGAATTTCCCGGCAAATTTTTTTCATTTCCCATTTCCCGGGATTCAAAAAATTCCGGGAAATTGCATTCCCTAGATTCGATTGTGAAAAACCCGTAACCCGTCAACCCGATAAAATGGATTAAGGTCGGGTTCGGGTTCGGGTCGGGTTTTTTCGTACATTCGGGTAACCCGCTCACCTCTAACATATACCCACAAACTGAGTAAAGGGTGCGAAAGGCAGACCCTCAGGTATTACTGATTGGTCATCTAAGGACCATGATCGATCTCCCCCCACACACTACTCCCGGGTCGAAATTCGACTGGTTACAAACGTCGTGGTAAACGCAATAGATCCCTCTTCGAAGAACTTTGTTCTTCGTACGGGTCTAAAAATACCAACATTCGTGATGATTGTTAAGTTAACACAAAAGTTTTCAAAACACCTTTTAACATCGTGCTAACATGACACGCTAAATTGTAGATGTAAATTTGTTTTTGAAAACTTTTGTGGAAAATATTTACTTTTGCTCAATTCTTGCGAAAACTTTTGTAAAAAATATTTAGTTCTGTTTGAGAAAACTTTTAGAAAAAAGAAAATGTATCGTGTTGGGGTGCTCTGCTCCCTTACCTCCGAGACTACGTCGGGCCTTACGTGCAGGAGGCCTTACGTGCATGTGGCTCTGTCCCAAATCCTGCGAGGTGTTCTATTCCTCCCTTAACCCCCCCCCTTTTGCGAGAAATGCCGCTCCTCGACTTCGCTTTTTTATTGTTCAATCATGTTCACGATCGCGGCGCTGTTTTTCACT
Organism: Pseudolycoriella hygida; assembly: GCA_029228625.1. Classification (NCBI taxonomy): domain Eukaryota; kingdom Metazoa; phylum Arthropoda; class Insecta; order Diptera; family Sciaridae; genus Pseudolycoriella; species Pseudolycoriella hygida. The sequence goes on from CM055403.1 coordinate 123,158,322, forward strand.
AAACTGGGAAGACGCGTCCTCAAACCAAAGCAAATATTTTTCGAATGTTTATTATGTCTTTCATATAGAAAAAGCTCGACGTAGCTCAATTGTAATATTCTTTATTTATTTACTGCCAAATATTTCGCTTACCATCAACGGGCAGCATTATGAATGGCTTGTCATTATATAAGATTATCACGGGAACATAAAAATTATTTACGGACAATCAAACAATGAAACAGATGACATTTTTCACAAGACTTTTCACAAAAACAGCAAGACATCCACATCATTTTAACGCTTCATGTCGACTTGATAGTGCTAGCGGTAAGAGCAAAAGTTAGATGGAAGGAACAAATTTTGGGAAAACTTTTTTACTAAATCAATCGAGAACGCTTATGGATCCTCTCGATCGATTTTCACAAAAATTTTCTCGAGGTCTGTACTTCCTTTTTTGTTTCGTAGAGCAAAGACGTAAGAACTGAAAGGAGGAATGTCGCATCAACTATTTTGCCAATAACAAAATTTCGTCGAACTCTTAGTTTAGTTTAATTCGACAAAATCCATTATTCCAAATAAATAAAATCAATTTTTCTTTTCAGTGTGGAAAACTTAAAGAAAGCAATTGAACGTGTCAATGGTTTATCGGTTAAAAATCAGGTGTTATTGATAAGTGGCGGAGAAATCTTGCAGGATGGCTGTAAAGTATGCAGCTACTCATCAGGAACGGACACAAATCCTATTTATGTGTTCAGTACAGCATTTTCAGACGTAAAACCTTTAGCTCCGAGTATAGAAGTCGGTAAGTACATACAATTACATTCAACAGATGTAAACATGTGAATAGTCCACTCCAATTCCCATTGATGTGTTCGCATATCTTGCCAAGTTATTCGTCATCTATTTAAATACATTTTGAGAAAATATTTTCCATCATGTACATCGATTTACTATTTACAAAAATACATTTGCTGCAAATTACCACAGGCAATCGAACAATCGTTCATAACGTTTCTGTAAACATACAATTCGATTTAACATAATAATGTGTAATCGCTGTGATGTCACTGCTTTTTTGATAGTCTCTTTAAGTAACACATAGGAAGTATACGACATAATAAACGATTTGATCATATGTGCGATACTAATTCATTGCCATTCTCGGTGAGTCGCCGAGTGTTTTACTTTTTTTTCGTTTATTCGCTTCGAAGTAGCGTAAATATAATATTATGCTTGCTTGCTTTACAGTCTCTAATCAAGCACGTGTAAACATCTATACACTTTAGTATGTTTGGTGTATGTACGTGTTTGTTATTTATTGCGATGTTTGTTGATACAAGTTTTTATTCATTCATTTGCACGGGCAGTATGCATTGTAATAAACTCATTAAAAACGGTCACTAGTTGACCTTTATGTCGTTGTTCTTCATAGTCATCTTGGTTTTGGTTGACAGCGATGTTATCCCCTTCATTCAGATTCTAAGTACATCAGACGAACCTATTTTGTGAATCAATTTGGAAACAGAGTTAAAGAAAAATCGAAAATATTTTATTGGGAAAACTTCGAAACTACCGCACACATTCAATTAATCGGACGTATCTAATTCCCTATGCTCAATCAACTTTCATCATTTCCTTGTTTCAAACTGTTTCAATATACACAAATGATTGCCATGATGACCACTGAAGGCTGCGTACTTTCGGAATTGATGAAAAAAGCATAATAAATTAATTTACGATCCCGAGCTACACAAAATCTCTCAATTTCAAGGATTTATTCTGATGAATAACCCTGCCACATGAACTGACGGAAGATTATGTAATCCATTACATCCTGAGCTTAGACACTTTCGGCTCGATATATTTTCATGAAAGTTTGACGATAAATACAATTTGGAAAAGTTACTAATACTCTGAACCGTGAATGAATCTTCATGCCATAAAACAGCTCCTATTAAAATGCTAGAATTTTAAAATTTTATCAAATGCCGAATATTGTGTTGTTAAAGCACATTCGTGGCTGTGTACTTCTTTCGATGATGATATGAAATTTGAGAATGAGAAAATTTGAAAATAAGAGAATTTCTCCGAACCGGTCAATGTCGCAATGGTCACATGACCCGAAAGCATTGGAAAAAATGTTGAAAGAAACCCCAAAAATGGGTATTTCAGCGTAGCCCACATAGTAGCGTGTGTTAATAATCAATAATTTCTAAAACTTTTAAGATTGTTCTAGAACTTTCTATACATTTAGGTCAAAATGAATAGAAACTTCGTACTTCTGCGCAGGGTTTTGCGGTGTTAAAATTGTACGTTTCCTCAACTTTCCAGAGTATCACGCTCGATACCTGACGCAGAAACTGCCCGCAAGAGTTTCCAAAAGTAACTGAAGAAAGTTGCATCACACTTTTGCTTATAATGGTCGAAGTTAATCGTCATCACCATCATCATCAAACTTTATAGACCGTTTAAACCTTTCGGTGTGGGGTCTTTATGCCACCACCGGGTGATATTGGACCACCCTCCTATCCCCTGCCACTTTGATGGTTTGTTCACTCAGTGAAAGTCCTCTAACTTCTAAATCTGATTTAATTGAATCTATAAACCTTCTCCTTCGCCTACCCATAGGGCGAACGCCCGGGACCTGCACATTCAATACCCTCTTTGGGAGCCTGATATTACGCATCCTTTGAACTTGCCCGTACCACCTCAGGCGACTAACCCTTGCCGCCCCTTCCATTGACGCGACGTAACTCCTAAATTTTCCATGATGTTGTCGTTTCTGATATGATTATCCCATTGCTATACTCCTGAGAACCCTCATATCAGAAACTTCCAGGCCCTGCACGAGATATCCGCAGTCTACCCAACTTTCACTACCAACTTTCACTACCATATAAAACCGCTGGCCTAAAGATTGATTTGTGGATAGCTAAGTTTGTGTGTTTTTTTTGAACACATGAGACCTCAACTGACTGACCACTGCGTTTCCCATTTTTCTCCTTTCTTCAAATTCCCTAACTTACTTGCCATTCTCTGATAAAATGCTTCCTAAATATTTAAGCTCAGAAACCTGTTCCAGCTGTTCCCCATTAAACTACAAACTACCTCTTTCCGAGATTTGCCGACATGCATAACCTTAGTTTTGCTTACACGTATACTTTCCCGTACTCCTCACATGCAACATCCAGGAAGTCAATCTCCCTATGTAAATCACTGGTATTATCTGCTAATAGAGTTAAGTCATCCGCATAGGCCAGGATTTCCATAATGACTTCCCCAACTTCCACATTTCCCTGCAAATTGGCATGCCTGATGATCTTGTCCATGAAAATTATGAACAGAAGAGGAGAGAGACAACAGCCCTGATGAACCCCCTCATTAACCTCGAAAGCCTCACTAGTTTCACCATCTATTCTTACTGCAGCCTCACACCCTGAGTAAATGCTTTTAATGGCACCCAACAAACTTCCGTTAATCGCGTATTCGCTAAGCACCCTGAACAGCTTTTGCCTCGGTACCCGATCAAATGCCTTTTCTAAGTCGATGAAGCACAAGTATAGATCAATATTCCTTTCAAAGAGCTTTTCTATAGCTTGCCTGAGACAAAAGATCTGATTCTGACACTATAACCCTAACCCGATCTACTAGAACACTCGCATAGACCTTTCCGACCACGCTCAAAAGCGAAATCCCCATGTAGTTGCTACAAACTTTACGGTTGCCCTTCTTGGGGATTGGAGTAATAGCACCGAAGCTCCAGTCAGCGGGCAAGACTGAGGACTTCATGGCTAAATTAAAAATCCTACAAAGCCATTGAATTGCGCCTGGCCCGCTATTCTTAATAAATTCTGTCCTAATTTCGTCTACCCCTGCGGATTTTCCTGCCTCTGTACTACCGGATTGACAGAGGCAAATAGATCCTGGAAATAATCCCGCCAGGATTCCTCGACTTTACCCTTTACCCTTGTCGAAATTAAGCGTTTCGAAAATTCTTGAAACTTTATATATAACGAAGCGTATGATGCCATTTTCCTCGGCTGCTTTTAGCAACTCTTGGGTAGTGGTAGAAAGTTCAAGAAAATTCTAGAAATTTCTGGAAAGTTCTAAAAGGTTCCAGAAAGTTGTAGAGGGTTCTGGAAAGTACCAGAACGTTCTATAAAGTTTCATAAAGTTCTAGAAAGTTTTTGAAAGTTATATAAAGTTCTGGAAATTTTTGGAAGGTTCTGAGAATAACTTTTGAGAAACTTCGAGAACTTTTCAGAATTTTTGAAAAATTTCCAGAACTTTTCAGAAATTTCCAGAATCCTGCAGGACTTTCCAGAACATTTTTCAACTTTCTGGGGCTTTCGACATTTGTTCAATTCATCAATCCCCCACACCTCCAAACCCCTTACTTCCTTCCTACGACCCCTTCAACTCATCCTATCATCCAACGACCCCTACCTTTTGTCCCTACTATAGCCCTCTGACTACAATTCCCCCTCAAGCCCCAACCCTAATCTTACGACCAATGCACTGACACAACCTGACCCCTCCACCTCCGCTATTTGTGCAAATCTATAGTCAAAGACCTATCCGAAGACGCAAGTTTGAGCTCTATAGATGGTCTAGAAGCCACTCTATCCGACCCGTCCCCCTCTGGCATTAGTGCAAATCTAGAGTCTTACTTTACTTACTTACTTCTACTTAATCTAGAGTCTTAGAGCTTTCGAATGACACAAATTTGTCTGAGCGTCATGTCAGTAATTCAAATACACGTTCATAGTAATACGTAATGAGTTGTATCCTAAGACAAATTTGTGCTCTCTGGGAGGCCGAGATATGCGTGATACGGACTGACTACAGACGGAAATACGAGCATATAAGCGTAACCCACAACGCTAAAAAATAATTTAGTGTAGACGAATGTAGATGAGTGTGGCAAAGTCATTAACACAATCTATGTTTGTATTTTCCTTTTTAATTTTTAATGTGTAGTTTTTATTGTGGCCTCCGGGCTTGCAAAGTATGACAAATTTTGTACAAAATGTAAATAAAAAAGAAGATGAAGATCTATTGATCAATTATCATCATAGCGTTGGGTCGAGCGATTCTTAAGCGGGCGTTTGGTGAGGCGCACATATCTTACAATAATTGCGTCCTATTCACGTTTTGGAAATGTCAATCGGCAACATCGGCAATTTCATTCGAGTAAAAATATCGTTGCCGCTACCGACACTTATAGTTAAAATACACAATTAACCTTATGTTATCCACCGTTGGAGATTTGATTCACTTTAAATCATTATTACATTAAATCCGGCGGGTGATCACAATCACCGCCAGATTTTTCCCTCGACTTGAAGGTCATCATTAGTTGTTTGACTCGTAGGTTTCTCCCTCTATTTCCGACGGCACTCAAGTCTGTAATAAGTTAGATATTGATAGCATACCAAACTGTCACAACCATAAGATCGCTTGCATTGTGACCTAAGCTCGTCCGGTATAGTAACGAATCCCAATAACATATGTATGACCTTTTTTACCTTTACGGATTTTTCGGCTTTGAAATCTCTCAGGAAAAAATGAATTGCTTTAAAAACAAAGATATGGAAAGCTTTTCAAAATTGTATGACTTTGGTTTGCTTACAATTTTAGTACGTGACCCGGCGGATTGAATGAAGCTTTCATATAAAGTCGATATAAAGGAAGTCATTTTTTCCATGTAGCTTTTTTTAGGTGCTATGTCGTCACAGTTTCTATCTCCGAAAATTCATTCATAATTTACCCTTGAAAAAAAGACCAAATACATACGTCTATAAATAAATCAGACAACGAATGACCTATACCTAACCCTTTCGCCAATACACAATTTATGCGGTTGCATTGTGGATATATTTAATTCAATCTTTCTATTTAAATCGTCTTGAGTTGTTTTCTTGGTGGCAACAGTTCCAAATAATTCCATTTCTCTATTTCGTTGTCTAGCCTTTTATTTTGTGTAACTTACAAATCAATAGCTCTCAACTTGAAAATAGAACGTTTTTTTTACGTCAAACGCTATTTGTTTTCTCTTGTCATATATACGTCGAATTATATTGGATGAATATTTTTTTTATTTATTTTGGATTACCAGCTATGAATTTGAAGCATTATCGACGTGCTGACAGTCTTGTTAACAATTTTTTTATGAAATTACTTTTCAACATTTGGAATTGTGATTAAGACTAACACTTTTTATTACATAATTGTATGTTTCTATGTCATGTTCTGTTTTCGTGTTCTAAATGACGAAGTAAATTTCGGTGGTACACAGATGGAACATGAACACGAACAACAAATAACAAACCGCAGATATGATCACGGCTTATTCTTTTGTACCGTGACTAAGATGTAAAAATTCTTCGGTGATAAAAAATGAGTGAGACATGAGTGTGGGTATGAAATGACCTATGAATGTCATTTATTTATTTTCCCGGTAAATCTATTACCTTTGACTCTCCATCGAGGTGAGAGACTTTCCGGAGAGTCTATATACCCACAGTAGAGTCTATTAACAGATGTTTCGATTATTCTAAAATTTCCCCAAAGGTCTTTAAATTTTCTATTAGCTCGTTGTATATAAGCCTCCCAGTAAACGTTATATGAGTTTAAATTCATACATAACATGTCGCTGCCAAAATCCCCTTTCCAAAACATATTTCTACTTTGTAAACTATGAATTTACTTGCTTTTACATTACCTTCAATGTTTACTGTTGATTACATGAACTTTGAGCAAAAATACAGTAGCGTTTGATTGAATGCAAGTCACGTTAGAGTTAACGCGCAATTTACAAAATGAAATTCCATGTGAAATTATCCATAAGTGTTGAAATTGGTCGCCATCCAAAGAGTAGCCATTAGTAATTAGTCCCTAACAAGGCTGCTGCCTGTGCCACAGCGAAATCGAGCGACAAATTGCTATCCTTATCGCTCCTCGCATCTATTTTTAGAAACGATGAATACGATTTTTCTTATCGGCGTTGTAACATGTTTTACAAAAAAAAAAACAAAATTTGAAATTCATCAAAATTATAACTTTCAAATATTTAGTCTAAGTGTTTACACTTAAAAATGTAGGGCTACGCAAGACCCGTACGAAACATCAATCCTGTACGTCTGAACTCTGATACATTTTTGTAAAACTAAAAGAATTTTGAGAAATTTCGTCAATTTAGTGTGTGACTTTGTCTTCAAGTTTTTTTGAAAATTAAAAATTCGAATTTTTAAATAATTTTATATTTTTTTCGAATTTTGGAAAATGTTTTAAATTTTAAAATTTTTGTAAACTTTAAAAACTAGGTCCCACCTTTTGGGTGAGTCGGGTTCCTTAACTTGTATTTTGTTGTAAGGACAAGATGCTTGTTAAACTACAGCTTAATTTTGAGGTCTCGATAATCCGATTTTCAAAATCTTTTTTCCCTTAAAGATAATCGAACAATTAATTTCACTTGTACGATTACTGCCGAAGCTTCGCTCGACACTCAAATCTCGTGCTATCGCAACGAAAATTTAATAGTTCAACTGTTGAGCCACAATAGTCCAACTATCTCCACTATAGTTCAATCATAGACACGATAATTTGGCTAACTGCCGAGACACTATTGTTCAACTATCGCAGGATAGTTCAACTATCGCAGGATAGTTCAACTATCGCAGGATAGTTCAACGCATCGCAGGATAGTTCAACTATCGCAGGATAGTTCAACTATCGCAGGATAGTTCAACTGTCGCAGGATAGTTCAACTATCGCAAGATAGTTCAACTATCGCAAGATAGTTCAACTATCGCAGGATAGTTCAACTATCGCAGGATATTTCAACTATCGCAGGATAGTTCAACTATCGCAGGATAGTTCAACTATCGCAGGATAGTTCAACTATCGCAGGATAGTTCAACTATCGCAGGATAGTTCAACTATCGCAGGATAGTTCAACTATCGCAGGATAGTTCAACTATCGCAGGATAATTTTAACTATCGCTGGACAGTTCAACTATCGCAGGATAATTCAACTATCGCAGGATAGTTCAACTATCGCAGGATAGTTCAATTGTCGCTGGATAGTTCAATTGTCGCTGGATAGTTCAACTATCGCAGGATAGTTCAACTATCGCAGGATAGTTCAACTATCGCAGAATAGCTCAACTATCGCAGGATAGTTACGATAGTTCAATACTGGCCAACATATCCCCCTGTGAACAAATTTTTTTAGATTCTCGGCCGACCTTAAAATATTCCGTGGGGAAATTCAGAGCCGGTGGGGGACGCTCTTCGCAAATAAAACCTAATAATGTTACAAGTAGGTCTCCTTGCTCTCAAAATCAATTTGTTGTAGCGCAAGGAGTTTTTTAGTATCAGGCAAAATATTTTGAGGACTTTTCAATTGTTCTTCAAATCTTAAGGGCTTTAACTGCCCTTAGTTCTATTGGAAAATCGAAGATTTTGCTTGATTGCCGAAAAGAGTTTCAATAATTCGTTGAAAACGTCCAGAGCTTCAAGCGAATACTTTTGGGGTCTTCTCCAGTTCTTTAACTGAATTGTGTTATTTACTTGAGCGCCGCAGACGAAAATTAAAAAAAAAGTAGCAGCCAGGTGCGTCTTTTTTTATTTTCAGCTAGTCCTTTGAATTCACTTGCGGTCCCAACCCTCTAATCATCTCTGTCTCTGGGATCCATTCTTTATACGCACAATTAATGAAATATTTATGAAAAGTCGCTAGCTATAACATGTGCGAGAACAGGCGTCAAACCGATCCTCAGGTGAATCATATTTCGTTTATTTATTGCAAACGTTGTCACAAACAATAGACTCATGCTTCGTACGAATCTGAAAAGAGTTACTATCAGTGGCAACAGCGATAACGATATCGACACTATTTTATACAGACAAACATTAAAACACAATACAATTTAGCGCTTTATATACGAAGCGACTAGACAGAACAAAACGAAGTCATTGGATAAGACTTTAATTTCGATATCTTTTGTAAATTTACTTCAAACCCATTTTCCATTTTCCATTCTGACGTTCTGTTTGTCATGGTATTATATCCGATTCGGAAGAGTTCAACAAAATGAATTAGAAATCCTTCAACAGCTATCAACATATATCGAAGTCTTTATAATCACATCAACTACACAGGCGATTTAACATAAACTTTTGATTTGATTAGACATGAATCATTTGCTTTTGAGTGAAGAGGGTAGGGTGCCTTTATCGAAAATGTAAAGCGTCCGCTTGTATCCAAAAGAAAACGAAACGTGAGCGAACTAATATCAGGTGTGGCATATGTGATCTGTAAAATTAATTGGCAAGTTTTTGTTGCAGGATGTTAATTTCATTGAAAACAAATAAAGAGAGGTGTAAGGGGCAGATAGAACAATTTTTTGTTACATTCCGACTCAACGATGGCCACCATTTAAATGGTTCGTTATTGAACTGGAATTCAGCTATGAAAAAAAAAAATAGATGCCACAATAGATATGTATTAAAGGATGAAAATAGATTGATTTGAAGTGATTCACGAGAACACAAAGTAGTGGATGTTGATGAAGAGAATTCAAACAAATAGATAAATTTAAATCCTCTATGTTTAGACCCGTACGAAGATTAGAAGATCGAAAACGGGGCTTATGCGTTTACCACAACGTTTGTAACCAGTTTCGACTCGGGAGCAGGGTGGAAGCATCGATCATGGTCCTTAGATGACGAATCAATGGCGGGGTGCAAAATCCCCCAGTAAGATTATCGTCCAAGACGATAATATCGTCCATTGTTACAATAATATCGTCTTGTGATATAATATTATCGTCTCATAGACAACAATACACTGGGGGATTTTGCACATTCCCAAAAAATGACCTTCCGTCTGTCTGTCAACACGATAACTCGAGTAAATGTCAACCGATTTTCAAAAACTTTTTTTCCCTGAAAGGTAATCGAAAAATCTTTTATGGGATTGAATCTAGCAATGTCGAGCCTCCCAGTTGGGGCCGTTTAAGTGGTTTTTGGTCTTTTGTACATATCTCGAGTAAATATTTTCCGATTTTCATGATTTTTTTGTTTGAAAGGTCTTGGTATGTCTGACAATTTATGGAAGAAAATTTTTTAACTTTGAGCTTTTGGACTCAACCAGGGCCCTAAAATTGCGACGGTGTTTTTTCTTCTTATCCGATTTTCAAAATCTTTTTCCTGGAAGATAATCGAAAAATTGATTACGGGATCGAATATGGGCAAAAACGGTCGAAAACTTTCAAAGTTAATGTCGAAAAAGTGGTCAAAAACGTAATTTGAAATGATGGAAGTTTTCTGTGCAATGTTGTAGAGAAAAAAAAGTCCCTTGCAAAAAAAGATTTCTTTTATATGGGAATATACGTGTCTCAGTGGCACCGACTGCATTAGGCGGCATATGTAGCAAGACCTGAGCGTTTAGCGAGCAGAATATACACTTTTCTCATAAAGCTGTAAGTGTAAATCTTAGGTATCAATTTTCGTATAACGCGTAACGGCTTTTTAAAATAGTGCGCACACAAAAAATACGATTTTAGACACTCTGTCCGCAATTTTACATCATTGAGATTAATGACAGTACAGTTTTCCAAACCCACACTCTTAAAAAGCATGCGCACTATTTTAATGGCCTGTAATCAATCAGGACGGCATACTTTTCAACCATCCAACTCTACTCTTCTCAACTACTTTTTTCTTCACCAACTCTTTTGTGATTGACGGTTCTAGTTCACAAATTCTCCACTTGTCAGCAATCGTAGATACATGTGGCGCTAGCGCATTGTTTTAGATAATTTTGCAACAAGCAAAAACGCTTCGCGTTTCCCACTCTTATCTCACAGCTTCCTTTTTGTGTAAGAATTTTTCTGGCGTGAGTAAGAGCAGCTGAGACAATCGGAGCCCCTATTTTCGTATTTTCGAGAACTCGTGTGATATTCTCTGTCTCACCGATTGTCTCCACTGTTCTAACTCACACGAAATAAAAACTCACGAGTGAAATAAAATGTCAGATAAAAGAGAGATACGCATTCCTGCTTGTTGAAAATAGGGACCCGGGTCACTCCAAAATGTGAAATTTTTCCGAAATTCAAAATCACAAATATACTACTCTAAAATACAAGTTTTTTGTCTCGCATGTTTGGACCCGTAAGAAGTACAAAGGTCCTATACGTTTATATGTTTTACGTAAACAATTTTATTGTAACATGGAGTAGATCGATGTGGGAGGGGGGGATGCATCTATTATCGTCTAGAGATAACGAATCAGCAATAAAAAAAATGTCCGTCTGTCCGTCTGTCAGTCTCCACTTTTTTTTCCAAGCGACTCATCCGATCAGCCCAAACTTTTTTTTCCTGAAAGGTACATGCCTCCCATGATTAAAGTTCGAAGATGAGCAAAATCGGCCAAGAGTTTCCGGATATATGGTCGAAGAAGTGAAGGCCGGACATGAAACTTTCGAGGATCGATGAAACTTTTTCGCAAATATCTCAGCAAGTGTAGCACGGAAATTCCTCATTTTGGTGTCAAATCAAAGCATTTGATGTCTCAAAACTGGGAAAAAATTTTTGTGGGAATTGGGTCTGGGCACTGGGATCAATGGAATGGACGAAATTGAGATTCTTGGCCATATACGAAAACAGTTTTTCGTCTATATTTCCTTAACTATGCAATATGGAGATTTACTGTCAAAGGCAAAGTTGTAGAGAATTAAATTTAAGCGAACACGCGTTTCAGGGTTTTGGGGAAATGTGGCACAATCCTGCTATATGGGCACTTCCATAATTGGGCAGGATGACCCGAATCTCCAGAACTATGAAAGTTAGAAAGTTGGTTCCAAAGGCGAAGTTGTAGAGGATTAAATTTAAGCGAACACGTGTTTCAGGGTAAAGCGTTGGATTGTTTACTTATTTTTTATATTTAGTTACGTTCGAGTCTCTTTGCCACATCTATCCTGATACGAACGCGTCTTTGGTTATGTTTTTAATTAAAAATGTGAATTGCGAATGAAGCGAGCGAAATATGACGGAAGTCTTCGTCCCTTCTTCCAAAACAACTGATAGCAATTTGGGTGACGCTTAAAGCTTCGGAACGCAAAAAATTCTTTTGAAATATTTTCACATTCGATTAAAAAAATGCGTCACAAATGCCGGACCCTCCAAACGTAATAATTTTTCTGCGCTTTCAGATTTCACATCCCAAAAATTTAGCTTTTCGCGATGTATGGAGTACGGATAGCCAAATTTGGGGAGGGGGCGGCATTTGTGACGCATTTTTTTAATCGAAAATATTTCAAAAGAATTTTTTTGCGCTCCGAACCTTTAAGCGTCACCCAAATTGATATCAGTTGTTTTGGAAGAAGGGACGAGGACTTGCGCCAAATTTTCCTTTTAAAAGGGGTTTTTGTTGTGATATCAGTTCTTTAGGAAGTAGAAAATTTGTTTTTGACGAATTATACATAGAATTTTATTGGAGCCGCCGCCGCCGCCGCCGCCAAACGAAAGCACGGCGGCTACTACTTCTATAGGCGAAAGTGATCATCACAACTTTGGCCATGGAAATAATGTTTTCTTCCCGAGAACCGAGTCAAAATTTCCCGGCAACCAAAAATCAGTCAACGATTTCCGGGTGTCGTTGTTAGGATTTCCCGGTGTCGCTGGTATAATTTCCCGGTGACCAGAGGGGGCCCTACAATAGATTTTTTTTTGTAATTGTGTTCCTTAATTAACAGTTAGGGTTTTCAGTATCGATCCAACGCGTAAAGCGCCGCAGGCGAAAATGTTTTTGTAAGTTAGAATTTTATAATTTTTTTTTTCTTTGTTAATTACATTTATTTATAAAAAACAAGGATAAAAAAACACTTTTAACTACCACAAATCAACATCAATCATGTTTGTGGTTGATGATGATTTAACGTTTGGGCGCTACAAAAATTTACATTAACCAATTTACAATACATAGACAGCTTCGAAAAATATTTTCTAAAAATATAGTTAAAAATTTTAAATTAAAGTGAAAAAGGAGACCTATTATAGAAAAAGATTGAATTCGTTGTTTCTATCACAGTGTGTGTTACGTATACTGACTGCATTGCCTCGCTGAATTGCTATCGATATACGTTGTAGCAGGAAGTCTCGACTGCGCGCTTCACCAGTTTTGCGTTTCATTAGTTTTCCTAATTTAGACAGAAAGGTTAGAGTTTCCGGCCCGATTGATCCTAGAGATTCAAATGCCACTGGGGTGAAGCAGTAATGACTTTTTAACTCGATATAGTGATTGTGCTTGTCTCTTTCTGCTTGGTCGGCTGCAGCACCACTCTTTTTTGACGTTTTATTGAGGTAGGATGCTGCCACTGTATCGACCACCGTAACGTCCCAGAGTAACGAGCGTCCGTGACTCCAGGGGTAGCTTGTTAAGCCATCCGGACGCTTACCATCCCGACGCGATAATCCCGGAGGTTCAAGTGTGTTCGGGATACCAGCTGCGCTGAAGGCCATTGATATTATTTTATTGATTTCTGCGTGTCTAGCATATTTCCCAATCATTTTATTACAGGATAGCCCATGGTGCCCATCTGAATTCACTATGTTTCCACAGATACAAACGTGAGGCTGGCACACATTGTTCCCCAAGCGAAGAGCTATCGCGATTCTGGCAGCGTCGTTGTCGAGCAGGAGTCCGAGTTGGTGGGAAGGAACCGCTTGCAGCCACTTTGACGATGGTTTGGTAGATGACGCAAGAATTCGTGCCTTATCCGAGGGACCGCTCGACTGTAACAACTGCTTATGAACGGATTTAATTCGCAAAATGTCCCATGCATGTTGAGATGATTTAAGACGAGTATCCGGAATGAATACGGTCGGGTATTCATCCAGCATGGTGTTCAACCTTGTGTTGAGAATGCTTAGCTCAGTTCGTTCCAGGATTTGGTCTGCTAATGGCTGAGATTGATGCACTGAGGAGAAATACGCTGGATGTGCCAGATCAGCAAGCTTCCTGATTCCCAATCCCGCAAACGAAAGAGGTAGAGAAGCTTGAAGCACAGACTTGTCTGTCATTCTGTTGTTGGTGATGGCCTCTAAGGTGTGCCGGTAGAACTCATCAATGTCATTCAGGTGATCCAAGGCGACGAACGTTGGGCTTGACCGAAGGATATATTGAAACCTCGGTGATGATAATGAACTCCTCATAACACACAGGGCTGGGTGGACATCGAGCAACGACAGGCGTCTGCATAAAATTTTCAGTTTATCTAGGCCTTCAGACAACATTTCGGATACACCATCATCTAGAATGGGTGCACCTAGTAATTGGAAACCTGAGACATCCAGCTGTTTAATTCCTGGCAACATCGCATTCAATTTATGCATCATTTCCGTGCGTTCTTCATCTGATGTGCTAATGAAGAAAGCTTCACATTTAGCTGTGTTGAGTGTCAACCCTGATTCGTTGCAGGGCTAATTCCGTGTAGCGCCGCAGGCGAACATTTTGAAAATTTGAACATTCAAGTTCGTTTTTTGTTTTAAGTTTGGGAAGCTCGGGCTCCCCTCGCTCTAATCGCACCTGCGAAATTGTAGACTAAAAAGTTTCACTTCCCGGTGGCTTTGACTTCCAGGTAGCTTTGACTTCCCGGTGCTTTTGACTTCCCAGTGGCTTTAACTTCCCGGTGGCTTTAACTTCCCGGCGGCTTTGACTTCCCTCTTCTCGTTGCTTTTTACTTCCCGGTAGCTTTGAATTCCCGGTGGCTTTCACTTCCCGCTTCCCGGTACTTTTGACTTCCCGGTGGCTTTTATTTCTCGTTTCCCGGTGCTTTTTACTTCCCGGTGGCTTTGACTTCCCGGTGCTTTTGACTTCCCAGTGGCTTTCGACTTCCCGCTTCCCGGTGTTTTTGACTTCCCGAAGGCTTTTTTTTACTGGTGGTAGTAAAAAAATTTCGTATGGTACAATTTCCCGGTCGAAATGCAAAAAAAGGATTTCCCGAGATCCAATTTTTTTTACCAAAAACTTCCCGGGATCCAGGATCCCACGATCCCGCATAATTTCCATGCACGCACAACTTCCTGTACAACATATCAAACGTTTTTTTGAGGCCTCACCTATTTTCCACCATTTTGGCGGTCGCCCTGATGCACAAACCCAACAACTTTCCCTTTGACATCAACGAACCAACCTTTGTCTCATACAAAATGTCTATCATACACATTACACTCACGACACATACACAAAATATGTTCATAGGTCGCAGAATGCAGAGATGAAGCTCCCTGCAAAATTGTAAGAAAAGTTATCGAGCCGTTTTCGAGCGCGAGCCGAAAAAATCGTTTTTCATACAAGTGCCAATGGAAACTAGTAACTAACTAACTAACGTAGGATGCTTTTATTAACTTTGGATTCTATGAAAATGCACTTTCGTCTTGAAAATGATCATTTTCTAAAAGTCATATCTCCGGATCCACTGAACCGATTTTAATGAGTGAAAAGACACTTCGCCTTAGAATGTTCCGTAGAATCTGGTACAGTTTTTTGTTCGTATGTGGACTAGCGTCACGGGCGCATTGCTACCGCGCGCCCATGATTGTATTTTTATCGTTGAACGATACGATGAACGATTTGTGTCACTCCAAACTTTGAGTATTCTTACACAGATCACAAAGAGACTTCTTTGAGTTTGGCAATCAGTTTCGACGCAACAGTTGTAAAGTCGAAGCGATTTACTGTGGTATGGGCAGCAACAACAGGTACTCTTACGCCTTTTAGTTCATCATCAAACTTTATAGACCGTTAGTACCTTTCGGTGTGAGGTCTTTATGCCACAATCCCAGAATGGTGAACGATCGTCCTCCATGTCCTTCTATTGCCCGCCATGGTTTGTTCTAGAGGTGGTCGGGCTGACTTTTTTTGGAAGCCCGGCCAGGACCTAACCCGATCCGAAATTAAAACCCGAAGCCCGACCGCCCGGAAAACGCTGGCGGCTCGGCCCGAACCGATCCGAAATTAAAACCCGAAGCCCGACCGACCGGGATTTTCTAGACCCGAAAGCCCGAAACCCAAACCCGTGAAAAGTAGTTCGGGTTTGGGTCGGGTCGGGTTCGGGCGGGCTTTTTTTTCGAATTTCGGGCAACCCGCTCACCTCTAGTTTGTTCGCCCAGAGAAAGTCTCCTAACTTCTAAATCTGATTTAATTGAATCTATAAACCTTCTCGTCTTTTAGTTACTTAAGTAAAACCGCAAACATGCAAATATCGATGCTAAACAATTGCTTTTCTTTACAGAAGACTTCAAAGAAAAAGTAGCTCGTTCTTTAAGGCTGCCTGCCAATTATACCACTGTGAACACTCGATGTCAGCTGGCCCAAAAGATGTATGAACATGCGTGCAACGAGTATAAAATATGTGAGAAATTAGTATTCGAACAGCACTTACAACAGCAAGGATGTAAGTCAAATAACTTGAATTTTTATGCAAATTGTCCAACGATTTTTAAATAATTTTCGACTTTGTGTAGGGGCTGCTGTAATGGCTAACATGGAAGATGTGACAGACGAATTTCGGCAACGTTTCGAAGATTTTTCTCGTTCATTCGATCAACATCTGCTTCGGCAAACAGACTACAACGATTTCTTGGAATCTTTCAGCGAGGATTTAAGCAAATTGTCACGACTACCGATTCTACCCGGATTGATGTTTGATGCTCAGCGAGGTTTCCATGGATTCGATGATATATTGAGCGAAAATGAATCGTTCTCGATAAGTGGTAGTGATGGGAAAAGAAGCAGAACGAATAGTGTGAGGCAAGATACGGAAGAAGAGCCACCATACAATGACGTGGAAATTAGCGAGCAACAAAAAGTTCGAGGATTGACTTTGCTGAATTGGATGACAAAAAAGGAGAACGAAGCTACATTGCTAAGTGTAGCTGAAAGCTGCCGTAAAGGCTTAAAGTTGTTCCAAGGTGACGAAATTTCATTACTGAAGTCCGGCATTGACAGAATCATTGCGGCAGCTATTCAGGTACTAATACATTCATGTCATTGACGTTTTCCGGATTTAGATTTAATTTCCTTAATATTTGGTTCTGCAGGAAGATATGAAAGAAATCAAGGGCTTAAAATCTCGACTCGAAGGCTTAGATCGTCTGATGTTTGATGCGAAAAAAATACTTCAAGATCAGAATGAACTTGCGACTGCTTTCCAACAGAACCAGACACGAGCAAGCGATTTAGGCGATGCGTCCATTTTACCTGATTTATGTGAATCCCATTCTAGTCAGCTGAGTGTTATGTTGAAAAATCATTTGGAGATTTGTGATATTCGGCGTCGTGTTTCAACTGCTAAAGACGAGTTGGGCATTAATTTAGTTCAGCGACTTAAGTTTATAGTTCAAATTGAAAATCGCATGAGTGACTTAGATAATCAATTGCTTTTCTATCATCGTTGCCTGCGTCGCGTGCAACGACATCTTATCATAGTCGAGCAAATTCATTATGCACCCACAATGTTTATTAACGCTGTGTCAGAGGTAGTGAGACGGAGACAATTTTCAACACATTTTTTACTGGTAAGCGCTTTTTTTCTTAGTCAATTTAAATTTCACTTTCACGGAAAAGCTTATTCATCGAGTCACAGTGGTCTACTTTTAAAAATTACATGTTTGAGAGCAAGGCTGGCATGAGCGCCACTCATCACGAGCGGCGCTCAGAGCGCCACTCATCACGAGCGGCGCTCAGAGCGCCGCTCATTTTTCAATGACGTGAGCGGAAACGTGAGTGCCGCTCATATTTAGCGCTCGCGCTGGCGCTCATAACTTTCACACTTTTTAAAACTCCTTGTAAGTAATTGGAGTTAAATACGCTAAAATTTTTATAGACATTTCACGATTATATCCATTCAAAGGTAGGAAAATGCAAGGTAAATAGAAGAAGAAGTAAATGCAGAACGTCGTCGGATCACAGAAAATGAGAATCCCCAGTTTGAGGTGAATTCGATTTGTAATGTTGTATTGTACAGAATTTCTTATTGGTGTTGTCAGACCTGCCTCATTTGTATGGAACCGATACAAACTCACCACCAATTGCAACTTGACGACATCGAATTTGACATGTTTACAACATGACGAAGCTAAATTCACCCGAAAGTAGGGATTCTCGTGTAACTGTGGATCCGCATTGTTTACATCGTTTACATACTTTGGGAAAATGTACACCAAGGTGTATACTTGACGTTACATGCATTTCGGATTTTCCGAACGATGGGCAACAATTCAGTTTTCAAGAGTGTTGTCAACGTGAGTATACACGTAGCATGGGCAATAATGGAAATAGTGAGTGTGCAAAATAGCACAAATAGTGAATATTACTTCATTTGAAAAACAAAGTCCATTTTGTACTGAAAAAAAAGGTTTGATCCTTACAAGATTAGCTTTTTCTAAAAATCCTTTAACAACACATAGGCGAAAGTAGCATCTAGCCTTGTTCTATAACTGGATTAAAAGCGCCTGCTCATACCTAAGAAAAGAATCAAAAACCAATGAATTCGATGAATTCATGAACGAGATATGGGCATTCGAATAATCGTCTACTTTTCACCTTGACGGTCTGACCGTCTTGATGACCTCGGAGTCGACTGCCTTTTTATCAGTGATGCATTAGAAAGTTTTTAGGGTTGCGTGGGGGCCCCAAACTTTTCCACAAGTTAATCATTCCATACATTTTTGGACCGGTCAGCCTAATAGGAACTATTAATAGGGTCCCGGACGGAATATGACACTTTCTTTCGTCATACAAATTTTGCATGGCATAAGACATTCCCACACGATTCCTATACGTTTCTTGAGGAATTAGTTCACTTATTCTTGACGGAGTGAAAATGACAACAAAGTGAACGTCATACTAAACTTTCTGTTGCAAATGTCATACGGTTGGGTGCAGTTCTGCCAATATAGCTTTATGAAAACAGTTGAACGGAAGCAAATAAATTTAAAAGCACTTGACCGTATAGGTTTGTTCTCATTATTCTTTTATCCGAAAATAGAAAGAAAGATTAAATTTTCAAATTAAAGAGCTTACTTTTTTGAGTGAATTGTAAGTTTAATTAGGAACGCTTAAAATGAGCGCAATGAGCGCCGCTCGAATTTTAGAGATTCAGCGCGAGCGCCGCTCAAATTTTTCATGAGCGCTGCCAGCCTTGTTTGAGAGTCTATTTAAAACACTTTGATATGAAAGTTACACTCGCTAGATTTTAACTTTGGATATTTCTTTTGTTCTAAACTTTAAGAAACGTATAGGGCAAGTTTCAGACGACTGCTGTCAAACGTTTATGAATGACAATAATTGAGAGAAGACGAAATAGTACTTTCATTTTGAAGTGGGCTAATTTCATCGGTAACGTATGGCTAATTCCATAAGTACTGTCACCTGGGTAACAAATTTCGTCTCTTTCACTCTTTCAATGTGATTTATATTAACATGAGACGAAACACATGCGTTCCACAGGTGACATAGGTCAAAAGCGATGAGTCAGGTGACATTGTAGCGACAATGTATGGGTTACCGATGGAGGTGCGAAAAATGAATGAAAAAACCAAGGCTGGCGAGCGGGAGCGCCGCTCATTTTTTCAAAATGAGAGCGCTGACTCGAGCGTCGCTCAAGTTTGGCGCTTGCACTCGCAAATATACACAGAGCAGATTCAACACAGATGCAACAAAGCATAAAAACGAGTAGAATCGTCGAACTTTAAATGCCTCTGTGCGATTCGGTGTAGTTTGTTAGGCTCACTATTAACGCTGCGTTAAGAATGCATCACTCTTTTACATACTAAACTACTATGTATTTCGTAGGCGATATTATCTTCAAAAATTATTTCAGAACGTATAGTTGTGATTTGATTTTGGGTCATTCATTCATTGATAAACCATTCATAAATTGAGTAACGCAAAAATAAAGACTTGCAGACCCCCTCACCCAGTCACGCGAAAAGAGTTCAATTTGACCCAAAGTTGTTTGACCTGTCACGCTCACCTCATACCCCCTTACCCCTGTTGCGTTACGTAATGTATAAACGACGACTTTGACATTGTTCATTCGCATTGTTCATGTCATTCATTTTTTTTTTCAATTCGTCTATTGCTATTCGATTGACCACAGAAATTACCCAAACCCTCCCGAAGCCCATATTCTCTTTATCCCGAAGATAGGGTCATTTACCTCCAAAACGCTAAAACACGTGCTCTCTCAAATTTAATTCTCTACAACTCTGCCCTTGGAAGCAAGCTTGTAATATCATAATTCTAGAGCAGTTCAAATCAAAAAGTGTCGACAGATCATTCATACACAAGACCCTAAAACACGTCGAAGTAAGTTTCTAGATTTTATGCTTAACAAAATATTGACGAAAATCCATTTCCTATCGTATATGGCCGAGGAACTGAATTTTGTCCATTCCGTGGGTCCAAGTGCCCACACATTTAACCAATTTCTACGTATTCTTCTGCTGCGTAAGGATCCAAGAACAAATTACATAAACATGAAGAACATTCTGTGCAGTGTTTTTTGAAGCTGATTTTGGGTTCTTTAGTCACTAAGATTTGAGCGCGAGCGCCACTGATATTTTCGACCTTGAGCGCGAGCGCGAGCACCGCTAATATTTTTCACGAGCGCTGCCAGCCTTGGAAAAAACAAGATTTTTCCAAAATTTTCATCGTTTTCTTAGTCTTTTCATTATCTCTAGTAAACTAAAAGTTAACAATCTTGTTTTTAGAACCGTACGAAGAACGAAGTTCTTCGAAATGGGGTCTCGTGCGTTTACCACGGCGTTTGTAACCACCCCAATTTCGACTCGAGAGTAGGGGGGGGGGGGGGCGGAGCATCGATCATGGTCTTTAGATGACGAATCAGCAAAAACAAAATGTCCGTCCGTCCGTCTGTCTGTCAACACGATAGCTTGACACTTAACCGATTTTCAAAAACTTTTTTCCCTGAACGGTAATTGAAAAATCTTTTTTGGGATTGAATCTGGGCACTGTCGGCTAGGGTGGTCCAAAAATGTATGGGATAATTAACTTGTCGAAAAGTTCGGGGCCCCACCCCTAAAAAGTTTCTAAATGTGTCCCTGATAAAAAGTGTATATGGACCCATCTGAATCCAAAGCCGTCCTGAGGGTTCCCCGAAGCAAAATAGTCAAAAAAGCGTGGAAACCGTGTAAAACGTGGGTTTTAGGAAAAGTGCATGAAACTTGTCAAAGATGAGGAGCGGTGTTAGGGCAACTTTGTTTTATTCCGTTCAAAATAGTCCCGAGAAAATACTTTTTCATGTGGTGGGCGCATCCGAAGTGTTTCGATGTCAAGAGAGTCCGTCAAGTGGCTTTCTTAGTTCACAACTTCTTTGCTCTAGGCCTCGGTGAGTTTCACAGTTTTTGGAAAACGATCTTCTATGAAATTTTGAGTCTAGATAGGACTTCAAAATAACGCCTAAACAGTTTGTCTTGGAAGCATAAAATTCATTAAGTCTGAACAAAAATTTATTTTTCGAGAACCTCCGTGAAATTTCATGAACTTCCATGAGCCTGCCTAAGTGGCCGTCCGTGTGTTTCGTCATTATTTAGCTATTTTAGGAAGGACTGAGACTATAAGAGTAGAAAAATGCCAAAAGTCACTTTGAATGACAGGTAAATGCTTGCTGGTGATGCCTAACACGTAGGCATGTCTCTCTACTCGAACTTCATATGAATTTTCACAGATGTACGCACAATTTCAATAAAAGTATTTTTCTAACAATTTTTTGTGTCTACCGCACAATAATAGGCAAAAATCAAGAAATAATTAAAACTCGTTCAAAATTTTAATAATCTCCGTAGGAGTTCGAGTAGAGTGACATACCTACGTGTTAGGCATCACCAGCAAGCATTTACCTGTCATTCAAAGTGACTTTCGGCATTTTTCTACTCTTATAGTCTCAGTCCTTCCTCAAAAAGCCAAATAATGACGAAACACATGGACGGCCACTTAGGCAGGCTCATGGAAGTTCATGAAATTTCACGGAGGTTCTCGAAAAATAAATTTTTGTTCAGACTTAATGAATTTTATGCTTCCAAGACAAACTGTTTAGGCGTTATTTTGAAGTCCTATCTAGACTCAAAATTTCATAGAAGACCGTTTTCCAAAAACTGTGAAACTCACCGAGGCCTGGAGCGAAGAAGTTGTGAGCTAAGAAAGCCACTTGACGGACTCTCTTGACATCGAAACACTTCGGATGCGCCCACCACATGAAAAAGTATTTTCTCGGGACTATTTTGAACGGAAAAAACCAAAGTTGCCCTAACACCGCTCCTCATCTTTGACAAGTTTCATGCACTTTTCCTAAAACCCACGTTTTACACGGTTTCCACGCTTTTTTGACTATTTCGCTTCGGGGAACCCTCAGGACGGCTTTGGATTCAGATGGCTCCATAAACACTTTTTATCAGGGACACATTTAGAAACTTTTTAGGGGTGGGGCACCAGACTTTTTAATAACTTAGTTTTTTGGACCACCCTACTATCGGCCCAAGGGCCAATGAGCTAGAGCCGTTTATTAGATTTTTGGTCAATTGTACATAACTCGAGTAAATCTTTTCCGACTTTCATAATTTCTTTTTTTGTTTGAAAGATTTGGGCATGGCCGATTTTTTTTTTATTTGAGTCCTCACACTTAGCTAGGGCACTAGAAACGAATGTCTGCTAGGGCCTTACGTGTTTTTTGTACATAACTCGAGCAATTTTTTCTGAACTGAATCTCTACTATTGTCCAACGTGTTTTTTCCACAAAAAGCGAGTAAAACTTATCCGATTTTAAAAATCTTTTTGTCCCTGAAAAATGATTGAATTTGGTCAAAATCGGTCGAGAACTTTCGAAGGCTGCTAACAATTTCTTCAAGACACTTTGTGACTAAGCGAAAATGTGACTAATACAGTGACTAAAATGACATCCCATCTTAATAACGCTTCAACTGCAATGATGATTTAGGCCATACTGCTAGTTCCAATCTTAAATTTTCCATTTGAAATTTACTTTTGGCTTTTCGATATTCATACCGGTATTTTTTGGTCAAAACCGGTATTCGATATTGGGATTTTTCGATATTATTACCGGTATTAATACCGATATTATCTATCTGCAAATTTAACCAATTTTTGCAGCGCTTCGTATAGCTCCTGGTCAAGACGTTTCCAGCTAGCCCATAAACGTCGAAATCGATAAATAATTCGATACTTTTGGAGAAAATGAAAGTAGAGAAAATTGATAAAAAGCAAGAAATTACGAAAATTGACGTTTTTAGCGCTTTTTTGCAGTTTTTGTCTATTGTGGCCTTTAAATTTCCCCCGAATTTCAGATAGTTAGATTCGTTGACTTGAGCTTTCCAATAAACTTGAATTTGGACAAAATTTAGATAAAATTTTAGGAAATTTTCGTTGATTTCCTTCATTTCGATGAAATTTGTCATTTAAGCACTTGTTTGCGAATATCCTTTTATGCAACGCCGTTGTGAAAAGTGAACTTTTTCATGCATCGTTTCGGTGACGTTAGAGAGGTCGTTTTATAACTGGTTTTACTTTTTATCACTAGTGATAAAAAGTAACTTTTTATCACTCATTTGAGTGATAAAATAGTTATTTATGCAACTAGTTCGAAATGGAGTTGTTTTTGTCACTAGATGTGAAGTTATCAAACGAGCGAAGCGAGTTGGATAACCACATCGTGTGACAAAAACAACCAATTTCGCAACGTGTTTCATACAAGACTTTATGCAACAACTTGTGAAACGTGAACTTTTGAATGAACACCCAAATGGGTGATAAAAAGTCACTTTATGCAACGCCGTTGTGAAAAGTGAACTTTTTCATGCATCGTTTCGGTGACGTTAGAGAGGTCGTTTTATAACTAGTTTTACTTTTTATCACTAGTGATAAAAAGTAACTTTTTATCACTCATTTGAGTGATAAAAAGTTACATTTTTTCACTAGTGATAAAAAGTAACTTTTTATCGCTCATTTGGTTGATAAAAAGTTGCATTTTGTCACTAGTGATAAAAAGTTACATTTTGTCACTAGTGATAAAAAGAAACTTTTTATCACCCATTTGGGTGTTCATTCAAAGTTCATTCAAAAGTTCACGTTTCACAAGTTGTTGCATAAAGTCTTGTATGAAACACGTTGCGAAATTGGTTGTTTTTGTCACACGATGTGGTTATCCAACTCGCTTCGCTCGTTTGATAACTTCACATCTAGTGACAAAAACAACTCCATTTCGCAACTAGTTGCATCATTAGTATAAAATTTCCTCAAATTTCATCCTATTTCCTAGAGTTAGTGAAGATCTTTCCAACGATGACCCTCTGTATTAGATGGAACAACTTTTAGATGAAATTTTCGGTAAAATTTACCTTGTTTTGCAACGCTTGTGGTAGCGATGTAGTCAAGTAATGATGACATTTGCTCGTACGTTCGAAGTCTACATGGGGAACCTAGCAGCCATATCAAGACTGGTGACTTGTGTGTTGCTTTAAGACTAGTGTTTATACCACAAAAAGCCATCATAATTCTCTAGAAAGCCAATCGATAGCTTCGATGACATTATGTCGCTGCTGTCATACAATTTTTGCTGCGTTCACTTGGGAAGTGGGGTGTGTAAAACGTGACACACAATGTTTTGAAGTATATGAAAATATATAAAACGCAAGGGTAAAAAATTCAGAAAAAGTCGAGGAAAAAGTATAGGACGCCCCATATAGTTGTGATTCCAAGGTTGTCATCGTTATCATATTAATAGGATCTTTTATGCCTGCTGTTGATGTAAAATATCGAGTTACAACAACATTTTACATTGTAGTTTGCAACTTATGTCGAATAATGTGAAAGTAGAGCAAAACACAAAAATCTTTCCATTTAAAAAATTAAAAACTTGTTTTACCATTTGAAAATGTAATGCAAAAAACTTTACGAAATTCAGAAAACTTTCGAAAATGCAGTTTTTTTTGGTTTAATAAAAATCAAAATTCCTATTTTTTGAAAATTGGAAACATTTTGCAGAATTGTGACACTCAAAGTTCGTTCTAAACTTAATTTTTCGTTCATTTCTATTTTAGTGGGCTTCCAATTTATCTTCTCGGTTAGCTTCAATATATGCTGACGAAAATATGAAACGACAAGACTTCAATTCCTCTTTCGAAGGACACTTTCTTAGTACATTGTTTTCGGGTATGGAGGATTTTTCCCCGTCATCGTTTGCTACAGAAATGCCGGCGGAATTCGATATAGAGTTGCCTAATTTAACACAAAATGGTTCGTAAACACAAAACAGTTAACAAATTGCAAAAATTTCATAAATTCCTTTGTTTACAGACGTCGATGTGCTCTCTACCTGTTTACCGGAAGTGGCATCAAACGTAACTTCTCCAGACATTAGTGCTGTGATACAATTTTTTATGCAAGCGAGTGGAAATTCGATTCAAACGGGGACAGACAAAAATACATTGGAAAAGACACAAGTGAAGGATTTCCTTTCCAACGTAAAAGAGTAAGTTAATAAAAAACAAATGGAAAAACTTTACGCATTGAACTTTTTTGTGTGCAGTGGATGTGATTCGGAGACTGACACTGAGGAATTCGAGCAGCTTGGTGCATTGGAGAAGCGTCAAGCAAGCACGTCAACGACAGATGTAATGCAACTACCCGAAACTTCCACCATGAGCACATCAACCTCTACTGTGTGTATGAAAAATGTCGAAACAATAACTGAGGTGCGAACACATATTAGTCACATTGAAAATTCGCATGTGAAACGACCGCTAAGCTATTACTCGATTCACAGTTCTAGTATGAACAAAACAAATCCGCCTAAAAAACCCCCTCGTTTATCCAATAAACCCACATCAACATCACAAAAACCCATGCCTGACTCGCTTCCGTCCATTCCCGAAATTCATTCACCCGAAACCATCGAAAAAAAATGCATTCCCCAATCATCAGACACCAGTAGTTCTGATGACATTTCTTTCACTACCGGCCACCACAATAACTGTCAGTACACAATGACATCAAACATTTATCCACAAAAAAGAGATTTGTGTGACGGTGAATTTATTCATTCGGAATTTTACATCGACGAATCATTACCGTCGAGTTTAGGTAGTGATCCACAAGATGACCTCAGGCTGCTCAAATATGATAGTAGCTCCGACGATTTGCGGCAATGCGATGGTGAAAATAAAAACTCCAATCTTTGTATTGAGCAGTTAAATTATCATTGTGACGATGCCAATGGTGCTGTCATACATTTGTTGCAGGTATTGCATCAAATTGTATTTTCAAAAATTTGTATTTTGATTTTGATTTTTTCGCTTAAATTTTGTTTTTAATAATTTGATTCAACATTTTTACATTTGTATTTTTTTCGGCAATTCTGGCTACAAAACAACGATTTCTTTGAACTGTTGTGAAGTGTAGGAAGCCACCTGTAAAATTACTCCCTCCACGTGTGGAAGAAGAAGCCGCCACAAAATATTCTGTGTTCACCCATCACTTCGATCGCCGCGTAATAAGTTGAGCCGCCGTCGAAGAAAATCAGAACTTCGTTTCGGAAAAGCAAAAAACATCCTGCTGATTCGGGGGGTCCAAAAATGTATGGAAAAATTATGTTGTCGACAAAGTTTGGGGCTCAGCTTAGATCCACCTGATAATAAATTTATATGGAACAATAGCGATTCGATGGGGGCTCAATGCCGGTGAAGTCCAAAGATGACCAAAATTCTTCATCATCCAAATATTTTAATGGGCGAGTTTTGTAGGTTATTTCTCTATCTAAAAATGTGTTCTAAAAAGCAAGGATCAGAAGTAATTCTCTGTGAGTGTTCCTCACAAGGGAAATAAATATAAGTTTAGCAAAAGTTATGTGCGAAACACATACAAAGAATCACGTTTGGATCTAGCTTTTTAGAGCCAGAGGTGTGCGGCGGCGCGATCGATAGCCGCGACATAACGAAAAAATTGCGCCGTCGCCGCTGAAAACTGCGCCGACCGAACTAAAGAAATTACCAAAGGTAATGCCAAAGGCCCTACCGAAGTGCGTCTGAGACCATTGATTTTGATGGCCTGCACCATATCACCACCACCAACGTAGTTTATTCAAGAAATCCTGACACTATTTTCTCTAACTTGCAATTCACACCAACTTTGCCTTCAGAAGCAAACTTCAAACTGCCGTAATTTTATAGATATGTTTCATGCCTCACAACTCTAGAGGTTGCTTTATCCCGGGATTTGCTAATTTTTCCCTAAAACCCTGAAACACGTGTTCTTTATAATTTTATTCTCTGCAATTTCGCCTTTGTAAGTAACTTTATAACTGCAATAGTTTTGGAGATATGAGTCTTCCATCACAATTCCAGAATTGACTATATCACGGGATTAGGTTATTTTTCCCTCAAATCCTAAAGCACGTACTCTCTAAAATTATATTCTTTACAACTTTCTAGCTTTCATAGTTCTAGAGATATGGGTCATCCCTCCCAATTCTAGAAAAGACTAAATCACGGGGTTGGGTTATTTTTCCCTCAAACCCTCAAACACGTACTCTTTAAAATTTTATTCTTTACATCTTCGCCTTTGGAACCAACTTTCTAACTCTCATAGTTCTGGAGATCTGGGTCATCCTGCTCAATTATGGAAGTGGCCATATACCAGGATTGTGCCACATTTCCCCTAAACCCTGAAACACGTGTTCGCTTAAATTTGTTTCGCTACAACTTTGCCTTTGACAGTCAATCTCCATATTGCATAGTTTTCGTATATGGCCAAGAATCTCAATTTCGTCCATTCCATTGGTCCCAGTGCCCAGACCCCTGACCCGATTCCCACAAAAAAATTTTCACAGTTTTGTGACATCAAATGCTTTCATTTGACACCAATATGAGGAATTTCCGTGCTATACTTGCTGAGATATTTGCGAAAAAGCTTCACGGACCCTCGAAAAACCTTGACCATATCTCCGGAACCACTTCGAACTTGAATCATGGGAGACATGTACCTTACAGGGAAAAAAATGAAACACCAAAATGAACAATTTCCGTACTGTGCTTGCCGAGATATTTGCGAAAAAGTTTCACCAACCCTCGAAAAACAATGTTTTTGGTCACTTTTTCGACCATATCTCCGGAGCAACTTGACCGACTGCGCTCATCTTTGAACTTGAATGAAAAAAAGGACGGGACGGACAAACGGATAATTTTTTATTGCTGATTCGTCATCACTAGACCATAATAAATAGGTCCAAAAATTTAATATTATGGTTTAGCGTAAACGGAAACGTTTAGAAAAGTGCCCCAGACTTTTTGCAACATAATTTTCTGCACCCCTCTACCTCTACCTCGAAAGAGACAAGAAAATGGCACCGCCAAAAAATATTTCGAATTCAGCCGAGATCAGCAACCGCTCGGTAGATTTCATAAAATCGGTTTCACTTACCGCAGATTTTGCAAAGGAGTGCGGCGTCGGCTTATTTCAAAACATACAATGTTTCATGGTGAATTTGATAAAATGCCAAACGACGTAATATGGTGTGTTGTCAGCTTACGCAGTTCCTCATGAAATCTCGTATACCTTGACATAAGCCGACAGTGCAATAAACGTGTGAATTATTCTCAAAGAGAATTTTTAAACGGCACACTTATTTAGCAGCTTGCGTAGAAGGACGAAACCACTCTTACTGTTGACAAAACATTTGAGGCTGTGACTAGTAAGGTCAAATGTTTGGACATTTTGAAGCTTCACTTGCTTTCTCGAAGAACTGGTCTACGACTTCCAACAAATGAAGTTCCAGACAAATTATGTCATTGAATGCGACTGTTGCGAATAGTCACGATAAAGATATTGTGGTGGCTTGTGTAACAAACGTCATACAGAAGCGTCTCATTTAATTTTATATTTTGTTTTTTTTTACTCTCGTCTTTTCATTTCATTCATTAATCGCCTGCCAGATCATTGCCATTCATAAAGTAACTTCCATATTTTTGCAGGAGAATCTGGGCAGCACACGTTTAGAAGTGGAGCGTCTAAGAGGTCTACTCCATAGCATGCACAATTTGTGTCAGAATTCTGTTTCACTTCTGCGAGAACAATTAGCCAATATG
The DNA here is from genome assembly GCA_029228625.1 of Pseudolycoriella hygida. Taxonomy (NCBI): domain Eukaryota; kingdom Metazoa; phylum Arthropoda; class Insecta; order Diptera; family Sciaridae; genus Pseudolycoriella; species Pseudolycoriella hygida. The sequence continues at coordinate 123,187,491 of CM055403.1, forward strand.
AAAAGAGATTCAGCGTCCGGCAAACAGTCACTGGAACAACAATTTGAAAAGATTGCAGAAACTTGGGATAAAATGAAAGACGAAACACAAAATCGCGAGAGGGAAGCAATCAATCGGCTAACGGTCGATCACGAATTAGAATTGAACGATATAAAGAAGTATTTGAATACCAAAATTGAGGAGATCAATACATTGACCATCGCAAAGGATCGATTGGAAGAATTGAATCAAAGACTAATAGCTGAGCAACAAAAAGACAAAGAATTAAGCCAGAAAGTGATGGACGAAATGAACAATTACGTTGTGAAATTGGAAGCACGAACGAACGTGGAAAAGGAAAAGGCTGTGAATGATATTAGAGATAAGTTAGTTCGGGAGCATAAAACCGAAATTGAATCGCTGCGTTGTCGCTTCAAATTAATGGCTAACATGGATCGTTCTCCGTCTGACACAAGTCTGGAGAAAATAGATCGAAATGATGCTATTGATATACACGGGTCCACTCCGAAATATCCATTCGGCACGGTTTCTCCCAGATCGCCGACTTCCAGTCAGGATATGTTTAAAAAGATTTTAGATGAAAAGGAGCGGCAATTGGATGCGTTGAGAGAACGTTTAAATACGGTGACACGAGAGAACGAGATTATGAAAAAAACAATTCTCAGTTTGGCTGAATCCGATGAAGCTTCAAGACAGATATCGAAGCTTGGATCACAAATAGAAGCTCTTCAGATGGACAAACGACAATTAGAATTGGAATTAAGCGTAGAACGCACCAAACGCGAAATGGAAGCTTCTGTGACTTTGGATCGAAGGTAAAAATTTTTTGTTATTTTCCTCAGGCACTTTGTACCCACACCTTGTGTCTGAGCAAACTTTGTGGAACATTTCTAGGGCACTAGTTCACAAATGACATACGGTTTTTTTTAACGATTTTTGACCCCCACCTTCTCCGTACGAAACCTTCCAATAGTTCAACTATCGCACGATAGTTACACCATCACACGATATTATAACAAGATAGTTACGATAGTTCAACTATTGCGCGATAGTTAAGATAGTTAAACTATCGCGCGATAGTTATATATAATAATAATAATTCGCCGTTACGATAATTACAATAGTTATAATAGTTACAATTATCGCACGATAATTAATAATAATAATAATCTGCTCTACAACCCATGAAGGGTTAGAGGCTAGATCACTATTTACTAGTTTCGCTGTTTGTGGTTCTACTTTTTTTTGAGATCCTTTCATTACCGGAAAGTTTTACTGTGCCAGTGGTAAGCTCCCAACAATGCCTTTTCCGGTAAGCCGTACGATGGCACCACACTCAACTTCACTCGACTTGAACGATTCAATTTGTTTTGTTTACAAATCCAACAATCGGTACAAGTCCGTCTGCGGTTGAGTTTCGAACCAACGCACTGGCATCTCGTAGTAGCAAGCAGACGTGTTAACCACTACGCTTTCGAGTTGTTATCGCACGATAATTACGGTAGTTTAATTGTCGCACGATAGTTAAAATAGTTATACTATAGAATGATAGATAGATAGTATATTTCAACTATTGCGTGATAGTTGCGATAGCTAAACTATCGCGTGATAGTTACTATACTTAAACTATCGCGCGATAGCTACTATAGTTAAATTATCGCGCGATAGTTACGATCGCGTTGAAATCTGAAACGCAAATCAGTATAGTTACGATAACAACTCACGATAGTTACGATAACAACTCACGATAGTTACGATAACAACTCACGATAGTTACGATAGTCAAACTATCGCGCGATAGTTACTATAGTTAAACTATCGCGCGATAGTTACTACAGTTAAACTATCGCGCGATAGTTACTACAGTTAAACAATCGCGCGATAGTTGCTACAGTTAAACTATCGCGCGATAGTTACTACAGTTAAACAATCGCGCGATAGTTGCTACAGTTAAACTATCGCGCGATAGTTACTACAGTTGAACCATGGCGCGATAGTTACTACAGTCAAACTATCACGCGATAGTTACGATAGTTAAACTATCGCGTGATAGTTACTATAGTTAAACTATCGCGTGATGGTTACGATAGTTACAATAGTTAAACTATCGCGCGATAGTTACGATTGCTAAACTATCGCGCGATAGTTACGATCGCGTCGAAATCTCAAACGCAAATCAACAAGAAAAAAACTAAGAAGACTAGCTCAGGATAGTTACGATAGTTACTAATGCTCACGATAGTTATGATAGTTAAACTATCGCACGATAATTACGATAGTTTAATTGTCGCACGATAGTTAAAATAGTTCAACTATAGCAAGATAGATAGAGAGTATATTTCAACTATTGCGTGATAGTTACGATATAGTTAAACTATCGCGTGATAGTTACTATACTTAAACTATTGCGCGATAGTTACGATAGTTAAACTGTCGCGCGAAAGATATTATCGTTAAATTGTCGCGCGATAGTTACGATAAACAAATGCAACTATGAGCGATTCCGAAAAATTGCTTTAATTAAAAAAAATAACTTAAGACACTCCTTGGAAATCTTTAGAAAATCCTTAGAAATCTTCCAGGACTTTCTTTTAGAAAATTCTTTTACACCTAAAATAATCCTCCCGTAAGAAAGTATTCGACAACAAACAAAATTCATCATCCAATGAGCCAGTTTTGATAATGTTAGAGGGAAAAGGGTAGAAACTCATAGTGAGTTCTATGCGGTGCACTACTTGATGGAGTGCCATGTTGACAGATAAAGTTATAGTGAAAATGATAAGAAATTCTAACAATTTTTATTTTATTTCAGTTCGCTAGCCACTTCCAACCGAGAACTCGTAAGTCCTTCAAGCTCATCGTTTCGAACGAAAAGTAATTGTCCACGGCATTTCATCTGTATCGATTCGTGCACTCGTGGCGACCACGTGTTAATCGTTTGGAACGGATCTCATAGGCAATTTACCATCGTCCAAGTAATAAGATCTACGTTTGTAATAACAAAAACGGAATTTTCATAAATTTGTTTTTCTTCAGGAAGCCCCAGTTTTATATTTTCTTCACGCTGAGAGTCATGAGGCTTTAAATTTAGTGATTCCACTCGAAAATGAACCGGCATTGTCTCACACAATTGGCATTGTTACCGATAAGGAATATTGCCACGCAAAGAAAAACGAGAATCGTTACAAAGTGTCAGTAGGAACTAAATTTTATCGCGTCAAAGTTCGACCTCGATCTCCAGCTAAATGTGAAGGAAAATGTTGTCCTAAACGTGAACGTCACGAAGGTTCGTTTGTTTCCAATATCTTTGAATTTCAGTCCAACAATTTTTATTGTAGCGGAAAAAAGTCTACAGCAATCAGCACCTCCACCTGCAGTTCCTCAAAATCTAATTGATTCATTCGCACAAACTGATGCTATCGAAAACAAAAACTTGGCCAATCGCGATATGGTCGATTCTGGTTTGTCCATACACACACGCAGTTATAAGGAACGCAATATTAGCATAACCGAAGAGGATGAACGTTCAAATTACGTCAGCGCTACTGTGGAAGAAGAAAATCAATGCACAAATCATCAAAACGAGGTGAGTCAGAAGTCGTAATTTCATTTGTTTTACCACATTTATTGGTTCAACTGTCTAATGGATTGCACATGAATCTTAGTTTTAGTTGTTGCTGCTTTTTTTTTTTTTGTTTTGTTTCGTTTTGACCACTTAAACATCTCCCGTCATTAGTTAACACATTCAGCTACAATAGACGTTAGTGCCGATATCTCATCTGAACAAGTTTTTCGAAAACTATTTTTGCCTAGAGTTCATAATTCCCGAGAAGGAAACAACTAAATCGCTCGAAATCAAAATTCCTCTACGCAATTTCGCAGTGGTTTCCCTCTCGGTAATTTCTTATTTTCTAAATGTTTGCATGAAAATGTTTGTCTGCTGGCTATCGCTGAATTAAATTCGTTGCCCTTGAAGTCCTTTATCCTTCAAAAACTCGACCAGGTCAGTTCTTAAAGACATGCACATAGCGCTCGACTTCGCTTTTCGGTTATTCCGTCTTTGTGCCACATTGACCGCTACAGGTGAAGTTTATTTGAAACATTTAGGCTCGTACGAAGTACAAAAAGCTTAATGTGCTACGTTTGTAACATTGCGAATTGGAATCCGTAGGTAAAATTGAGCATTTGTGGTAGTCTGTCTGTCTAGTTCGTCTGTCTGTCTGTCCATAGACACTTACGTGATGATTGGGTGCGATGAGAATCGCATCGCGCAAGGTTGTGTGAAAATTCAACTTCATCATCATCATCATCATCATCAAACTTTATAGACCGTTAGTACCTTCCGGTGTGAGGTCTTTCTGCCGCAACCCCAGATTGGTGAACTATCGTCCTCCATGCCCTCCTATCGCCCGCCAAGGAGATGGTTTGTTCGCCCAGAGAAAGTCCCCTAACTTCTACATCTGATTTAATTGAATCGATAAACCTTCTCCTTGGTCTACCCCTTGGCCTAACACCCGGGACTTGTGCATCCAAGATCCTTTTCGGTAGCCTGTTATTACCCATCCTTTGAACGTGCCCGAACCAGCGCAGACGACTGGCCCTTGCCGCCTCTTCCACTGCCGAAATCCCTAACTTTTCCCTAATGTCGCCGTTCCTTATATGATTATCCCACTGCTCCCTCCTATTAACCTCCGCTATATTCCTAAGAACCCTCATATCAGAACC
>CM055403.1:123192715-123213551 GCA_029228625.1 Pseudolycoriella hygida
TAATTCTAAGCAAAAAACTGTCTTTTTGCACATCACCGACTAAAAACTTGCTTTTTCTCGAGTCGTTTCGGTGTCGCATGAGGTCACTTTTCGCACTAGTGCGACAAAACTTTTTTAGCGCACTAATGCGATAAATTTTTTCGCACTAATCCGTAAAAACCACTTTTACGCACTAGTGCGAAAAAAATAATTGAAATTTCGACAAATTTTCGCAAGTGGAAAAACGCTTCGTTTTTTGTGCATTTTATGCAGAAAAACGTCGCACACTGACGATAGTACTCATAACAAATTCGTCTGTACTGTAATCTACTTAACGCACTAGGAAGCCTTTATTTGCATTTTTACACATTGCTTTCATTGTAGAAATTATTAATTTACTTTAATTTTGCTCACAATTTTATTTTAATCAAAGAACGCTGTTAACAAAACTCGGATTAAAAAAATGCGTCATAAAAAACCACGGAAAAAACATTTTTGGACCTGTACGAAGTACAGGTCACATGCGTTTAACACTACTTTTGTAACCACTCGATTCGACGGGGGGGGGAGGGGGGGGTAAAAGGGGGAGAGCATCAATCATGGTCTTTAGATGCCAAATCAGCAAAAAAAATTGTCCGTCCGTCCACACGATAACTCAAGTAAAACTTAACCCATTTTCAAAATCTTTTTTCCCCTTGGGCCCTATTTTCAATATTTTGTGACATTGAGATTTTTTCCAACGAGAAATATTTCTCACTCACGAAATACCATCAGCAACTCTCGCACAGGGCTGAATTTTTATACTTTCATCCCATGTGATCCAAATAACTATTGACATTTACGAGAAATTCTCACAAGAAACGTCAAAAGTCACGAATTGAATATTGAATTTCTCCGAATCGCGAAGTCTCGTGTGGAGATTTCTCTCGACTTGAAATCTCTCGAATACTGAAAATAGGTATTGAAAGGTAGCACCAAAAGTGGGTTTGGTATTGCAAATGGGCATTTTTGGACGAAGGGCCGCTGAGCTAAGTGGTTTTCGGTCATTTGTACGTAACTCTCGTAATTTTTTTCCGATTTTCATAAACAAATTTTTGTTTGAAAGATCCGGGCATGTCTGACAATTTATGGAAGAAACTTTTTTTAATTTGAGTCCTTGGACTTAGCTTGGGCACTAAAAACGAGTCTCTGCTAGGGCTCTATGTGTTTTTTGCACATAACTCGAGTAAATCTTTTCCGATTTTCATTTTTTTTTGCTTGAAAGGCATGCCGAAAAATTTATGGAAGAAAATTTTTTGATTTCGAGTCGGTGGACTCAGCCACGGCCCTAAAACTGAGGCTCTATTAGGGAAAAACGTTTTTTTTTTCTACATAAATCGGGTAAATCTTATCCGATTTTCAAAATCTTTTTTTCCTGTAAGCTAATTGAATAAATGATAAAGAATTTTAATTTAGGCAAAATGAGTTAAGAATTTTCAAAGTTACGGTCGAAAACGTGGTCCAAAACTGGGTTTTTTGAAGGTTCGTGAAACTTTTCGACTCATATCTCTTCGAAATCAGAACTGAAGATTTTAAATAAAAGATATGGACATCAGAAAGTCACAATAGTTAAATTAGTGAAAATCTGTAGAGTGGTTCGGGCTATAGAGTCCTTAGTGTGGGTTCAACTCACGCTACGCGACCCCACAACGATATTTGGTAGCGAACATTTTTGTCCGCATGGCTCAGGTGTCTCTCCTAAGTGCTCTAGGTCGATTCGAAGATCGGCCCGAGTACAAAAAAACATATGCAAGGGACCCGTACGTATCACAATAGATGTGGCAAACAGAGTACAGAGTTGATGTTACAAAAAGACTCGAACGTATTTAAGTAAATATTGCCTTACGTCCACATTAAATTGTATTGGAAATTGAAGAGAGGGCAATATTGAAAAACCCGTCCGAAGAAACGGTGCAAAAACGGAATTCCGAAAGTACAAAATTGACCCCCTAAATGTTCATCTCAATTTTTTATACAACATAGTGAAAAACCATTTTTTGTCTAGGGCAGACCTTAGGACCGACCTAGGGCCATAAGGAAATGCCTCGGACACATACTTTCATAGACAAAAATGTTTCCCTTAATTTGCTCTGCATCATACTAAAATTTTTTTTGGTTAGGGCCGACCGTAGGACAGACCTGAGGCCCACTTAAGCCCTAAGCACAGGCACCGTGTCTAAATTTGTTTTTGAATATAATTCGGTACTCGATTATCTCTCAAATATAAAAAGAATCAACAAAATCAGTTAGGACTTATCCAACTTATGCAAGCGAACACGTTGGGCTCTAGTAGAAACTCAGTTTTAGGGTCCTGACTGAGTCCAAGGGTTTCTAATAAAAAAATGTTCTTCCATAAAACGGGAGACAGTTCTAGACCTTTCGATCAAAAAAAATTTGAAAATCGGAAGAGATTTACTCGAGTTATTTACAAAAAACATGTAGAGCGCTAGCAGAAACTCGTTTTTAGTACCCTAACTATATCCTAGGGCCCAATCTCAAAAAAGTTTCTTCTACAAATTTTATAGACCTGTCGACTAAAAACAATTACGAAAATCGGAAAAGATTTACTCGAATTGTATACAAAAAACACGTATGGCCCTAGCATAGACTCGGTTTTAGTGCCCTAGCTAAGTCCAAGGACTCAAATCCAAAAATGTTTCTTGTTATAAATGGTCGGCTATTTATTACCTTTCAGGAAAAAAAAGGTTTTGAAAATTGGTTGAGTTTTATCGTGTTGGCGGACGGACGGACGGACATTTTTTTTTATTGCTGATTCGTCATCTAAGGACCATGATCAATGCCCCCCCTCCCCCCTTCTACTCCCGGGTAGAAATTCGACTGCTTACAAACGTCGTGTTAAACGCAATAGACCCCTTTTCGAAGCACTATGTTCTTCGTACGGGTCCAAAAAATGTTTTTGTGTGAAATAAGGTTGTTATATTTTTTCAAACTTTGGCGTTTTTATGGATATGGAGACATTTTCCGCCTCGTCTTCGGACGGATTTTTTCATATTGCCCTTTCGGCAATTTCCAATCCAATTTGTGAATGTAATTTCATACACTTAAGAGTTAGGGCAATATTCACTTAGATACGTACGAGTCTTTTTGCAACATCTATTCTGTTTGCCATATCTATTTTGATGCGTTCAGGTCGCTTGCGTATGAGCTCTAGAACCACAACAGCGCTCATCGACTGTCCGTTTCATGCTTGAATATCAACTGAGAGGTTATGTTAAGTAAATGTAAATAACATTTCTGCTTAAAATTCTTGAGTTGATTTTGCAGGTAACAAAATGCATGGCATGATCATACATTACGGCGTGGCATTCAACGCAATCTGCATTGTTTGAATACTTTATAATTACTTTGCCGGTCGTGTCATGTCCGTGTCTTGTCACCGAACCTCAAGTGGTGACATCTATGTTTTTTTCTTAGCTGAATTAACGTCTCAACATAGAACTACTCCCTTTCCTCAAGTTGCGTCGTCCATGCTTTCAAAGCTGAATACGGACAAACGTAAAACTAATGACACAATCTATCCTACAAAAATTTTCAGTCATTTTTTGCGAGAGCAGGTTTTAAATTTCGAAAATAGAAATATTTATACCTAAAGAAGTCGTTGCGTATCAATACAATGCATTTGTTAAGCACCCATTCAGCAATGACTCAGGTCGATATGCTGATCTAAGATTAAGATCAGGTGGTTTAGCTCAAAAAATGTCGGGATTTACAAATATTTTTTTTGATTTACTTAGATTTCCTGAGATTTATGGACTTCATTGAGTCTTACAGAGATTTATGGGAGTGAAACGAACACTAGAAAATTTTTGTCGAACTTTCAAAAACGTTCGACGTATTCAAACCTTAAATGCCACACCAACGCTAATATCGATCATGAATTTTGACGCACAAATAGACTAACACAAAATGACAATGGGTTTTTTTCGCAATTAATAAACTAACTTCTTTTCATCAAAATTCTTTTGACTTAATTCTAAATGTATTTTAATATTTTGTATCCGGTTTAGGATCAAAAAGCTCCAAATGTTCCAATTTGCATTGTTTCATCCGAAGATAGCGGTGATAAGTTGCTTAATGAAACAACCGAAACATAGGATTTTGTTTTCGAAACAGATTATTCGTTACGATTCATCATTGCAAACATATTTAGACGACTGACATTATTTTCGTAAAAAATAATTAAATAAGTTTGAATATTTAAAATAGGATTTGTTTAAGCATTAAGGTCGACGCCATTTTTTTTTTATTTAAATTCAACGAAGTATGACACATTTGTCGATTAAGTTTATGGAATAGTGAAAGTTACCATCAAACAAATATTTACTTTTTAGTCTAATTAAGCTTTGTGTGCAATCATCACGGTTTCAGTTTATTGTTATGTTTCAATGCCACCAATGTTCAACAAAATTATTTGATTTCACCGATAGAAATGAATTAAATACTTTTGTCAGCTCTAATCTTTCCACTCTCTTCAATTTGGGGCTCAAAAGGTGTGGGGTTTTTACAGCTAACAAATTACTAACTCATCGTAATATTGCATATTCGATGGATTAATGTGTCCATTGTAACAATAAATAATTGTCAGTAATATCAAACGCAGCGACCAAAGAAACAATGACTTGGTAGTAGATTATCTGAACAGTAGATCCCCAATATATTCTCGAAAATTCCCTGATCCTTTTTTGGACCTTCTTCGATCTCTCTCTTTACAGACTGTCTTTTACAGTGAGCCACAGAGAAACCACAAAACTGCTAATAAAATGTTTGGTCAAGTACCTCAGGAGGTGTGAAAAATTCTACACAAAAGTGAAAAGTTTTAAGCTCATGAAGAGCTTCAGCTCTGTTCCATCAACTACACCCTTATTTAATGTTTAGTTAGAGCAGCGGAGATGCGAGGTACAAGGTCTAATGTACTACAACTACTAGTTGATAGTAAACACATCGAACGATCAGCAGCATTGTTCGATTAACATGATTCTTCACCTTGCCAGTTACACCGATCCCACATGACTGAGCGTGAGCGGCATGCTGAAATCTTTACTGCGTTATTCGATAGTTAAAAGTTGGCAGCTGTTCATTTTAATGAAGATCTTAAACAATGAAACCTGATTAATACACGTCTGTCCGTCACTATATACAGAAAGAAACTTCGTAAATTTCGTGACTTTTTTGTGAAATTCGTGTAAAGCCTATTTTCGTGGAACAAATTCATGAAAATAGGATCTGGTTGCCAGTGTGTGGGTTCACACAGTTCTGATTGAATCGGTCTAAGTCAATAGAAGTTGGGTGTAGAGGTGTAGAGCCATCGTACGGCTTACCGTTAAAATATATTGTTGGGAGGTACCGGTATTCTAATCCTACTATCCTACTACACACATAGAGCCACAATTTAGAGTAGTTACCAATGGGTACATGAAAGTAGCGATAGAGTGTAGTCAAAGAAGTTAATTTGGGCTTATGTGGCATTCACCTATGACAAATCACCGATGATCATCGATCACAATTCACCGATGACGAATTTCCGATGATAAATCGTCGACGACAAATATTCAATGATAAATCATCGATGACAAAACACCGTTGACAATTCCCAGATGACAAATCGCAGATAACAAATCACCGATGATAAATCACCTATGACAAATTATCAATGACAAATCATCAATGACAATTTATCGATAACAAATCGACGATGATAAATCACCGATGACAAATTATCAATGACGAATCACCGATGACAATTCAGCGCTGACAATTCATCGATGACAACTCATCGATGACAAATCACCGATGACAAATCACCGATGACAAATCACCGATGACAAATCACCGATGACAATTCATCGATGACAACTCATCGATGACAAATCATAGATGAAAAATCATCGATGACAAATCTTCAATGACAAATCATCGATGACAAATCACCAATGACAATTCATCGATGACAAATCATCGATGAAGGATGCACAGACGGACGGACGGACAGGAATGGTGAAAACAAAAAGTAGCTATCGCTACTTAATGAACCTTCTCGTCAAAGCATGACAACGTTTCACGAGCCAGAGATCAACCGCTTAGAAGTTATCGTCTGAACAGACAGACGGACAGATCAGATAAATGGAGGTCTTGTTAGGTCCTGAATAAATACGCATACATAGTGCATGTTTGCAGAACGCAAATACTTTTTCAATAAAAACCTAACAACCACGCTCGATCGCATTGACGATCTGCCACTTGTATTTTCACTATTTATGATGTGAAAAAGTGTAAACCTACTGCGACGAAAAGAAAATAAATTCGTAGAAAATCATTAAAAAACCTTTAAAAAACAGCAAACAAAATCCTCTCGAAATATACTATTATCTGGCCCTCGAGTAGTTGTGAACGAAAAAAACAAAAACGGGATGTGAAAGGTTAAGAAAAGTCATGAAAAGTGACACGTAGAGACTTAGAGAACCTTCGGGTCTATTTTGCCTATATTTTGTTCTTCATGACTTCACCATTCCGAATGACGTCATGAAGTACTTGTCTTTTTCACTCACTAGTGTTCGTCAAACGATTGTAAACAAGCAACAAAACCCACAATTTCCTTGTTTACTTTTGTTTTTTTAGAATAGGCAGCGTCATTTGCAAACAAAGAAAATTTTTCTGTGCACAAAACTTTCGTTTGAATCAATTCCGCACGTTGCGCCACAAATGCAAAGAACATTTGCATAAAAGAAATTATTTTGGCGATAGTAAATTGAGTAACACAATCGAGTATGCACTATTGCGCAGTCTTCTGAAAAAAATTGTACCATTTTACACTTACAATTTTAGATGTGTCCAACTTGTAAAAAGCATTTCGAAAGTTGCACAAATTTAAAATCTTCTGAGTGTACCTCCTCACATTTTTTTTATCGTTTTGAATTTCTAACTAAAATTTTGTTGTTGTAAATTGCTGTTTAGGACACAACAGACGCGAAACTATTAGATGATTCAGAAGATGAATTCTTTGATACGCCAAATGTAGCTTGGAATTAGGCTAATGATAGGAAATAATGTTAAGAAAGTAGTGGATCGTTGCAGCTGTAAAGTTTATTTATGTGTAAAGTGTGACCGAATCTTTTTACTGAGAAAAACCACAAATGTTTGATTCAAATACGAATATGAAATGCTACCTTTGTGAATGAATTATGACATTATGTAAGTATTTTTTTAACATTTTTATTTCTCTGATTTTATGTAAGGAAAATCGGTAAATTTGGAAAAATCGTTTAATGTGTAACACTGTATGGAATGGAAAATAAAAATGTCCAAGTACTTAGAAAAATATATTTTTATTTAAAGTAACTAAATGCTGATAAATTGTAGATTATCACAATTTTAGGTATAAAAGTCGCTGGCTTCCACTATTTAGTTCACTGTGTTTGAGTGCATTGAAACATAGTCTGTATATTCAATTTAGCATCGTGGCTACTCTGAAAGCAACGTTGTACCATAACAAATCACAAAATAATTAGTTTGATCTCAAACATATAATATGTTTAATGCAAAGAAAATACGTTTGGTACAATCATATTATGTTTGGCCACCACAGATCTCAATATTTCTGCGACATTCATATTTTGTTCACAGACATAATATTATGTTCGTAATTATCATGTTATGTTTTTTACAAACATTCCCTGGTTTTCCCAAACAACACACGAAAACGTTCAGTGCTTCATTTAGTGCTTACAAACGAAAACTGTGCCTGGTTGGTGTAAGTGGGCGAGGAACTTCGCTTCAAACAGAGAAATACTCTGCACCTTAGCCTCTAATGGGCCTTTTGTGCATTGCCCACATTTTGATATCGAAATGCAAATTTCGATACACGAAAGTCTTGTATGCTTTTTCTAACAGATGGCGTTAGAAACTTGTTGTCATGATTGCTCATGTGTCACAATGGCAATGTGTTATTAGAAATCGACTGGATATCTTGGTTTTTCGTCTGATGCGTTACGGCCGTAATATCTGTTAGGACTAACCAATAGAGATGGTATCTAATCGTGGAGATATTAGAAAAAGCAGATGGATCGAACCCGGGACATCTGGTGTTTGAAGCCAAGCTTAGTCCAGTGCTGTCATTAGACTGTGTCCTAGCATCAATTTTCATCAGGCAACATTCTTGTTTTCGATCCATAGCGACATCTACCTTTTTTCACATGTTCACACGGTTCAACACAAAAGTTGAGCCGTTTTTAGACCCGTACGAAGTACTGGTCTTATGCGCTTACCACGACGTTTGTAACACGTCCAAAATTCGACCCGGGAGTTAGTAGGTTTTTCGTTTTGGGGTATAAATAGAAGAAATATGCAAAAAAAAAAACGTTGGCCGTCTGTCCGTCTGTTTGTCGCGTCGCCAAGTTATCTCGAGTAAGACTTGACCAATTTTCAAAATCTTTTTTTCCTGAAAGGTAATCGAAAAAGTGAGGTCGAGTTTTGAGATGGGCACTTTTGGGCCAAGAGCCGCCGAGCTAGGGCCGCTTAAGTGGTTTTTGGTCTTTCGTATATAACTCGAGTAAATCTCATTCGATTTCAATAAATGTTTTTTTTGATCGACAGGTCTATGAAAGCCCAAAAATTTGTGGAAGAAAATTTTTTCAGTTTGGATCCTTGGGCTTAGTTAGACCTCTAAAACTTAGTCTTTGCAAGGTCTCTACGAATTTTTTGTACATAACTCGAATTGAGTGAGAAAATTGAGTGGAACATTTTTGTCCATGGAAATATGGGTTAGAGAATTCCACAATATGGGTCCGAGACAGGCCCAAAACAAATTTTCTACGATGCTTCTTCGTACGGGGTTTTCAATATTGCCACGGCTCACATGTGACACCGTCTTTTGTGAAAAGTTAGATATTCCAGCACAGTTGTCGACAGCAATAAATTTGTGTGCACGCCGAGACAGACGTTTCTTAAACATATTTTTCATACGGTTGCAGCTATATGATTAGAGCAATAACTATATGTTTGTTATAAACATAATATGCTAATTGCAATAATAAGTTTGGTGCATCTATAATATCTTTTCCGTAATCATAATATGATTGGTTCAGCATACTAATTTTAGGGCAGCTATCACATATTGTTTAAAGCAATCATGTTAATGTCTTTTACAATGACACAATTGTTACCACAACTATGAAGCGTTAAATTTGTTCCTTCAGTATTCTAAAAAATTTGAATCGAAAATAGAGCCGTACGCCGCCAGTGTTTTCGGCTGATAGACTTTAGGGGCCATTCAAATAGCATACATGCTCAAAAGACGGATTTAAGACCTTCTCCTCCCACCCACTTGAAACATCAAGCGCACGTTTTTCTTAAACCCCCTCCCCCCAACATAGCGCGCGCGCTATTTGAAATGCCCCTTAGAAGACATTATTCGATGTGATGTTTTACATTAAATGTGTATCAAAAAGCACATAGACCGTTACATCGTTTCTTGAACATTTATTGTACATTTAATGGGGTGAAGGGCGAAAAGTGTACACCAAATGTACACCTAATCTATTGTACATAAAATGCACATTTTTTGTGCAAGTAGAAGCTTAGAAGGATTGATGTTCACATGATTAGGTGTACATTTAGTGTACACTTTTTGCCCTTCACCCCATCAAGTGTACATTTCTTGTACATTAAATGTACAATATTCTCAAAAGAAAAGATGTAATGGTCTATGTGCTTTTTGATACAATTTAATGTGCCGCGCAAGGCTGGCAGAGCTCGTTAAATATTTGAGCGGCGCTCGCGTTCGCGCTCGGAGCGGCGCTCGCGTTCGTGCTCGGAGCGGCGCTCGCGTTCGCGCTCGGAGCGGCCCTCGCGTTCGCGCTCGGAGCGGCGCTCGCGTTCGCGCTCGGAGCGGCGCTCGCGTTCGCGCTCGGAGCGGCGCTCGCGTTCGCGCTCGGAGCGGCGCTCGCATTCGCGTTCGGAGCGGCGCTCGCGTTCGCGTTCGGAGCGGCGCTCGCGTTCACGCTCGGAGCGGCGCTCGCGTTCGCGCTCGGAGCGGCGCTCTTAGCGCTCAAAATTTGTGCTCACAACTCAATTTACTAAAGCAATGTCAAATTTTTCGGAATCTAAAGAATGTTTTAAGGATTCAGTTCACAGAATATGGTAGAAATAGTATAAATCCACATATCAGACATGTTCTGCACTGAATGCCATGAAGCTATCACGATATCATGGCCCGACATTAGTAACGGGCCGTGAGGCTAGTTTTAGCTAGTTTGTTAGCTATTGTGTTAACATTGTGTTGACATTTAACTTGTTCATTCAACTCCACTTTGCAACGTAATGCATTTTTGAATAAATTTGAATTTTAATGCAAAAACATATTGCTCAACAGGAGCTGTGCGCAAGCGACGGACGTACACAATTTTTCAATATTTTCGATCCCCCGCCCCGTACAACTTGAGTAACCCCTCTTCCAAATTTGCAGACCACGTGGCAAATAAGAGATAGAAATATTTTATAAAAAAAATATTTATTAGTTGGTTCATATGTCGGTCATATGTTTTTCTATAGAAACACAACTGGCTGAATCGGTTAAAATCTGGTGTAGTTGTGTGTGAAGAGCTGTCACACGGCTTACCGGTCAAAACATTGTTGGGAGCTGCCGGTATTCTACTCCTACTGCGCTTTAGTGGGTTAAGCAATGCTATAGGTACTAAGGCGCAACATTCAAAAATCCTTCAGAGTGTAAAAATACTTAGAAGGCGTGGTTCGGAATTCCCGCATGTGGTCCCTAGTGCTAGGTCATTACAATACCATGTAAAAGTACTTTCACTAGCTATAGCAGCAATGGTAGCCGAATCTGTCACTTAAAAGAAGTGTCCTCCCGGCCATACGCTATTATTATTATACTATAGAAGCTTCTGGGATAATTTGCTGAGTTAAACTAAATTTTATGATTCCGGAAATTGACTCCTCAGAATCATCCACTCGTCTGTATCTCGTTCTCTACCTCATCTCGAGCAATAATCACCAACAATTCGTTTGCTCGGCTAGCGGCGATTTGCTTGGGACTTATTGGAAGTGATGCTATTTTTCCACAGATGCTCTTTGAGCATGACTATGCTCGCAAAGTATTTTTTACAACTTGAACAAGTTTTAGATTCGATAATTTTTGCTACTGTGGGACAACAATTTTCAAATCTTCTGGTATTATGTCGTCTGAAGAAAGTCACATGAAAGAGAAGTAATAACTTGTAATACGACCTTATACGACCTTAAATATATCAGACAAATCAACGTTCTTGTTGATAACTCCGTTCAATAGTTTGTGTAGACTAAGTCCACAAACTAAGTTTACGTCAACTTTTCTTTCAGGCCCTTATTGCCTCCTCGTCCTCATATTGAACCTTTGTAAGATGAATTGCCATAGATATGCGTTTATCAGTTCATAAAGCGAACATTCATTTGAACATTCTTTCCAGACAATCTTAAAAAGAGTTGAATGAGCACGAGCGCGAGCGCTAAAAACGAGCGGCGCTCATACTTCCTCTCGCAAATTTAAAAAAAAGCGGTACTCGCACTCTGAGCGGCGCTCATGCCAGCCTTGGTGCTGCGACACACTTTTCGATGGCATCAAACGTACATTTCGTGGGGTAAATTGTAATCTGGATCCTTTACAATGTCCTATAAAATTTTTCTTCGACATCGTAAGCCGATAAAGTCTTTCTTCGTCTCCCTTCGATACGAAAAATACTGTAAGTGTTGCGACAATAATTTAAGGAAATTAGCTACAGAGTGTGAAAACAAAGTTGCCACACTTATTGTGCTGAATTTACAATGTTGAACCGTTTGAAGTAAACCTCTAGCAGCGAACGGGTCTGATTGAAAAAACTTGGGCGATAGCGATACAATTGCTTAGCTCCCCCGTTCTCAGGACCGGTGTTAGCACGAACTGAGTATCATCATCATAGACCTTATAAAAGTTATGATGTTCAAAGCAAGAGAGTGTTATTTGTTTTGATCAGCACCAAATTATGAATCATATTTGAATGCAGCACTAAATGATTGGGAGCCAAGTGACATACCTCATAATCTTATAATTAAAAGTACTTTTCTGTGTCGTGTTAAATAAACTATTCTGGTAACTTGTTGCGATAGGTCGCTTAAAATTCATTATCATTATTCATTATTGTGGTTTGTATATCAGCCACAGTTGTCTCGTTAACCAGTGGCTTTATTTTGTGTTGCTAATTTGTGTTTCGAGTAAAATGATTCCATCGATATGGCGGCGCTTAGAAAAATAGTTTTGTAGTGCAGTTGACGTCTTTCAAAGAATCAAAAACATTCGTTAACCCCTCGGTTGTCCCTATCAACATAAAGTAAAATTGCACGGTCGCCATATGCATCTTTTAATTAGACAAATGACCCGCATGATCAAATGCATGTTCCAGTGATCTCACTAAAGAATTTGAATAACAAGTCGACTGCGTCTTTATCAGTGAAAAGATGTTTCAAAATATTGTTAAACTGAAAACAAAGAAATCTTGTTGCGAATGATCCATTATTTTCAGTTGCCACATTCTCGTTTAGTAAAAAAAACAACACAAAAACTTTCCTTCTGTGAAGTTAACACTTTCTTCTTAAACTAAAAGAACCGACTTTTGTTTTACTGGTCTTAAAAACGAGATTGTATTTAATATTTCAGATACCCACCCGTAGGATTGGATTATTCACTCTTATTGAACCACTTATAATGCCATTTTCACACGATTAGAATTTTTCTAAAAAAAAAGATTACATTAGCCGTAGCAAAAAAAAGGGAAACTAAAAATTGAAATGACAAAATAAAAAGATGAATTAAAATATTTTAGCCAACGAACTTTTAACTACTTAGGTATTTGTATTCGATAAAAAATAAAAGAAAAAATATCATAAAAATCAAGTAAAACAATTGGATCAATTAATTTCAGGTTGGCTGTTTTAAAGGGACTCTTTCTCGAAAGGAAAAATTATATGGATCGAAGCTTAAAAGAAAGAAAACAGAAAGGTATTATAGGTTGCCGATTGTGTATGTAGACAACTAAAAATTTTAACAAAAAAAAAACTTCAAAAAGATCAAATTGATTTTTTTTTGTAATTTTCGATTGGTTCACAGTCCTCAAGTCGATTGAAACACAAACTAAATTTTATCGCTTAAGAATTTTGCAACGTTGGGAACGAAAGAAAATAGTTCGTTTAGAGTAAATTTAATGTTGCATTAAGTTGAAGAGACGGAATGTTTATGATTGAGACAGGATTTTATTCCGATTAATTATATCAAAAATATTGTGCCTCTGAGTTAGAATGAGATGATATTTTAAGGTTAACCAATTTGATAAAAAGAAAACATAAACAAAAACATGGAAATGGTGTAATGGCTAAAGATGAAATTTTCAAAATTATTTTCTCTTCAGTAAACAGCCGAATAAATCTATTAACGGAAAATGGATGAAAGCTAAACTCTAATTTCTAATCAATTTTGGCATATTTTTTTGATATTTCCAAGTTTGATTTTCTATTACGATGGGGGATTATCGTTTGGAAACATAAACATTTTAAATTAAATGAAAAGCAAATTAAATATCTCAATATTTACCTGCTGTAGGTATAATAATCGTAATAAGTTTTATATGCAAACAACATTTTGAACATAAAAATCATAACTGTATCTGAATAAGGATCAACAAGATAAATAAATAAATGAAAAAAATTGATTTTTTTTCAACTTTTCCTTGGTTTCTTTCTAATATACACCTTAAACGAACTTTTGAAGGTATTCAACCGCAAAAAGTTGTGAACAAGTAGACAAACGTTTTCTTATAAAAGTAAATCAAGTGGTAAATTGATTCCTCAAACTTTGAGCAAAGGTGAGTAACTTAAAGACATGAAGTAACTTTAAAGGTGAGTAACTTTAACTAATTACGAACCGAAGTCGACATACATCTCTCTTTGTATTTACAAGCCCAGGCCCGTATCTAGGGGGGGGGGAAGGGTCTAAGCCCCCCTGGGAACCCCTGAGATTCTGAAAACTATGGATATAACTTTTTTATTAACACACTTTCGTAAGCCGAACTCCTTTCAGAATTTCGCTATACGATATGCATTTGCAACATCAACTACTGATAAATATTTTCCAACAAGCCCAATCGTTCTTTAGCAGAAAATTCGTTTTGCTCCGTAGGTTTGTTAATTTGCGGAATAGAAATCACAACGAAGACCCTTTTAAAAGGGAAACGTGAAGCGAGTCCTCATCCCTTCTTCCAAAACAACTGATATCAATTAGGGTGACGCTTACAGCTTCGTACGATGTACGAAGGTCCCCATACGTTAACTACAAACTGTTTTAATGTAACATGGGGTAGATCGAGGTGGGAGTTGGGGGGATGCATCTATTATCGTCTAGAGATGACGAATCAGCAATAAAAAAATGTCCGTCTGTCTGTCCGTCTGTCTGTCCGTCCGTCTCCACTTTTTTTTCAAACAACAACCGATCACCCTAAACTTTTTCTCCCTGAAAGATACATGCCTCCCATGATTCAAGTTCGAAGATGAGCAAAATTGATCAAGCGGTTCCGGAGATATGGTCGAGGAAGTGACCAAAAACAAGGTCTTTCGAGGGTCGGTGAAGCTTTTTCGTAAATATCTCAGCAAGTATAGCGAGGAAATTGCTCATGTTTGTGTCAAATGAAAGGATTTGATGTCAGAAAATTATGGGAATCGGGTCAGGGGTCAGGGCACCGGAACCAATGGAATCGACGAAATTGAGTTTCTTGGCAATATGAAAACAGTTTTTCGTGTTTTTTTCCTTAACTATGCAATATGGAGATTCACTGTCAAAGGCAAAGTTGTAGAGATTGAAATTTTAGGGTACACGTGTTTCAGGTTTTTGGGTAAAAATGCCCCAATCCTTTGATATGACCTCTTCTAGAATTGGGAGGGATGACCAATATCTCTAGAACTGTAGGAGGTAGAAAGTTGCTTCCAAAGGCAAAGTTTTAGAGAATAAAATTTTAGAGAACATTTGTCTCAGGGTTTTGGGTAAAAATGCCTCAATCCTGGGATATGACCATTTCTAGATTTGAATGGTCTGAGATGTACTTCGGTAGGGCCTTTGACATTACCTTGGGTAATTTCTATGGATCTTTGAAATTCTTATAGTTATAAAAGAACACAAAACGTTGGATTGTTTGCTTATTACTATATTAAGATACGTTCGAGTCTTTTTGCAAGATTTGTTCTATATGCCACATCTATTCTGTTTGTCACATCTATTCTGATACGTGCGGCTCTTTGGTTATGTTTGGACCCGTACGAAGTACGAAGGTCCTACACGTTTACTACAAATTCAGGGCTCCCACACATCCAATATTTAAAAAATTGTCCGTCTCAACTTTTTTTTCTAAACGGCTGCACCGATCACACTGAAATTTTTTCTCACTGAAAGGTACGTATACGTCCCATGGTTCAAGTTCAAAGATGAGCAAAATCGATCAGGTTGTTACGGAGATATGGTCGAAAGGGTGTCCAAAAACATGGTGTTTTGGGTGTAGGTGAGACTTTTTCTCAAATATTTCTAGAATTAAGGCAGTTCGAAAGCTAATTCCAGGGACAAAGTTGTAGAGAACTAAATCTTAGGAAACACGTGTTTCAGGGTTTTCCCCAGAAACGTTCCAATCCCAAGATTTAGCCACATATAGAATTTGGAGGGATGATTCATATATCAAGAACAATGACAGATAGAAAGTTGCTCCCAAAGGCACACTCTTGTTTCAGGGTTCTTCCCAGAAACCTACTAATCCCGAGATTTAGCCACTTCTAGAATTGGGAGGAATGAGCCATATCCCAAGAACTATGACAGATGGAAAGTTGCTTCCAATGGAAAAGTTGTAGAGGTTTAAATTTTAGCGAACACGTATTTCAGGGCTTTCCCCAGAAACGTCCCGATCCCGAGATTTAGCCACTTCTAGAATTGGTAGCGATGACTCATATATATCAAGAACTATGACAGATAGAAAGTTGCTTCCAAAGGCAAAGTTGTAGAGAATCCAATTTTAACAAACACGTGTTTCAGGGTTTTCCCGAAAAATGTTCCAATCCTATGATTCAGCCACTTCTAAAACTCAAAGGGATAAGAACATTAGACAAATTGTGATTGGTGTCAGAGTTCAGAAAATGTACTTCAGGAAGGCTTTCGACATTATCTTGGGTAATTTCTGATAGTCGTTTAAATTCTGATAGTTCTAAAAGAACTTGACTACGCATTCTGATGCGCATTATATTTATGGTAATAGTAAGAGTTTGTTACATCGAGGCTTTTCGCACGTGAAGGCTTTCCACACGTGAAGGGTTTACGTACGGGTCTTTGCATGTGTATTTATCATGAAATTAATAAAAAGAAAATTGTAACGCGTCTGTTTTTGGATCTGTCGTAAGCTTTTGAGTCAGCCGATCATGGACTTCTCCAGAGGCTTTGATCGCCGACGCACTGTCCGAGCGTACGCATATCTTTCTATCTCGCACTTGCTTTTGTGACAGCGTGCAACAACCTTCATTATGGTTAGAGTTTCTGACTAAAACACAGACTGCTTCGGTTCAAACGCTCGAATACGCCAAAATTCCCCCCAATCAAGAAATATTGAGCCAATGTGAAGAGATTCTCCAAGATAATTCGGCGGGCAGTGAGAGACATCAAATCTGTGCAAAAGAAGTGGGATTAATGTTCTGAGAATGTTGGCTGAAGCACTGTGCAGAAGTCAATGGCGACCATCAAAAGAAAAGTTCGTGAGTTTATCTGTTCAATTCCTGAAAATTTATCTGTACAGGTAATAAATATAAATATAATAAATCAATAAGTCTGTGTCAGTACACAGCTAGCATGCTCAAATTTCAATTACAATAAATCGCTAAACAATCTGACATCTTTGTGTTCGTTTTTGAAGATTGCAAAATCGTCCGGATTTAGAAGATTCATATCTTAGCTGCGCTCACTAGTTACGTTTTAACAAGAGGCTATAGTGATAATTGACTATCAAATTGATAGTCGACTGGTAGCTCCTACTCCTTATATCTTTCAAACGTTTTTATAAACATGTAAGCGCTAGCAGATGGTAAGAGCTTTCGGAGATTTATCTCCACTAACTATTGAGTATGATAAGTACACTTTAAATATAACGAATTTCACGAGTGTTAAAATGTAACGAGTGAGAGGAACGAACGAGTGTCTATAATTTCACACGAGGCAATCGTTTTAATTGACTACCAAATTGATAGTCGACTATGGTAACTCCAACTCCTTCCATCCTTCAACACTTTCTGAAAGATAATTTTAAACAAATCGAATCAAACTTGATGGAATTGATTGTTGCTGTCCACGATGCCTTTGATCAAAATGCTCAACTCGACACATATAATCTTTATATCAGTAAAGCTTTTGACAAGGTTGAGGCACCAAAGCTTGTTCGTTAAATGGCCACACGTTCCCACTTTCTAATGACATATTGTTTTGGTTCGCTTCATACCTATCATCACGCGTTCAATATGTAATTATCGGAACTGATAAATCACAGACTTTCATAGTTCTTTCCGGCGTTGGGCAGGGATAAATTCTGGGCGTTTTCTGCTTTATAATGTTTTTCAACGATTCCGACGTGAATATGCCGTGTATCCTCTGTTTAAATTTTGCTGACGACAAAAAGCTCGCGTCAATGATCAAGTCGGAAATGGATGCCAAAAAATTCCAAAAAGCAATCAATCAA
Source organism: Pseudolycoriella hygida (assembly GCA_029228625.1). Classification (NCBI taxonomy): domain Eukaryota; kingdom Metazoa; phylum Arthropoda; class Insecta; order Diptera; family Sciaridae; genus Pseudolycoriella; species Pseudolycoriella hygida. Next base: position 123,210,523 of record CM055403.1, read on the forward strand.
TTCTTCAAATGGTGTCGCGACAATGGCCTCGAAATAAACCGTATTAAATCCAAGATCATAACGTATACTCTAAAAACGAAGCCAATAATTTTCAATTATGTTCTGGATGGTGAAGCAATCGAACGAACGAGCAACACATTCGATCGATGAATTCGAAAATGAACTTCAATTCTCATCATGAATATCTAAGCAACAAATCATAATCCGTGCTCAACTACACTTTCTGGACAATGATGCTTTGGAAATCGTTTACAAAGCATTGGTATTGGTACGTTCACCCCTGGAGTTTGCTGTCTGTATCTGGTCGCCACATTGTGTGACTTATAAGAGAGCGATCGAAAGTACGCAGAAGCAGTTCGTGATTTTTCTGAACGGAGACCATATGAACCGATCCGACAACGACTATTTGCTCAGCCCATATGTCGGAAGGTGCACAAACCTCGAGCTGCATACGTTAATTCGACGAAGAGTGAGTGCATGTATTATCTTCATCCACTCTTTGCTTACTGGTAAAATCAATTCACCAACGCTTCGTTGCCAGATAAAATTCAACTCGAAATTCACCAAGCATAATGGCCTGATTTTTATCCCAGCACACCGAACACTAAGGTCATATAATTCACCATTCTACAACGCCTGCCGCATGTTCAACGCCGTATGTAATATTATTGACGCTACGTTGTCCCATAAAGATTTTCGTAAAGCACTTCATCAAATACCTGACTCCGCTTTAAGTCAATATTTATATTTTATTTATTTCTTTTTATCGTTTATGTTCGCGGATTAAGAACTAAAACTGGTGATTTCTCAAATAACTCCTTGAGGTGTGACTACGATGTTGTAGCACTGTCTGAAACATCGCTTAATTCGTCCTTCTTTGACAGTGAATTATTCAATCGTAAGCAGTTTTCAGTCTACAGAACTGATCGGTCTGAATTAAATAGCGTAAATCAGAGATATGGAGGTGTTCTGATCGCTGTTCGATCATCTATACCTAGCGAATGTGAACGGGTAAATTGAACGGGTATATATATAACGGGATGCAACATAAACATTTACAATGTAAAGAAGTAAAAAAGAAAATTGTTACAGACAAAACTCGATTTCATAACAAATAAAAAATCGTTACAGAATAAAACTCGATTTCAAAATAATAATAAAATTATTTTATTTTGAACTTAAAGAAAATCTGCAAAAATAACTGATGAACGCAATTTTATTGCCAACATTCAAATGATCCCGTGGTTCAGTGGTACAGTACTCGTCTCATACGTGAGGTGTCCCCGGTTCGATCCCAGCTATTGACAAATTTTTATAAAAAAAAACCGACATGTATAAACTTTCCTCGTTCCCTATGCGATAAAATATACTGCAGAACATTCTATGTGAGTAAGCCATTACTGAACGGGCTGATGTTCGCACACGGTGAAACACTTGTGCGATTAATCCACTCGCTTCGCTCGTTCCTCAAACCTTCGCACTTGTGTTTCACCTTGTGCGAACATCAGCCCGTTCAGTAATGGCTTACTTACATAGCATGTGCTGTAATATACTATTTCTTGCAATGTAGAACCAAAAATCTATTTCAATAACGAAATGGAAACATTGAATTGAGATTGGAAAAGAAAAGAATGATTGCGCCGCAGGCGAAAATTTAAAGTATTGAAAACGATCATGACGTCAAGATTTATATTTTTCCGCAAAATTCGCAACATTTCAGTTTCGCCAGGGGGGCTCTGAAGACGCTCAGGGGGGGCGCTGAGGACGCTAGGGTGGGGCTCTGAGGGCGATCAGGGGGGGGGTGCTGAGCCCCCCTTGCCCCCCCCTAGATACGGGCCTGCTACCCTTCAATTATGACTAGAGGTAATAAGAAGACTTGTGATCAAAACAAAACGTGTGATATTTTCGCTGAATTCTTTGAAAGCGTTTATGTAGCTGACAACGAGAGTAGTTCTGTCATATCGGAAAAAATGGTGAAGGTCCAGATAAATCTCTCAGATTTTGTTAAAAGCCTGTGCTGAGAGTCTGTCATCTCCGCTACAACTTCGCATTTTACACTTATCCCTCGCAACTGGAAAATTTCCGACTAGATGGAAAACATCTTATATTACTCCAATGGCTCCAGAAGTAATGTCGAAAATTACAGAGGTGTAGCTATTCAACAATAGGAAAACTATTTGAAGCCATCGTCACCTGTATCTTTCTATAATTCGATCAATCATGCAACATGTCGACGAAAGGCTGGATTATGACGTGAATTTTCAAGAATGCTTTAAACCACTGGCATCGATAACATCCTCAACTACTAATGAGTCGCTTAAGCTATGCTACACCGCCGTCATACCTGATTTGAATAAATTTCTTTTCTAGACGGAATATAAGAAAGCTACAAATTTATTATGCAAGCATACCTTTGAAACTCCATTGGAGACTCTACAAAAATTGCATACCGTGTGCCCTAATGACCTTTCAGTGTTAAAAACTGCATTAACACGAGTCATTGCAGTTAAACCGCATTCAGCAGACGTTGAGTGCCTAATTTGTAAGTTTCAAACTCTTCAAAAAAGAAGTGACGATGGGATCGTTCACAACTTCTCAATGTCACGCCAGAGGGGGAGCGAGTATGTGGCAATCAACGTTACGGTCGATATCAAACGAAAAGTAGCCAAACTAGTACATTAGACGTTTCAGTGGTTTTGCTTTTGAGAATACAATGAAGCAGCTGAAATGGCTTAAACAAGCAAAACGTCAAGAGCGGTACTTTTCATTTGTTATCGACCGTATTATGTAACGGACAATTTTTGTTTATTGGACCCGTACGAAGTACAAGGGTCCTATACGTTTACTACAAACAATTTTATTGTAACATGGGGTAGATCGAGGTGGGAAGGGGGAGGGATGCATCTATTATCGTCTAGAGATGACCAATCAGCAATAAAAAAAATGTCCGTCTGTCTGTCCGTCTCCACTTTTTTTCCAAACGGCTCAACCGATCAGCCTAAACTTTTTTTCCCTGAAAGGTACATGCC
>CM055403.1:123214051-123245121 GCA_029228625.1 Pseudolycoriella hygida
GCCTTTGACATTACCTTGGGTAATTTCTATGGATCTTTGAAACTCTTACAGTTATAAAAGAACAGAAAACGTTGGATTGTTTGCTTATTTGTATATTTAGGTACGTTCGAGTCACTTTGCCACATCTATTCTGTTTGTCACATCCATACTGATACGTACGGGTCTTTGGTTATGTTTATTTACCAAATTGATATTTGCGTGAAAATTTTTTACACTTGTTATAATTTTTCCTTAGGCAAATACAACAAGGCTAAAACTATAGACTGTTCGTCATTATCTGGATTGAGCCTAAATAACTACATGCATATAAACGTAAATATGCCGGATTGAGAGCATTTTTACCCAAATGATGCCGTACGGCACTGGATGCAGAAAAAAAATCGTTGTCCATCCGATACTCGAACGAGAAAACAACGAGAATATTTTAAAGGTGTATTTACAGAAGCGTACAAACGAAAACCAGAATCTACAAGAATTGTTAAATTTTGAATTTTTTTTTGTCTTTTTTCTCACAAAATATATCTATAATCTGCCTTTATTTTCGCTCTCCAAGTAACCTTTTTGTAAAATCTAAAAATTCAATAAAATTTCAAGAAATTCGAGAAAACTTCGAGAAAATCGAGAAAATTTCAAGAAAATCGAGAAAATGTCAAGAAAATCAAGTTTCAAGAAAATCGATAAAATTTCAAGAAAATCGAGAAAATTTCAAGAAAATCGAGAAAATTCACGAAAATCGAGAAAACGTTTTCTCGAAAATAGGCTCTGGGACCCACTACTGATGGTATCTTTCAGGGTACGTCGGCAACACTAACATATTACGTCCATAGAACAAATCAGTGTTGCCGAAGAGGACTCTTTCAACGGATCTATAAAACACAGAATTGACGAAAACAATAATTATTATACTCTGAACATTATCAAGGAGAACGAAAAGGGGGGATTAGGAAATGGTTGTCAGCCCTGTCAAAGTCGTCACGGCCGAAATTTTCATGGAGGTGTTCACAGTATCCCGCATGGATAATGGAAGTCAAGTCTAGTCAATAGTGTTATGAGAGAGGATTTTCTTGCAAAAATTCTTTGTGTTTGTTTCAAAGTTCAGTTTGTGTCGATTAATTTTGTATGAAAATGCAATTGAACTTTCAGCAAAACAAGTTGAAGTTCTCTCATACGCTGTGCTGCGGAAATTAGTCCACATAACACATTGTAAACCCCATTAAGTATAAGAAGTCCTATGAAGTCATTAAAAAATGAATTTAATTTATCTTTGAGAAAAAGTGTTAAAAATATTCTCCGCAAAAAATTTTGTATTTGCATTCGAAAACCAAAATTTAATGAAACAAGTTTTATTACGAAAATTCACATATACTGAAGTTAAATAAAAATTAGAATATTGCATCGAAATTCGGTGCATTATTTTTTGAATTACCCGCTTTTGACGAATATTTTTATTTATTTTTTTTTGATTGGGCCCATTGTGCTAGCTGAGAGATTAGACATTAGATATTATATCAAACCTTCCCGTACTGCTGATGTAGTTCAGGATGTTTTTCGGTTCCAAGTTTTTTATCGTATTAAACCTTATCGTATATCCTTTCTAGATGTATACGCCTATTTGTGATAAATGCCGGGCAGTTACACAAGTAGTGTTCGGCTGTGTCTGTGTGGTGACCACACAGATCGCACTCTGGATTCGATCGTTTACCGATTGTGGTTAGATGTTTGTTGAAGCCGTAGTGTCCATTAGTCACACCGGTAAAGATTTTTAGTCTGGTGCGACTTAGATTAATTAGAAATTTGGAGTTCTTTTTGTTTATTCTGATGCAGTTCTTTGCCTGTCCACATGTAGGGATACTGTGCCAGTAGTCTTTGAATTCTCTCTCTCTCATCGTTCTAGTGATGTTTTTCGAATGTGAGTGGGGTATCCCCATTGCCGATTCCGGTCCGATTAGTTTGTCTAGCGCCCCTAGTCTGGCTAATTCATCTGCTCTTTCGTTTCCTCTGATCCCGCTGTGTCCTGGCACCCAGATTAGGTTAATCCCGTGCCCTTGGGATGCGCTGTTGAGAATATCCCAACATTCTAGAGTTAATGCTGTCTGTATGATGCTATCGCTTTAATCGCTGCTTGACTGTCTGTGCAGATTGTCAGCATGCGACTTAACAGACCTTTGTCCGTGGCAATGTGACAGCTTTCGCTAATTGCCTTGATTTCCGCTAAGAAGATGGATGAGTATGAGTATGTTCCTAGTGGAATTGATTCCTCTATGATAGGGTTCTCGCAGTAGATACCGGCCCCTGCTGAATTATTCATTAGTGAACCGTCGGTGTATATTACATTGCCTTTTAGCTCTATACTATCTTGTAACCATTCTTGTCTGTTAGGAATGCTGATGGTGAATTTTCTTTCGAACCTATGTTTCGTTACAATCCTATCTGATGGCATGGCTAGCGAAGGCTCGTTTAACAACGTTGTGAACCAAATTTTCGAGTGGTCGGTTTCTCTGATGCTCATTTGACATGATAATCTACTAAGGGTGTTTATGGCCTCTGTTTCTATGTAGATGTGCAGTGGGGTCAGACTGAGCATTGCTTCTATTGCTGCTGTTGGTGTCGATTTCCAACATCCAGTTATAGCCTTGCATGCTAGTCTTTGAAATTTGTTAAGCTTTTTCTGTACTTGTATATTCTTGCATATGTAGTTCCATAGAAAACTAGCATATGTTAGGATTGGTCTAATAATGGTGGTATAAATCCAATACATCACCTTCGGAGAGAGGCCCCATGATTTGCCATATGCTTTCCTGCATTGCCAAAGAGCCATTGTAGCTTTCTGCAGACGTTCGTCCAGATTATCTAACCAAAGCATCTTGTAATCCAATACAATACCCAGGTACTTAATCCTGTTGACAAATAGAATCGGAGTGCCCTTGATTACTGGAATTTTAATTCCCTCAATCTTCCTTTTTCTTGTGAATAATATCATTTTCGTCTTGTTAGGATTAATCGATAGTTCGTTCCTGTCGCACCATTTGCTAACTATGTTAAGAACTATTTGGAGGAGTTCACATAGAGTGTTGACAAATTTGCCTCTAAGTAGAGTGGCAAGGTCGTCCGAGAAGCTGACGAATAACATCAATCGAGACTTAAGTCTTATTCAATCCACAATAGCACGAAATCTAGGACTGTGCACTAAATAAATGTTTTGCCATACAACTTTCTGACACACACGTACACAATTCTTCCTTTTTTAAGGCCACACGAATGAATTCATTGAAAATTAATCTAGTAACACATCAAATACGCAATGCTTAAGTGTGCGCGCATGCTTTTTTCATTTAAATGTGTTTGTGGTCATTTTTGTGGGCGACCACAAAAAGACTACAACGACCACAAAAGTTTGAAGTGAAATATTACCCAAAGTAACCAACACAGCATTACCAAATAGGGGAAGATCTGTAGTGCTCAAGACTCTTCCCCGGTCTTCCCCATAAAACCATTATATTAACAATCATTCATTTTATGCATATTTAAAGTATGTAAAAAGAGCCTTTACCGTGGTATATACCACAGTAAAGGCACTTTTTACGGAGCTCGTACGTAATTAAGACGAGGGATTTTTAATGATTTTATGGGGAAACCGGGGAAGACTCTTGAGTACTGCAGGTCTTCCCCAGTTTGGTTATGATGCGTCAGTTATTTCGGTTAATATTTCGCTTCAAACTCTTGTGGTCATTGTAGTCTTTTTGTTGTGGTCGACCACAAAAATGACCACGAACACAAAAATGACCACGAACACATTGAAATCAAGCATGCGCGCACACTTTGGCATTACGTATTTGATGTGTAACTAGTTTGATTTTGAATGAATTTGTTCGTATCGCCTTCACACAGAATTATTGTGTGCGTGTGTGCCTTGAAGTTGTAGCAGAGTATTTAGTATGCAGACGTATTGCGTACACCGTACAGTGAATTGAATAAAAAAAATATTGCACCTTTCGATACAATAGTCTAGATTTTTATGGTAACTTCAGTAGATGTGAATTTTTGTTTTAGTTTCAGTAAATTTTTGAAGTTTTTGAAATTTTGAATGCAAATAAAAAATTTTTTGCAGTGAATATTTTAAGAATTTAATTTCTTAAATATAAATAAAATTTAGTTCTTTAATGACTTCCTAGGATTAGCTATACACTATTTTTTTTATTTATTTTTATTTATTTATTTACGAGCCGATGGCATAAATGCTGGCTGGCTCACGTCAATAAAACGATCATACAATTGAAAGTTATTAATTCCATACTGAAAAGCAGAAACCGGAGGCAATATGTCGGCCCAGTCGACCCGTCGAAGCTTCCACATGCCCTCTGCTACGATCAATGTGTGTCATTTACAAATTCGGACCAGCGATGTGTTTACGAGAAAGGAGCTTTTCCTTGGGTATGGCTCAATGGTACCATCGGTTCGTTCGTCAAAATGTAAATAGAAAAGAGATAAATGTTATTTGAGAATGTGACAGTGAATAATAGCTTAAAGTACGAAATCGTATCTATGTCAGGTTAGCTATCTGAGCCCATGGCTTCTCAGTACTCCTCTAGTCAAATTCATCGACTTCACCGCTGCGCGGAACGCACACCGCGTATTGGTATCGTCTAACAAGTGCGCGAACACATTGAAAACCATTGTCATAAAGTTAACCGGCTCGAAGAACCCATAATCAGTCCGATGCCTTTCTACAATCATATAGTGAACGTTGCGCAGCAGCCTTACTGGCTGACTCACTCTAAACCTCATCCGTAAGGAAGGAGAATCTAGGCGGCCGCTAAGGACGTCATATACGAACATCGCTGACAGATTCAGCCTTCTACGTGACAACGACTCGATCTGAATGGATTCGCATCTGGTAGCATACGAGGGAAGACGATAGCTATCGTCGCGACGCACAGACCTCCTCAGCGAATAGATCAAGAACTTCTTCTGAATGGACTCAATCTTCTTGCTGTAACTCCGGTAGTGAGGCGCCCACACTGTCGATGCATATTCTAGGTGAGACCTAACGTGTGCATAATATATACTCTTGAGAGCAGCCACATTGCGGAAATCCTTACATATTCGCTTTACAAACCCCAACATCGAATATGCCTTGGCTATTATGGTATCCATGTGTTTGTTAAACGATAAATTTACTGTCAAAGTCACTCCCAAATCACGCACTTCGGTCAACCTTCTTAAAACACGGTCATCGAGACAGTAACCAAAGCGCCACGGATCACGCTTCCTAAAGAAGGATATAGTAACACATTTACCGACATTCAACTCCATCGCATTCTCTATGCACCAACGATTCAGGGCACGCAAGTCGCTCTGCAACGCGACGCAGTCTCTGATCGACTTCACTTCACGATAGAGCTTGAGGTCGTCAGCGAACAATGAGCACTTCGACGATTTGATAACCCTCGTGACATCATTGATGTAGATAAGAAATAACAGTGGGCCGAGATGGCTACCTTGTGGCACCCCTGACGTCGCCGGAAAAGGCTGAGAGTTACAACCCATCAATTTCACGTACTGAGCTCGACCAGACAAATATGACTGTATCCAGACAAGAAGCGCCGAGTGTACGCCCAACTCCTTCAATTTGATAATGAGAAGATCATGTTTGACCCTGTCAAACGCCTTACGGACGTCAGTGTACACAACGTCAAATTGGTTGCCTCTCTCCACTGCTTGAATAGCTTCACTCACAAAGTCCACCAAATTAGTAGCTGTCGAGCGGCCCCTCATAAAACCATGCTGTGAGACTGATATCACCCGCCTTAAGCGTTCGGTTAGAATTTCGCAGACAATGGATTCGAACAGTTTGCCGAAAGTAGGGAGGACAGCAACTCCTCTGTAGTTCTCAACGTCAGCTCTAGATCCGCTCTTGAAAATGGGAACAACATAGGACTCCTTCCAACGAACCGGGAAAGTGGTGCATAGTGACATATTGAAAATGATCGATAGCGGTAAATCAAGCGAACCGGAGCAGTTTTTTAACAAAAGTGGTGAGATGTTATCAGGTCCGTCACCTTTCGTAGTGTCCACCTTGACGAGGGCCGCGGCTACTTGTTCCCTGCTTAAAGATATAGACCCGATGTCGACACATTTATTCAGGCCGAACTTCTTTCCTTGCTGCCCAGAGCCTTCAGCGAAAACACTTTTAAAAAATCCAGCGAAGAGATCACATTTGCCCTGCATGCTCGTGCTCCGATCCTCACCTCGAAACATAAGGCTGGGGTAACCGGATGTCTTCCTCATCACATTCACGTGAGACCAGAACTTCGAAGGATCGTTGGTCAAGCTCTCCTGCGTCTTTTCCAAGTAGGAGCTGTAGGCACGTTCCTGAGCTGCGTCAAAACGATTCCTATGTGCACAAAACTCCAAATAGCACTTAGTGGTATAGTCAACAGAGCGTCCCGATTTCTTACAAGCCATATAATGTTTATGTGCCCTGGATTTCTTGTTCTTCAACGTGAGAAGCGTCTTGCTGTACCATGGGGGGTGGCTGTTCATTCCAATATTCTTGTAGGGCACATGGAGTTTGAAGCCTACCAATATCAGGTTGTAGAAACGATCAACGACACCATCAACGTTCGACTCCTTTGCAAGCTCTTCCTCCCAGTCAACTCACGCCAGGTAATTGTCAAGATTGGCAAAGTCAGCTTTCTTAAAATTGAACTCATGGATATCACCGTCAAATTCAACAACTTCGTCGCCTTCAATCGTCATTATGACCTCCAAAGGGGGATGATAATCATCAACCTTCGACATCGGAGAACTAGATTTACATACCATAACGTTATTTGGGTCGCTACAAAAGATAAGGTCCAAAACGCGTCCCTGATAATTGGGAACACCGTTCACTTGACTTAGGCCTGCACCAAGCAGGTTGTAAATAACGTCTGCAGTGGCGCCCGAACCAACACCACATGGGATCAGTGAATTCTGCGAAAATTGCGAATCAATCGAGAACCCGGTGAAGTCAGAATCATCGCTCTGAGGCATCCACTGAACATTAGACATATTGAAATCGCCTAAAACGTACAGCTTATCGTCAACACCAGGATCAATGTGATCGATGACCCTTTCCAGCGCGTTCGCGTATTTTTGGTAAACATGGACCTTAGAGTTCGATGGAATGTACAGGTTGCAAACGAAAACTATCTTCTTACCGATTCGAATCTTCGCAACTACCAACTCAACGTCCTCAATACGAGGAACTACTACCCTTTCACTAGGAATACTGGACTTGATGGCTATCAGAACACCACCAAGTCTCTCATGATCACTATTGACCTCAGACCTGTCACACCTATAAACGCAGAATCTGTTAGTATCAAACAACTCACCGTCATAAACAGTCGAATTTAGTCCAGTCTCAGTTAGCGCGATAATGTCGTAGATGCATCCAGTTGACGACAATTTGAAGTTCTTGGTTTTTGACCGTAATCCACGGGTGTTCTGGTAGTACATGATGAACTGATTCGTTGAATAAATTCCAGGTCCATTAAAATTAATCGTTGCTGACGTCGACTGTGATAACAAAGGCAATTGCCGAAGACTGGATGATCGCGGCGATAATGGTGCTAATGTCGTTCTTGATGGTGTTTGCGGTTGCAGTAGTACTGGCTGTCGTGATGGTGTTAACGGTTGTAGTGATGATGGTGACAGTGATGGTGATAAAATTGTCGGCGGATTTTGCGCGTCGTTATTAATATAAATTGACGAAGTGATCATTGCTGTAGATGCGGCCAATGTCTCTTTAATCTCAAGCATATTTACGTCGCTGTTGACGTCTACTTGATTGTCGAATGGTAATCGGATTTGACGATCAGAATTTACGTCTTGGTCGTCAGATTTCGTCGTAATTAGAGGTGGTCGGTTATCTCTTAGCATGCCTGTTCCATCGATGATTCGTCGTTGACTATAATTTTTGGATGATTTTCCGAATCTTCTGGCTTTTGAATCGGTGCCTCCGTTGTTGGTTGAATTGGCAGGTTGATTGATGATTGGATTGGCGGTTCTGTTGGTGAATGAGTCGGCGAGTGTGCTGTGGTGAAGTGAGGCTTTCGCTTTGATAAAAAATTTGCAGCTGATATGGCATATTATCACCGCGCCGGTGAAAAACGTAATCGCGGACTCTGACACCAACAGGCCAAGTTGTTGGCGCTCTAGCCTTGTCATAAACTGATTCTGGGATTGACACTCTAAATTGATATGATCGTATTGGTGTTCTATGAGTTCGCGATGATTCTAAAAGAGTTGTCCTAATAGCCGACTCGTCAACTAGAATTTGTCCAGCCAAGTAACTTGTTACGTATTCGGGTGTAATACCTTTGTCAATATTGGATACGACGATGCTTTTCCTCCGATCACTAGACGGTGCAGCAGCCATGGGTAACACGGGTTGAGTATTACATCCCACCGTGAAACGTTTTTTCCTAGCAGACGACTCATCAGACGAACCCGATACGGTCATTAATTCTTCTCTACGCCTCTTCAAGGGATTGATAGCTTCATCAGATCTGATCGGCATGCGATTCATAGGCGCTAGAGTTGTGGCTAATGTATCCGTCAATAATTTAAATCCACATAACAAATCATCCGACATGGATTTCGTCAATGCTTCAATACTGCCTCGCATGTTGCCAATAGCTGACCCGATTGTTTCCTTGCTACTGTTGCACTCGTGGCAAAACCAATGAACGTTCGGGCAACTCGTAATCGCATTCATCGTAGTCTTGTTGAGAGCTACGCACTTAGAATGAAATTTCCCCTCGCAGATTCCTTCACATTTGATAAAGTCACTGTTTATTATCGGTTCATGGCATGAAAAACACTTGGCTGACATTTTGATTAGAATTATTTAACGGGCTGTGACGTTATGCTTCGCAAATGTAATAAATTGCAGTGTTTGGTGTACTGCAGGGAATGAGTGAACAATGATAATTTTATCGACAATTTTTAGGTTATCACCGCGAACAAACTTTGGGTCGATTATTAAGGGCGCCCAGATATATTTCGATCCAAACTCCAATCTCCAGATGAAGTCTTTAGCTTAATTGACGAATTATTTCACTTTATGACTATTCACTTTGTCGAGAAATCTTTTATTTTCACACAAATTGTACAGATGAGGCAAAAACACAACACAACGCTTGTCACCCGTACAAAGATCCAAAAGATGGAGTATATAATGTATTATGTGGACTAAGTCCCGCAGCACCCTGTATTAACGGGAGTGCATACTTATGAAACAGCACAGTGCTTTGCAATAAAATTAATTTATAAAAAACATCAAAATATATAAGAATCGTGATAGTTTTAAATGTAATAATTGCCCGTCACGACTTTTTCTGTGCGTAGGGTTAACCAAAACATTTTGCAGCTATCTTATGATCTCACCAAATCTTATTAGCCAGCATTTCTCAGAATTTCGACATACATTCAAAGTAAACATTTGATAAAATTTACAAACATTCTTGGATTAAAAAGATGCCGAGGGCGAATTTTGTTAGCAACATTAGAGTGATAAATTCTACAGGCTAACCCTCAAAGAGCGAGACCATACAACACGGTCTTTGTCTGGATCCAAGGGAGCATCCATAAATGACGTCCACATTGAGTCGAGTAGGGGAGACACAATAGAAACTAGAGAGCGGGGTTGTAAAAAAATAAGACGCCGGAAGGGTGATCGATTTTCATTTCATAAATTTCGCATCATAAGAATTTTAACTTTGAGAGATATTGTGAAATTGTGGTGAGTTTGTAAATCGCCCATAGATTTAACACTGAATTGTGGGGGTCGTTTATGGATATGCTCATACAATCATGGAGAATTCATCTTTGAAGATATCTAAGCCAAAAAATTCACTCTAATGCATGACCTATTTTTGTTTCATCGTGAAACTAATGAATCATTAAGTTTTTTGGCTTGGCATGGTGGCTGTGACAGTAGCCATATAATAAGATTTAAAATTCATATTCAGTCTCCATGGATTTTCCAAATAAATCGATTCTTACTCGGAAATATGTGTTTCGAATAATGTTTCGTTTATAGGAGAGGGTTTGGGAAAGAAAAACGAAAAACATATCCAAAGACCCGTACGTATCAGAATAGATGTGACAAACAGAATAGATGTGGCAAAGTGACTCAAACGTACCTAAATATACAAATAAGCAAACAATCCAACGTTTTCTGTTCTTTTATAACTGTAAGAATTTCAAAGATCCAAATAAATTACCCAAGGTAATGTCAAAGGCCCGTACCGAAGTACGTCTCAGACCATTCAAATCTAGAAATTTTATTGTCTGCAACTTTGCCTTTGGAAGCAACTTTCTATCTCTCGTAGTTCTTGAGATTCGGGTCATTCTGCCCAATTATGGAAGTGGCCATATACCAGGATTGGGCCATATTTCACCAAAACACTGAAACACGTGTTCGCTTAAATTCTCTACAACTTTGCCTTTGAAAGTAAATCTCCATATTGCATAGTTAAGGAAATGTAGACGAAAAACTGTTTTCGTATATGGCCAAGAACCTCAATTTTGTCCATTCCATTGGTCCCAGTGCCCAGACTCCTGTACCGATTCCCACAAAATTATTTTTTTCCCCAGTTTTGTGACATCAAATGCTTTCATTTGACACCAAAATGAGGAATTTCCGTGCTATACTTGCTGAGATATTTGCGAAAAAGCTTCACCGACCTTCGAAAAACCATGTTTTTGGTAACTTCCTCGACCATATCTCCGGAACCACTTAATCGATTTTGCTCATCTTCGAACTTGAATCATGGGAGGCATGTACCTTTCACGGAAAAAAGTTTAGACTGATCGGTTGAGCCGTTTGGAAAAAAAAGTGGAGACGGACGGACGGACATTTTTTTTATTGTTGATTCGTCATCTCTAGACGATAATAGATGCATCCCCCTCTCCCACCTCGATCTACTCCATGTTACAATAAAATTGTTTGTAGTAAACGTATAGGACCTTTGTACTTCGTACGGGTACAAACAGGCCCTGCCTGATGTGTATTAAATGAGTAGATCAACTCACACTAGTGGGACTTTTTCAGATTTTCTCCGATCGGAAATTTAGCGAATTTGCAGATTTTTCATAAAATGTACATACATATACATTTGCTACATTTTGATTAAGTACACTAAATGAAAAAGCACATTGAAAAAGATGTGTGAATTGAGAAATGTGTATGTAGACTTTTCTTTAGTTGTTTTCAACACAACAAACTTTTTTTTATCGTCGAAAGGAGATGTGTGTTTAAAAAGAGATATGTCCGTATGAGGGGGTAGCAAAAATAAATGGGTGAAACCGTGCTAGAAGGGAGGGGGTAAAAAACAAGAAAAATGCGTAGTCGTCATTTTTGGACGACCTCATGTGTTTTAAATGTGTTTTCCCAACGGTGCACGATTCTCCTTGAAAAAAGTTATTAAATTTTATATCACAGCCATGAAATATTGGCAGTATATAAACTGGCCGTAGCAAAGTGTAGAAAAGTTCGAAATACCAAAAATGATTCGTGTTTTAAGCTTCCTATTGTTCGCGTCTTCTGTCCTCGCCGACGTTAAATATTGTGGTGATTTAGGCTACAGTGCATTTGCTGGTGAATTAAGAGAAAACCAAACGATAGGTGATGTTGATAGATAGATAAACTTTGCATTTTTTTTTAACTATTTTGAATTTATTTTTATTCAGAGCAATTTTGCCAATACACGCAAAAATATTTACAATCAAACGGTGTCTTAAAAGAGCGATCTTTCGTTTGCCAGGAAAAGTCTGACTTTATAGCTAAATTTCAATTTAAAATAACGCCTCTAAGAGAAAATAGTGAATGTCCGAATGTTTTGGTTGGATGTCAAAATGCTTTCGCTGATGAAAAGAAAGCTTGTGAGTTGATCAAATCGGACCAAGGCACTGCATTAGCTTCTCCAAAACCAGTAACCAAGCCCATAGCCTTGCGTATAAGGATTATCATTATCATCATAGTTCGCCCACGTAGTGTTACGGTTTACATAGGAATACAGTGGTAATACCGTTATCTACAACAAATAATTGGAATTTACATTACAATTTTGGACAATAAACCATTCATAAATAAAAACTCTGAAATTATTTCGTTCAATAATTCAACGGAGACGAGACACTATGCCCACCTCAAAATAATTGCAAAGAGCTTCAGCAATGAGCGCATATGATGGTAAAACATCGCAACATTGTTGGTGAATTATAAGAAAAATTCAGGTCTAAGAAGAGCCATTTGAAATGCTAGCTAGTTTTGCCAGCATCGTTTTTCTTATGATTCGCTAGTGATGTTGCAAGGTTTTAGAAATATTTGTAGATGAATAAGTTACGTGAGACAGGTAAATTTTTGAACCTTTAAACTTTTTGACATGTTTGGTCTATGGCGCATGGCTGCAATGCGCCCGTTACGCCATCGTCTTATGACCAAAAAAAGGAAAGGACCCGTATGAAGAGCGAGGTTCTTCGAACAAGGATCTATTGCGTATGCCACGACCCAGTTGATTTGAGGGGAGGGGGGGGGGGGCGAGGCATCGATCATTGTCCTTAGATGCCGATTGTGCAGAAAAAAAAAATTAATTTTGTCCGTCCGTCTAGCGATAGTTGGCGGTTTTTCATGAATATGATGATGATGAGGATTTCTGTGGATTGTTGTAGATAAAACATATGCAGAGGACACGTACGTATCAGAATAGATGTGCCAAAGAGAATATAAGTTTTGCAAAAAGATTCGAACGTATCTAAGTAAATGTCGCCTTAACCCTTAACTCTTACTCTGGCGTAAAAAACCTCTTCATCAAAGAAATATTCACAAAAAACCACCAAATATCGTGTAGGATCGCGTAGCGTGAGTTGGGCCCACACTGATACACACTCAACAGATTTTGACTAATTTAATTTTTGTGATTTTCTCATGTCCATACCTTTTATTTTAAATCTTCGAGAGTTATTTCCGTTCTAATTTCGCAAAGATATGAGCGAAACATATACAGAGGACCCGTAAGTATCATAATATAGATGTGCCAAACAGAATAGATGTTGCAAAAAGATTCGAACGTATCTAAGTGTCGCCTTAACTCTTAAGTGTATGAAATTGCGTCGACATCAAATTGAATTGAAAATTGCCGAAAGGGCAGTACCGTCCGAAGCAACGACACAAAAAACATCTCCGAAAACAAATTTGTTCACACAAAAAAAAAATTTTTGTACTAGATCCTATCTTAAAACTGATCTAGAGCACTTAGGAGAGGCCTCTAACACACACTTCCATACAAAAAAGTCCATGGGTGGTGAGTTTGGCCCACAATAAGGACACTACAGCCCGAACGACTCAACAGATTTTCTGTAATTTAATTTTCGTGATTTTCTTACGTCCTTATCTTTTATTTTAGAACCTTTAACATCGTTTTCCGCTGTCCGCTCTAATTTCGCTGAGATATAAGTGAAAAAGTTCCTCCTACCTTCAAAAAACCACTTTTTTGACCATTTTTTCGGCCGTAACTTCGAAAGTTTTCAAATGATTTTGTCTAACCTCCCTAAATTAATTTTTAGATTATCTCTCAGGAAAAAAAAGAATTTGAAAATCGGATAAGTGATAATCCCTATTAGAGATTCGGTTTTAGGGCCCTGGCTGAGTCCAAAACCTCAAAATTAAAAAAATTTATTCCATAAATTGTCAGGCATACCCAGACCTTTCAATAAAAAAGAATTATGCATATGTTTTTTATAATTTTAAAAAGTCGTTATTTCTCTTCGAAAGTCGTCATTTCTTCAGCTCAATATGTTTGACCAGGTTTTTGGCCACAGTTCCAAACTTAATTTACCAATTTTGATGTGGACTAAAATCTAAATCTTTCCGTTATTTTTCAGAGTAAGAAAGTGTATTAAGGTCGGTTGTGAATTACCCGAGCATTGTAACATTCTCAGTATAACATTTTCAGCATGATTTGCAGCATGAAGCAAGACAATAGAGTGTGATCCTTTTTTCTCGTTTATTTTTGGTGGTCAGATGACGCTTAAAAATTAACGTCTACGCAATGAGAGAGTCAAAAATTTGTTTTTTATATTTTGGAACTTCATACGAAACGACCAAAAATTTTTCGAAAACTTTAGCGCTCGAAGAAATGCACCAGAAAATGTACTATATTTAACGATTACCAACATAACAAAAAAGAAAAATTGTAGAAATACAAAGGATTCAGTCAGTGGGAGGAGTCAGCGGGGATTGACTCGGGATTGAGAACAAATTTCTTAAATTGACGATATAAATGAATTCGAAGCGACTTTTCGGTAAATTCTTAAGCAAATCTCATTTTTGTCAAGTGAACTTCCATTTAAAAATATAATTGTAAAACGAACCCAGTCTATTGTAGGTGCTACCTGAAATTAACATGACCTTACGGTTCTTCATTTAATTGCTGCCGTCTGCTAAACGTGACACATGTTAAACATTTACAAAATATCGTATTCATGATCAAG
The DNA here is from genome assembly GCA_029228625.1 of Pseudolycoriella hygida. Taxonomy (NCBI): domain Eukaryota; kingdom Metazoa; phylum Arthropoda; class Insecta; order Diptera; family Sciaridae; genus Pseudolycoriella; species Pseudolycoriella hygida. Next base: position 123,228,596 of record CM055403.1, read on the forward strand.
TCGTTAATTATTTTAAAATTTTCACGGTTGAAGTTAAAGTGGTTGTAAAAAATTGGGGTATAAAAGCCGTGGTATGTAACTAAGCTTTACCCGATGACTTGCCTACGGGTCATCGGGGAAAAGGAAGTAGGTTAAGCGTTTGGTTAACCTCCAAACACTGGAAAAAAGGATAACGGTTGTGAACTCAACAATACAGCCTCGGATCGGACAGGATAAACGGCAACGACTCAAGCAACGGAAAAAGGACAATGATTTAAAACTAGGAGCATGGAATGTAAGATCTTTGTTGCGGCCAGGAGGATTGAGATCTCTCACAAGTGCGCTACTATCCTACTACAGTGGGAAAAGTAATGACAGTCCAAGGGAGTATGGAACAGGCTTCATGGTTTTCGGCACAGCTAGAAACGCGGTGAGCATACAAAAACCTCTTAAAAGGTAGAGTGTAACGCAGTCCGTAAGTCCGCTTCCAAAATTAATGATATCGCTTGAGGTGACACTATCGCTGATAATACGCAGAGTTTGTTTGAAGGGAACCTTGTGTTCAAAGTTTTAATTTCCTGTAAAAATTACAGCTCTTTTTTTTTAAACAAAATTACGTTGTGTTAAAAAATTGCTTCACAAATGCCGGACGCAACGACGAAATAATTTTTCTGTACTTTCAGTTTTTGCGCTGCAAAAATTTGACTTTTGTTTCCTATTGCGTAGATTGTTTAAGGTAAATTTAAATTTTTGCGTGTGAAAACTGAAAGTATTGAAAAATTATTCCGTTGGTGGGTCCGGCATTTATGACGCAATTTTTTAACACAACGTAATTTAAAAAAAGTTGTGTCATTCCGGAGGTAATATTCGAAAACCGAAAAAGCATAAACGAAAATCCAAGATGGCGCCGCTATGACAGCTGGCAGCCATTTTCTTATGATCCCAAAAAATTCTTCTGATGAAACTCTATAACTTTCTAGAAGAAACCAACTCTGTTATCATTCCGGAGCTAAAATTCGAAAACCCAAAGAAGCCTAATTTGTACCTAACAAAAATCCAAGATGGCGTCACTTTAAAAGATTTCTGAAAATCCCAAAAAAATCTCCTGATCAAACTCTATAACTTTCCCCAAGAAACCAACTCTCTAAGTATTGTCATTCCGAAGCTAAAATTCGAAAACCAAAAAAACCTTAAGTTATTGCTTTCGAAAATTCAAGATGGCGCCGGTTAGACTGCTGGCAGCCATTTTCTTAAGATCCCACAAAATTCTCCTGACCAAAATTATTAATAGATAGATAGATAGATAGATAGATAGATAGATAGATAGATAGATATATAGATAGATAGAAACCGACAGATCAGAAAAAAAGTTTCCAAAATGATGAGAACAATAGAAAAATTATTCCTCCATAGAAAAGTGTCATTTTCAAACCTCGATATCTCAGCCAATTTTCAACCGATTTTGATGAGTGAGGGCTTGTTTGAAAGCTACCGCGACGTAGTTTTTTTCAAAAATAATTTGGAGGGGGAGGGGGGCGAGGGGAAAAAACTCAAAAGTTCGCCTATATATGGCTCCTTGTCCCAAAGGTTTTTGTATGGAGTTTTTTGGGTTTGTGGACTTTTTTTTTGGGGTGTGGGGACTGCGTCACGCCCTCCGCTACCGCTGCGGGCATGATTGGCTTCAATCCTGTTGACGAGCGATTGTTCTCTCTAAGGATAAGAGGAAAATGTTTCAACTATACTGTTATTAACGTCTATGCACCCACGAAGGAAAAAGACAACGAAGCGAAGGAGCTATTTCACGAGAAACTGGTGGAGATATATGATGGAGCGCCGAAACGTGACATTAAGATTCTGCTTGGAGATCTGAATCCCAAGATAGGTCGCGAAGTCTTCTATCGTCCCACAATTGGTAAATACAGCCTCCATGAAAACTCTAACGACAACGGTACGCGGGTAGTTCATTTCACAGCATCAAGAGACATGGTTGTGAGCAGTACGTATTTCGAACATAAAAGCATCCACAAAGCGACATGGGTATCATCTGATGGACAAACCAAAAACCAGATTGATCACGTTTTGATAGATGGACAGCACTGTTCAAATGTATTGGATGTCAGGACCTGTAGAGGACTAAATGTTGATTCTGACCATTACTTGGTTAAAGTGGTTGTTAGCTCTCGCATATCGGTCCAACACAACCGACAACAGGCATTGAAAAAGTGGGACGTTGAAAAACTGCAGTACAAAGACATCAAACACAAATACGTGTATAGTTTTGAGAAAAAAATTATTGAAGAAATGGTCAGCGAGCAACACAGTATAGACGATGCGTGGAATCAAATCAGGCGGAATGCAGAGAGCGCCACGGCAGAGACTTTGGGAACGAGAACGGGAAATAAAAGAAATAACTGCTTCGACGATGAATGCCAGCGAGCTCTGGAGAACAAAAATGCAGCTCGACTAAAAACTCTGAGTCGATACACTCGAGTAGACCAGGCAGAGTACCGTTCGAAGAGAAATTTCGCTCGAAAAATGTTCCGAAACAAAAAACGGCTGCAGGATAGGAACGTCTTGATCGAAATTGAAAAGTTTGGCAATAGGAAGGAAACTCGGAACTTCTATCGGAAAGTAAACGAATCCAAAAATGGTTACAGTCAACAACCTTTGCTGTGTAAGGACAAGAATGGATTGGTCTTAGCAGATGGGGAAAAGTGCATTGCGAGATGGGCTGAGTACTTCAAAGAACTGCTTAATCCGAACACACCGCTCAACCGAAACGAAGAAAACAACGAATTGCCATTTCATACTGCGCAACCATATATAGAAGAACCAACGATACAAGAAGTTGAAGCTGAAATTTCGAGGCTCAGAAATTTCAAAGCCCCGGGGACAGACAATCTACCCGGCGAACTTTTCAAGAACGGCGGCAACGCGCTATATGTGGAGATGCACGAGCTCATCACGCGTATATGGAAGACCAGCATACTTTGTCCCATATACAAAAAAGGTGATAAAATGGAGTGTGGCAATTTTTTTTGCTGAATATTGCTTACAAGATATTTGCAAATATTCTTTACCAGCGCCTTCATCCAAACATGGAAAACTCTGTAGGTGAATACCAAGGTGGTTTTCGTGTAGGTCGTTCAACATCGGACCAGCTGTTTAATATCAGACAGATCTTGGAGAAGTGCAAAGAGTACAACATTGAAACACACCATTTGTTCGTTGATTTTAAGGCAGCCTATGACAGTGTTAGAAGAAGTATGCTATGGAGAGTAATGGAGGAATTTGGAATCCCCAACAAACTGATCTCGCTAACCAAGTTAACACTGAACGGAGCTAATAGCCGAGTAAGGATCCGTAATCAACTGTCAGAGATTTTCGACATAGAGGAAGCCCTACGTCAGGGAGATCCTCTCGCGACGCTGCTTTTTAACCTGACCCTTGAAGCAGCTGTGCGCACCATGGACATAGATTCCAGCGGCACCATTTTCACCAAGTCCAGTCAGTTGCTAGGTTTCGCAGACGACCTTGACATACTTGGACGGAAAATGAATGTTGTTAAAGACAAGTTTATGGCCTTGGAGAGGAAAGGTATTGACGTTGGGTTGAAAGTTAATGACGATAAAACGAAATACATGATAATCCCGCCTTCGAATCAACACAAGGAGGCACCCGTAACGATCGACACACACACATTCAAAATGGTCAACAAATTCGTATACCTTGGATCGGAGCTGAACACTAATAACAACATCGCGGACGAAACTAAGAGACCAGTAATTCTGGACAACCGGAGTTATTACGGCCTTCTGAAAATCTTAAAGTCCAAGTCAGTAAGCCGAAATTCAAAATGCGCAATATACAAATCTGTGATCAGACCGGTGATTACGTATGGTTCGGAGTCGTGGTGCTTGACACAAAGAGACGAACAATCGCTGCATACGTTCGAAAGAAAAGTACTGCGGACAATATTCGGACCAGTATTCGATCAAAGGCAGAACCGATGGCGCAGACAATTCAATCATGAGCTTAGTCAGCTTTATGGAGAGCCGGACATAGTCAGAACTACCAAAATAAAGCGACTGCGTTGGCTCGGTCATGTACAACGAATGGAGGATCATCGTATTCGGAAAAAAATCCTTAAAACCAGACCGGAGGGCAAGAGAGGTGCAGGACGTCCAAAATCCAGATGGTATGACGCTGCTCTTGCCGACTTAAAAACTGTGGGAGAATCCAGCTGGGAGACGTTAGCTGCGGATAGGTCCGGTTGGAGAAGCATGTTGCAGAAGGCCAAGACCCTTAATGGGTTGTAGTGCCGGTTAAGTAAGTAAGTAAGCAACTAAACCTTTAGTTGACTAAAAAATTGAAAATGATTCGATTCTTATCCTTCTTATGTTTGACCTCAATGGTTGTAGCTGATACTCAAAAATGTGGTGTTTTTAGCTACACCTCATTTGTTGCTGATCATCCTTCTGATCAATCGATAGGTAAATATTGAAGTCTTAACAGACCAAGTATGTCAATGTTTAAAGAAATCACTATCGACGAATCAAGTTTTGACCGGACAGTCATTTGAATGTAAACAAAACGATGCAGTGTCTCAATTACCATGAGCCACTTCGCTTTATGTTGATAATCCCATATACGCTAGTTGCACAAGCACAATTGGAACGCAAATGGCCAATAGTGATCCAGCGAAAGTATGCGCATTGGTCCCATCATTGAGCGCCGGAGCCACGGACCCTGTACTTTTATTAATAATTTTAAAAATTGTATAGAATTTCAATCGTTTCCCGCAACTCCCTGTCAGATTTTTTCTTCTAATTATATGGAATATCGAAAGTATCAAAAGATCAGTTTATTTGATGTTTAAAAAGTTCATTTAAAAACTGAAAACAAATTATTTTGCAAAATTAATTGTCAAATAGCAGTTACTTAAAGTGAGATTTCGTTAAAAAAACTGGTCTGGTAATGAACATTGAATCGGCTGTAGCGATTGTCCTTTGCCATCGATACTCACAGCAACGATCAGCGAATCATTGATGTCATCATCCGTTGTCTTCATATACTCCTGTGAAGATAAACAAAGATCTGGTTCGTATTCAGCTGATGATGACGAGGCAGCATCGAACTCGGATTCATGCAATGAGCGAGCGGATGGTGATGGGGCTGGATGTCGCTGTTTCCTCAACCTTACGCTTTTTGTTCATTGTAGATGAACATGAGCCATGTATAACTGACGAGATGGTGTTCCCAGTTTCCTTTTTGTATGCGAGGGAGTTGTTGACATAACCCCTAGCAATTTTATCAGATTCCTATCCCCCCAAATTTTTTACTTCTTCAATGCTTGTACCACTATTCGCAAGTATTGACGCCGAGGAGCGCCGGAAAGAATGACCTGAATTTAATAAAAAATAAGTTTAGTGTACTGTAAGTGAAATGTCTGCATTCAAGCAGTAAGCCTGCCTGTATATTCCGCAGGACTTGTCAGGTTCAAAAATGTAGCGGTTCGGTTAGGCATGCTCATAAAGTTTTGTTTCCCAATAACCCGACAAGTGCATTTTCACTTTCTGCGTTTGGAGGACGTAAATCCATGTACCGATTTACAATTTTTTTTTACAAATACACACAACCTGAACAACATTTTCTGCGATAAACTCAATAATTTTTGCATTTTTTTTCAATTTCTTACCTTCACATTCAGCCATAAAGAATCCTCCGCAGTATGTATAAAACGATGTACATGATGGTCTTCGAATATACTGGACTTAGTCGGTGATTAATTTTCAGACTTTCGCTTTAGGAAGGCGTTCATTTCGGGCGTTCATTTAGTAGTAGGTTTCCAATGTTTATTTTTTCTTTAAGCTTTGTTATACTTTTGAGCATGGAGTAGTACGCCCACCCATATGCTTGTTGGTTTCTTGTCCTTCGCCATTTCGTAAAAGTACGCCAACAAAACTTCTTCGGTCGTGACATCCAATTTATTTTATTTTTTCCGTTCTTGGAATGTTCCATTTGTTTTCAAATATCGTGCCTTCGATGAAACGGGCAGCGTTTCTTGTAGAGCACTATTTGCAGCTGAAGCTATTTTTTCGTTCAGGGAACTCATTTTTATTTCTTTGCGTAATTTAAATTCTGACGTAATCACCGTAACAAAACTGACTGAAATGGCAAAATGAACACAGTATATTGTTCTACACGGTCTTTCAAAAGTAACTCCACAGCCTACTATGACTGTCTCTTTTGAAAGACCGAGTATGTAAGTTCATTTGATAATAGTAGCCTACTCGTCAAAGACAAAATAACGGGTGGCGCGTAATAGTACATTACGTATTTGCTTCCAAATTGGTTGTTTTGACTCGTAGGAAGCTTGCTGCATGAGTCAAAATAACTATATGGAAGCACTTACGTACAATATTTTACATGTTGATGCACGGTAAATGTGTCTTCCGAGCAGAAACATGTAAAAATCCGTACAGATTTTCAAACCCTTCAAATCATTAGGAATAGTCTCTGCATTCAAAATGCCAATAACTATTTGTAGTTCCATATCTATACTATCTATTGTGTCATGGGTATCGTCATTAAGTCAGTCACTCTAGCTGTAAAATGTCCTCGATTGAAAAGGTACTATGATCGAATGTGTAAAAATCATCTTTGAACCATCGATAATGAATCTTACTTTCGCCGTTCCACTCCATATTTCATTCAAAAAAGTTGTTTTTCATATACAACATCAAGAAAACGCCATCCAATGTTTAGTGTCATTCTAAAAAAAAATTTAAGGAGGAGATTTAGAGATGGTATTAGGGTGGATGTCGGTTGGGCCAGATGTACTGTCGAAGTCCTTCATTAAAGATGCCGAAAATGCCACTATACTTCGATGAGTGTATCAAAGACCAACCCATTCAATGTTATACATTTCAACCACGATACATTTACACATTTTGGCCAGAAAAAGCGGCAACTCGCTATGCAAACATCGTTGTGAATCACTTGGTCTCTGAAGGCATTCATTTCATCTATAAAAAGGACAATCCGAGAAGCGTCTAATAAGGCCGATATATCGAGGATTTTGGGTCAATTGCATCAATTTCGAAATATTAAGCCAAACAACTCAATAATTAACCAGTCGCATGAAACTATGTCTGCGAAAGAAGAAGCCAGAAGTTGTACAGCGTCTCAAAGACAGCACGAACTAAGGAATTGATAGTACCTGATATAATGAAGCTGTTGAGGGTCAATAAATTTCAGATACTACACTGATGAGTAACTAATTCTACTGATATAGGCACCGGCACAATTTGTTATATTAATAAAATTTATCTACTAAAGTTTGTACTGATTTTTACGCGCCACCCGTTAGTGTACACTGTATTTGAGGAGTTTTTTTTTTTGTTTTCGAAATGTTTAATGTTATATTGTTTGTTTCAACGACCGAGTGCATAGTAACAAGTGAGTCATGTAAACAGCCTGTAACACAAGGGCCTTCGGCTCGATTTTGCAAACTTCACCCTTATACTACCGGTTGTTTACATGACCTCAGTTGTAATCTACTATTATTTAGTCTTGAATCGTAAATAAATTGAAACAATTTAACTGAAGAAATGATCACTCTAAAATGTAACAAACCAAAAAAACTGAAATGAATTATTGGACCCGTACGAAGTACAAAGGTCCTAAAACGTTTACTACAAACAATTTTGTTGTAACATGGGGTAGATTGAGGTGGGAGTTGGGGGGATGCATATATTACCGTCTAGAATGACGAATCAGCAATAAACAAAAATGTCCGTCTGTCTGGCTGTCCGTCCACCTGTCCCTCCACTTTTTTTCCAAACGGCTCAACCGATCAGCCTAAACTTTTTTTCCCTGAAAGGTACATGCCTCTTATGATTCAATTTCGAAGATAAGCAAAATCGGTCAAGCGGTTTCGGAGATGTGGCCGAAGAAGTGAAAGTAGGACATGGATTTTCGAGAGTCGGTGAAACTTTTTCGCGAATATCTCAGCAAGTATAGCACCGAAATTGATCATTTTGGTGTCAAATGAAAGCATTTGATGTCACAAAACTGGAAAAATGATTTTAGTAGAAATCGAGTCAATGGTCTGAGCACAGGGACCAGTGGAATGGACGAAATTGAGTATCTTGGCAAAATAGGAAAGCAGATGTTTTTCGTCTATACTTGCTTAACTATACAATATGAAAATTTGCTCTCAAAAATAAAGTTGTAGATAATAAAATTTTAGAGAACAAATGTTTCAGGGTTTTAGGGAAAAAAGGGCACAACCCTGGGATTTGACCACTTCTAGAAATCGGGAGGGATGACCCACCTAGAACTATGAGGGTTAGAAAAATGCTTCCCAAGGGAAAGTTGTAGGGAAGTGTACGTGTTTCTCTAGAACTACGACAGTGAGAAAGTTGGTTCCAAAGGTAAAGTCGTAGAGAATAAAATTGTGTTTAAGGATTTGAGGGAAAAATAACCTAATCCCGTGATTTAGTCACTTCAAGAATTGAGAGGGATGACTCATATCTATAAAATTACGGCAGTTTGAAATTTGCTTCTTAAGACAAAGTTGTCGAGAACTTCATTTTAGATAAAATAGTTTCAATACCTTGGGTAAATTCTATAGATCTTTGAAATTACCGATGATTTTACAGTGTCAGTGGTAAATTGCACACAAACTTAGTGCCATCTATGATGTCCAAATAATGTGTTTTACCAGCAGGCATTTTTTGGACCACATGCTTAACGTGAATTCCGAACTACGCCTGGAGCCGTAATATTCAACGTAAATACTATCTTCGATAGTCGTTGAATTGTGGTAATCTGCTTAGCAGAATAATCCAAATTAAAAAATAACCGAAACAAACTCACAATTCTTTTACTTCCAAATTGTTCAAACGAAATGACATGCATCCAATCGTAGGATCTGGATTGTATAAAAGGCGAGTTGACATAGTCTGAGTATCATTCTATGGCCATCGTTGCTGATATACACATGGTCTTAAGACAAGGTGTACTGATGAGTCGTAAACGACGAAATCAGCACTTTTAGTTTTTCGATTTTTGTTAAGCAATTGGAAGTAGGATGACGAATTGTGAGTGGCTTTTAAATGTTAATTCCCATGTCGTCATTAACGCTTCAGCAAGGTCTCTACGTCATCATCAATTCTTATCTACGAGCCACCATCGAACAGACTACGGATTTCATGAACCAATGAATGAGCTATGCATAAATTTCAACAATTTTTCGCATCTTTACAGCCCGTTGGCAACTAGGAATGAGTTTCGGTGACGAATCCGCTCAACCCCAATACCAAATGTCTTGCAACACGGACGTTATCTGGTCAAATAAAGAGACTTTAACTTTTCTTTGGAGTTTTCTTTTGTTGGACTTTGACTAGATCGCTTGTTCTCAAGTGTTTCGATTTTGTTTTAATTTCTTCCTTCCACTTTTTGTTTAAAATTATTGTTTTAGATTGACTTATTCTTTTTCTACTTTTTTACTTCTTACAATTTTTTGTCAAATTCTGTCTTCATTTGTATTTCTTTCCTATACTTTTCATTCAACTGTTAAATTATCAGTAAGCATATTATGCCGTTGATAAATAAATAAATAAAAATAAAATAAAAAATTTTTTCAAATTTTAGCTCCGGAATTACATTACTTAGAGAGACGGTTTCTTCTAGAAAGCTATAGAGTTTCATCAGGAGAATTTTTTGATGTCATGAGAATTTTTTGATATCATTAGAAAATGGCTGCTAACTGTCAAAGTGACGCCGTCTTGGATTGTTTGCTAAATTCTGTACAAGAATACCTAGACAGTTGGTTTCTTCAGGAAAGTTATATGAATCAGAGGGAAGAATTGGTGACACGAAGAGCCGAAGGTGACACAAAGTATTCCGAAGGTAGCCGAAGGTGATACGAAGTGTTCCGATGGTAGCCGAAGGTGTTGGAGAACAATTTTTGTCCGAGAAAAATTTTTTTGGAGAAAAACTTTTTTGTATAAAATTTTTTTTGGAGAAATTTTTTCGAAGACAATTTTTTTTCGGAGAAATTTTTTTTCTAAGAAAATTTTCTTTTCTGAGAAAATTGTTTTCAAAAAATAGAAATTTTTTCAACAACTGAAAACTTCCAAAACGACTGGTATCACAACAAAAACCTCTTAAATGTAGAGTGTGACGCAGTCCGTAAGTCCGCTTCCAAAATTAATGATATCGCTTGAGGTGACGCTATCGCTTTGTGACGTTTGTTTGAATATAATCTTGTGTTCAAAGTTTTAATTTACTGAAAAAATTACCGCGTTTTTTTTTTAAACAAAATTACGTTGTGTTAAAAAAATTGTGTCACAAATGCCGGACCCAACGACGAAATAATGTTTCTGTACCTTCAGCTTTTGCGCTGCAAAAATTTGATTTTTGTTTCTTATTGCGTAGATTGTTTAGAGTAAATTTAAATTTTTACGTGTGTCTCTAGGTTCTATTTTGGGTTTGCGGTTTTCCACGTGCCCCCAACCCCCTGCCCCCTCCTGCTTCTGCGCTATCACCTGTTTCGGTGCGGCGGTGGGTAGAACATTAGTCGGTTTTATGTCGAAAGCGGTTCAAAATGTAGAAAAAATTGCAAAAAATTCGATCTCTCTCTACTAGAAATAAAGACATCATATTTACTTTCCATTTTTTATTAGCTTTTTGGTTTCCATTTACCTAAACTTAATTAAAAATAAATGTTATTAAATTACAAACGATATGTTCGAAAAACTTAATAACTTATTTACTAAAATATAGTTTTTTATGCAATTTTGTAATTTTTATAATTTTTCGAAGATTGTTTTTCTTAATTTTCAATTAAACTTTTTCAATTTTATATTTAATTTTTTATAGTTTTCATTACACTGCATTTGATTAAATATTTTTGTTTTTCTTTTTCTTTACTACATTTCTATTGTTTTATTATGGATTTTAATCAGGGGATCTAATTATTACTTATGTATTTTGTCTGCACATGTCTTTGGTATTTTATTTCCTATTTCTTTTTTTTAAACAAATCAAAATAAATCCCGTCTCTATTCAATCCATAAAGTAAAAATTTGTGTTAGTGATTGTTACGTTAGTTTTTTATAATAATTTTATTCAAATTTCGAAAGTTATAGTTGTTTTTTTTTCTACCACAGACCATTTATAGAAGAAGGTTTTCAAGCTCGATTAACAAATTAATTTAAATATCCAACTCAATTTCAAACAATCAATAACTGCATTTTTTGATAACATTCAAAAATAAAATTTCTCTTTTTTAACAACATTCTTTAAAACTATTACACTTTTTTTACAACAATGTTAACATTTCGTACCTTTTAATTAATTTGTCCTTCTATTACTAATCTTTAAGCATCTTCCTCTTACGTTTAGTAAATGTGGCAATCAATTTCGTAACGTAATACGTAACAAATATCGCTTGATGATGACTTACTTTCTCTGACCATTTTTTTCCCGTTCTAAAGAAATCTCTTACGTAAAATATATTACGTGTGTGCCTCCATTACGTATACTTTTAATAAGTTGGGAGGTTTGTGCGTTTGTTTGTTTGATTAGAACTTTTCGAAAACAGAGTTTAGGCCTTTGGAATAGTCCACGATAGAAAAACTGTCGTCATAAGGGAAAAAAATTAGAGACAACCACCGTAGATTTTCAATGAATTTCGTAGAAAAAATCGAAATTAAACAAAACAATCGCCGAGAATCTTTTAATTTTGTCGCTAATTTGCTGTTTTTCGGTGAATTTCCTTGAAAATTCCTTGATTTTCTCTAAGTTTTTATTTCTTTTAACGGCAGAAAGATCAAATACTTGTCCGAGGATTACATTGTTCCGTCAGAAGGAAAAAAACGTAGATATAATCAGCGAAGATTTTCAACAAAATTTACCGAAAAAAATCAAATTAGCGACAAAATTAAACAAAAGATTCTCGGCGATTGTTTTGTTTAATTTTGTCACTAATTTGATTTTTTTTTCAGCGAAATTCGTGCAATCTCCGCTGATTTTCTCTAAGTCTTTTTTCCTTATAATGGCAGATATAATCACTAAAGTTGTTTGTTAATGTGGCAATAGGTGGAAGGCATTCATAACAATAAACGACTGGCTCAGATTTCACAAGACAAGTTGGAAAACTAGTTAGATTTACTCTTAGACCCCGACTCCCTCTCCCGAAATGCAAACGTCATTTTTAAACGCTCCCTAAACATTGTTCAGAAATTACTGGAAAAAAGCAACTGTCAATAGTTACTTGGACAACAAGGGTTGAAAGTATGCAAATTCAACCCTGTGTGAGAATTGCTGCCTGCGCCGAAGGCAATGGCTGCAATCGCAAAAGGCTGAATTTTTATACGCCATCCCTTGTAATTCACATAATTTTTCACAACGAAAATCGTAATTTCCCGGAGTCAAATGGGTTTTTTCATGCTTGCTAGCAGGGACAAAAAGAAAAATGTAATCCCACAGGACGAAAGCTTTCGCTTTCGCCCCTTGGGCTTACATTTTTCAACTTTCGTCCCTCTAAGCAAGCATGAAAAACTTAATACGCAACACGGCAAAGAACTTTCGGGCTGCTCTCTTGTTGCGTAAATAACTCCGGGAAATTAAAATTTTCGTTGTTCTCGTAATGAAATAGTTATTTGTGTGTCTGTTTTTGACGATTGATTTTAGGCAATTTCGAGTGTTTTAGACCGAGCAGAGCGATTTTGACCCCGAAGCATGAAAAACTATGTGAATTACAAAGCAATACGTATAAAAATTCAGCCTGTGTACTAGCTAAAAACTTTGCGCGAACTACTCTACCTATACTGTAAAAATAACAAGTGCTTCGTCGTAAAAAACAACAGTTTAAAAAGGAAAGTGTTTATCAAAGGATCAGTGTGAAGAATCATGGAAAAAGCAATATGCTTGGAATATCGCTTCCGTTACAAAAAGACAAATGAGTGGATCCGACAGCAAACAAAAAGTCACCGATGTAAAGACAATTGTAAATAGATACATCGCCGGAACGTAGCTTTTACTGTTCACTACCAGCAATTATCATATTGCTATGATTTCAGCTGTGTATCGCGGTGGTTCAGAAGAAAGCCTTAGCGAGAAAATTTATTGAATTTTAGGTACCAGTTGATTTTCACATATCTAAAAAGATGTTATTTGAAATGAGGCTGTTGGGATCGAAAGTAGGTCAATTCCAACTGTCAAAATGACGTTTTCAACGTCAAATATTTACATAAGGCTCATACCACGTACCATTCTACCGCTGTAAATAATATAAATGCTTTCGAAACTGAGTGTACACAAATGTATTTTCGTTCACTTTTATAAAAAAGTTACCAGTTTGTATGGAAAACAATGGTGAACGCAAGAAAATTCACAAAGTTTACGAAGTAGATGGGTTGTAATGTAAGGAACGGAATGTTTTGTTTCAATTTTAAAAGACCATGTAGTAAGAGTAAAAAAGATACAAATAACGTTCCTTTCATTACATACCGTTGGAATGAGCCATAAATGAATATATGGCCAATTTCATCGGTATGTTAAGAGGAAACGTTATTTTCATTTCATTCACTCTTAGAATACACCATTCATTATAAGTTGAGATAAGACGCAGCTTTCCCTTTTAAGATCAGATTCTACCCTGCGTTACCGGCACGAATTTGCTTGAGTTACCATTGCTTTATGTAAAATGGTATATTTTTTATATTGAGTGAGTGTAAGTGTACACTCAAATTCTATAGCATTTACATAATTTACAAAGTAGACCACCCACTTTCTACTTGAAATAATGTCACTTTAGGCATGAATGGATCATTTTCGGATTCAACTTGTACATATAAATAATTTTTTTCCAGCTACTGCGCTGATTGAGGCGATACATCAAGACCTTGCATTCAGTCATATTCTTTGCTAAATCTAAATCCTAAGTTTTGAATTGTTCGTTTTTGCAAACCGAATTCATGTTAAGTCCAGAGAGCGAAAGAGTACCTTTGCACAAAAACTTGTTATTTTATAGCAAATTCTACTACAGCGCGTCCAAAACGAAAAACAAAATATTTGATCTCTAATATCAGTTTCATTTTGGACGCGCTGTACAATGTGCCAGTTACTGCGCTGTAAACTCTAATACGATATGAACATTAGCCAATGAAAAGCTGACTTTTTAGGAAGAAGTTTTTTTAATTGTGTTAGTGCGTGTGCATCACAGAGCAATTTGTAACTAAAAACATATGCAAGGGACCCGTACGCATAGATGTGGCAAAGAGAACAGATGTTACAAAAGGAATCGAACTAAATCTAAGTAAATATTGCCTAATAAAAACATATGAAGGGAAGGGCAAAATGATGTTGCAAAAAGATTCGAATGTATTTAAGTAGATATTGCCTTAACTTTTAAGTGTATGAAATTACGTCCTGAATAAATTGGATTCAAAATTGCCGAAAGGGCAATATTGCAAAACCCGTCCGAAGAAACGGCGCACAAAATCTTTCCAAGCCATTAAAATAAGCCCAGAATTTAGAACCGACCTAAAGCGCTTAGCAGTGGCCTCTGACCCATACCTCCATGTACAAAAAAGTTCGCTTCTTTTTTCTCTACAACACTGCACAAAAAGCCTCATTATCAAATGAATAATCACGAAAAAAACCAATTATTGTGTTTGGTCGCTTAGCGTGAGTTGGACCCACACTAAGGACTCTATAGCCCGAACCACTCGATAAATTTTCCCTATTTTCATTTTGGTGACATTCATGGGATGTTCATATCTTTCATTCAAAACCTTGAAGAGCGATTTCTGTTCTGATTTCGCAGCGATATAAGTGAAACAGTTCCTTCAACCTTCAAAAAACCACGTTTTTACCACTTTCTCGACCGTAACTTCGAAAATTTTCAACCGGTTTTGGCCAAATTTATTCTCATAATTAATTTTCTGATTATCTTTCAGGAAAAAAATTGAAAACCGGATAAGATTTACCCGATTTATGTAGAAAAAACACGTTGGGCCCTAGTAGAGACTCAGTTTTAGGGCCCTGGCTGAGTCCAAAAGCTCAAAATCAAAAAAATTTCTTCCGTAAGTTGTGAGGCATACCCAGACCTTTGATTTTGTTTGAAAGGTCTGGTTATGGCCGACAATTTATGAAAGAAACTTTTTTGAACTTGAGCCCTAGAACTTAGCTAGAGCACTAAAAAAGAGTCCCTGCTAGGGCCAAATGTGTTTTTTGTACATAGCTCGAGTAAATCTTTTCCGATTTTCAAAAAAAAAAATTTGAACCGAAAGGTCTGGGAATGCCCAACAATTTATGGAGAAAATTTTTTTACTTTGGGTCGTTGGACCTAGCTAGAGCCCTAAAGAAAAGGGCCCACTAGGGCCGCACTTGTTTTTTATACAAAAATCGAGTAAATTCCAACCGATTTTACTGATTCTTTTTCTATTCGATAGGTAATGAAAGCCTTAAGAGCATCCAAGATAAAATGTGGGCCCGGGCCGAGCTTAAGATGGCCGCTAATGTTAGGGTGGATCGATCTTGGCAATTTATTTTGGAAAAATTCAAATATTTTGAAAACAATAAGAGATAGAAGATCGGTGTCAAAGGCAAAGTTGTTGTTTTCGGTGCGGTGCATGTCACAATGCCTGCCAATACGGCCGCTAATGTTAGGGTGGAAAATTCAAACATTTTGAGAACTATAAGCGATAGCAGATCGGTGTCAGTGGCAAACTTTTTTGTCTATGAAAGTATGGGTAAGAGGTCTTTCCTAAGTGCTCTAGGTCGGTTCTAATATCGGTGGTAGTACAAATAACATTTTTGGAAAATATGTCGGTTGCTTGAATATTTGGTGAGACCTTTACACCGTTTCTTCGGACGGGTTTTTCAATACTGCCCTTTCGGCAATCATGGGCGCGCGGTAGCAATGCGCCCGTGACGCAAGTCTTACACGCCAAAAAATTCACAAGAAATTTTTTCGTAGACTAAGGAACATATATACAGGAACTTTATGACTTCCCCCCCGAGCGACGTACCCCCCGGAAAATATTTTTCCCGGATTCTACGGAAAATTTTAGGCCGAAGTGCCTTTTCACTCATTAAAATCGGTTCAGTCGTTCCGAAGATATGAATTAAACAATTTTGCTATTTTGTATGGAAATGGACTCAAATCGAATATTTTTAACTAGTCAATTTGGTAAACCTTTCTTTCTTTCTTCCTTTCTTTCTTTCTTTCTTTCTTTCTTTCTTTCTTTGTGGCAATTTTTTTTTGACGTTGTAAGGTTTTGAAAGTTTCATGAAATGTATTCCGTATCTCTAGAACTATGAGAGTTAGAAAGTTGGTTCCAAAGGCGAAGTTATAGAGAATTGAATTTAAGCGAACACGTGTTTCAGGGTTTTGGGGAAATATGGCCCAATCCTGGTATATGGTCACTTCCATAATTAGGCAGGATGACCCAAATCTCTAGAACTATGGGAGTTAGAAAGTTGGTTCCAAAGGCGAAGTTGTAGAGATTTAAATTTAAGCGAACACG
>CM055403.1:123245621-123298701 GCA_029228625.1 Pseudolycoriella hygida
GCAACATCTATTCTGTTTGCCACATCTATTCGGATACGTACGGGTCCGCTGCATATGTTTTTTATTGGCGATTCGTCATCTAAGGACCATGATCGGTGCTCCCCCCCCCCCCCTACTCCCGAGTTGAAATTCGACTGGTTACAAACGTCGTGGCAAACGCAATAGACCCCTTTTCGAAGAACTTCGTTCTTCTTACGGGTCAAATTACGTCGACAATAAATCGCATTGGAAATTGCCGAAAGGACAATATTGAAAAATACGTCACAAGCAACTGTGAAAAAAAATGAGAAAAAAATTAAAAAAAATCATCTTCATGAAGATAAAAAAAGGTTGGCTTTTTAGACCCGTGAAAAATTAAAAAAAAAGTGGAGTCGAGGGGGTGTCTAAGGGGTAGAGTACGGCCGCCTGCAGGGCATTAACAAGAAGTGGGGTAGAGGGAGCAGAGCCCCCCAATATTAAATATAATAGACTGCCGCCACTAAAGTACGATTGTTCATTCGAGGATAAAAAATCGTGAGGCTTCAAAATCCGGACGATCATATATTGAACAAGTAGCATCTGAATTATGACGCCTCAGGATTTTAAATCTTCCAGATTTTGACGCATCCTGATATTGACGGCAGTGGAATTCGACGCTTCCAGATGTTGAGGCCTCCAGATTTACCATCCAGATTTTTTCGACTCCATAATATATTGTACCTAAGGATTTGGAAGGTGAGCCCAAGCAACTATTCGTAGCAAGCATGAAATCTACTATTAACACATTGGTTGCATTCGATCCACGTTTTTATTCATGATGCGCATTCTATATCTGGTATGGTGTTGCCAACTTCACTTATCTCGCAAAATCCACTACGATTTTATGTTTAAGATTTTTTAAGACTTTTACACACGTATATGACACTCCGCAAAATTGTGAATGTATTCGGAAATTTTATCGTAATTCAAAACACACACACAAATTTTAAATATGTCAGAAATGACGAAAAGTGCATCGTAAATGGAGTAAAAAACTCATAGTATCAACCCAACATGCGAAAAAGTGCATCAAAAGGTAGTAGTTATAGTGCTATTGACTTTCCCAGTAGAGGATTTCTATTGTGAATGAAACATGTCGATTAAGAATATCCGGTTAGTGCCGAAACAGGCATTTGTAGTAGAATTTGTTATAAAATAGCGTATTTAACTCGGCCTTAACTAGCGTCATTTCAGTCTCGATGAATAAAAGTCCTCGGCCTGGCGCCGGCGTCATTTTTCCATCTCTACTGGAATCATGCTATTACATGCCTTGTTGAAAAAACTACTATTCATACTTTTTTCTTTTCGTAATCAGTGATGGCACCCATTAGGAGCCACAAAGTCGGACGAAAGTCGGAATAGTAATTGCTATAGAGATGTAATGGCCATTGGGAACATTGGTCATCATCAATGCGAAAGCAAATAACAAGCGACTTCAATCGATTTTACACTGGAACTCCTTTTCCACTTGACAATATTTCAGTATTGTTCATCCCTGAATTCAAAAAATGCAATTCAATTCTTTGAAAAAATATGAAACAAAACGATAATTTACCCTAGAACATACACTTCATTGCGTTTTTCTACAATATACAAATGGTTTTCATATTCATATTATAATTAAGTACACGCAAGGCTTATTATCGGGGCCTGTATCCTACATGAATGTTCTTTTTTTTAATATTTTTAATAATTATGTTTACAACATTTTTTTCTGCCTCATTTTTGTTACACTTTAAACCAATGTCACAATCCTTGTTTTCAATAGCCACAACACTTTTATCTTTCATGCATTTTGCTGCTTTGCATATTTCCTTTCCTTTTTTATTGATTTAAGACACACATTGCGCCACTACTGTCCAAGTTTCGCTGGACTTAGTACAAGTTCCGATTCAGTCGATTGCGAATGAAAAGCAGACGCCGATGAATGTCCATCGTGTTCGAAAGTAGCCTGCGATGGTAAATGTTGATTGGTTAATGCTGTCGTTGCTTTCGGTGTGTAATGGTGTGTCAACGGTAATATCGGTGATTGATTCAATATCACTAGAGATGTTTCTTGATTCAATAACGTTTCGGAGTCTTTTGTTTTCTGTTGATTGACTGGAGCTCTGGTTCGTAGTAATTTATTTGGTCTTGGTTCTTGGCTACCGCTTGGTTCGACTAGAGTATGCTTATGGCTACCGTTATCATCATCATCGTCACTAATGCTACACACTTCAATGGACATATCATCAATTTTTTTAAGTTCTAAAGGTGCCTCTGCAATAGAATTTCCTTTGGTTTAAACATTTTTATTCTAAATCTGATTGTCGCCTACCTTTTCGTTTGTCGGGCTCTTTAATTATAGGAACCGTTCGATTTGCTACCACAGTTTGTTCATTTTGCAGAAACAATGAAGTTGTTGCAATTTGCCGAAGTGCTTCTATTCCTTCATTCAAATCGCTTTGTTCCCTCGACTTAGAGCTGTGTGCATGTTTTTGCTAAAATGAAAAATTTTTGTTCAATATACAAATATTCCATCAAAGAAGCGGATTATCAGAGAAATACCTTTTACACTACCAAAAATCATTTGAAAAAAAAAACCTCAAATTCATAGAAAATCCTGAGGATTTAATCTTCAAAAAATCCTTTGACTTCTAAGAAAACCCTTAAAAATTAGCAGGAATCGCTTGATCCTTGGAATAAATGATTAAAAAACATAAAGATTGGTCAGTGTAGGTAAAAAAAATCATTGAATGAAAATCCTTTCAGAATTTTAGTTTAGAAAATAGTTTTGCAGCGGAAATATGCGAATATAATATAAAATATAAAATATAAAATAAATAAATATATAAAATATACGAGTGGCAGGTATTCGACTATGAGTCTACAATGAGAGCTAATAGTACATTACGTATGTGCTTCCAAATTGGTTGTTTTGACTCGTAGGAAATTTGCTGCATACATCGGCTTATTTTTACTAGTCAAAAAAAACATTTGGAAGCACTCACGTACAATTTGTTATAGGTCGACGTTCGGTAAATGCGTTTTTATCTCTAAGGATAATTCCAAGCATGCTCAGTTCCATTACTCTCTGTGCTACTCTGAGCTTGTTCTCGGATGCTTTCGTTAGTGTCAACGTTTCTGCCCCATACGTCAACACCGGAAGGACGCACGAATCAAACACTTTCCGTTTTAGACTATTATTTATTTCGCAATTGAAAATGTGTTTGAGTTTGCCGAATGCTGCCCATCCGAGGCCAATTCTACGTTTGACTTCGGCCGTTTGATTGCCAAGACCTAATTTGAACTTGTGGCCAAGATAATTGTCGACTCTTTCGATGACGGTGTCTCCAATTTTAATATCCCTATCATCGTCAATGTTTGTCATGAATTTTGTCTTTGTTAAGTTCATCTTGAGTCCAACTTTAAGTGACTCTTCATTCAGCCTTTGTAACATGACTTTCACTTGGTCCAGATCCCTTGCAAAAAAAAGGTGACTCAAGTATTTTCCGTTGATATTAATTCCCATCTGACTCTAATCTAATTTTTTGAAAACAGTTTCTAAAGTCGATGTGAAAAGTTTTGGTGATATGACGTCACCCTGTCTTACTCCACGTCCGATTTTGAATTTAGCCGTGTTCTCATGTGGCCTTATGCACGACGTAACATCGTCGTATATATTTTTTATCAAATTGGAATATCTTGAGTCTACTCTGCATTCATCCAGTGATTCCAAAATCGACCAGGTTTCGACAGAATCAAACGCTTTCTCATAGTCCATGAATAACAAGTCAATGTGAATCTTGCATTCGTTGCTTTTCTCTATCAGCATTCTCATCACTTGCAGATGGTCATTCGTACTGAAACCAGATCTGAATCCAGCTTGTTCGATTGGTTGGTAAAAATCCAGTTTTGTCGCAATCCTTTTCGTAATGATCTTCATGAACAGCTTATAGAGAATTGATAGCTGACTGATTGGCCCAGGGGCGGATTAAGATTTCCAGCGCCCCAGGGCAAAAAAAGAACCAGCGCCATTTCGTTAGAAAAATTTTGGAATCGAAATTTCTTACCAATTTCTTGTTGGTCGCCTTTGTTGTCTAAATTACCATCCTCATCACGTAGTTCGTTTTGATTCTCAATATGGTTGGGAAATATCCTATTAACTATATTAACCTAAGGACAATTGGGGACATTGCCCCGGGCGCTGGAAAAATAGGGCGCTGAGATTTTCGAATAATAAAAGTGAAAAAAAAAATCATAAACTCAGAAATTCTTCACTGTTTTATTTGAGTACACTTCTCTTAAATGGTTGATAACAACTTTGATACATTTTATTGGCTTTTTGCAACAAAATTCTACCACAGACATGTCACTACAATATTTAAATAGCATTGCTCTTTGACGGTATTGATGCATCAATTGTTCTGATCAATCTCTGTTATCTTGTTGTTGTATGCAATAATCGTACATACAATTCTTCACACAAATTCGAGTCAAGTGTGTGAGATCAGTTGTATGGATTGCGAATAATTCTTCGCGTTCACGCTGCTATTTTAATTATTTTTCTGTTTGTTTGAGACAAAATAAGTGTTTTGTACTTTAAATTTTACTCTCGAATCTAAAATGACTGAACCTGTATCAAAAAAGTCAGGTGCTGAATTTCTTAGAGCTAAAGCTATAAAGAATCAAGAATTTAATTCAGTGATAACGAAAACTAAGAAAATAGGTGACTTTTTTCGAACACGAAAACCTATTTGGGATTTTGGGATTTCCTTGAAATTTTTATTTTCACAAAAATTTATATTTGGAGAAAGAATTGGGATTTTTCAAAAATTTGGGTTTTCTTGATAATTTTGAATTTTCACAAAAACTTTAAATTTCTTGAAAATTCAATTTTTTCGAAAACTCAATTTATTTTTGAAATAACCGTACGGGTCAACCGTATCTTGATTTTCATCATCTTTATCTACATTATCATTCATTGTTTTGATTGACGGCTTTGACAGTAGCAGTACTTCAGTATATTTTTTAAAATTTTAGATTTTCTAGTGAAGTATCTCACAAATTATTGTTTTACTTCAGTTAAAACAATTTCAATTGTTATTACGTTTTGATCATTTGTTGTGCTGTGTTTAATTGTGGAGTTTTGAATCTTTTTTTAATAAATAGATTGGTGTATCCATCAAAAAATCGCTAATTTCTATCGTGTGAAAAGTGTTTTAAAACTTCCAGCTTCTGCAAGCATTATTTCGCTTTCCTCTAGTGGATTTTCGAGAATTTTGTTTTTATTAGAAACGTTTATCTATTTAGAAAAAGTTGTAAAATTTTGTGAAGTTTCGAATTAACTTTTCTAATAAAAAAATGTAATTTAATTTGTGATCATCA
This sequence comes from Pseudolycoriella hygida, assembly GCA_029228625.1. Classification (NCBI taxonomy): domain Eukaryota; kingdom Metazoa; phylum Arthropoda; class Insecta; order Diptera; family Sciaridae; genus Pseudolycoriella; species Pseudolycoriella hygida. The sequence goes on from CM055403.1 coordinate 123,251,007, forward strand.
CGGGAATCTTCCGATTTGTGTTTTTGTTGACAAATGACATGACATGGCCAATTTGTTTACATACATTCGTCCAAAAGCGGCAACACCGAATTGGAATTTATTCATTGTGTTTTAAACCCACAAAAATAACTCTCGAAAGACATAATCGTAAACTTTTGAGATTGGAAAGATTGTAATAACGCCCGGGGTGTTAATAACGCCCGCACTCCGGGCGCTAATAACGCCCGGGGTGTTATTAACGCCCGCACTCCGGGCGCTAATAACGCCCGGGGTGTTGTTAACGCCCCGGGCGTTATTTGCGGCGGAGAAATGTCACGTCACCATGTGAATAGCTCTTGATAAAATTCCTTCGCAATATTCAATATTTGGATCGTTCCGGTTTTTTCTTTTAATTTAAAGATTTCCTTTTTGGCATTCTTCAATTTCGAACGAAGAACTGTCATATTGCAGTTCGCCTGTATCATCCCATCGCCTTATTGATGACGTTTGTTAAGTTTCGGTATTCAACCGAATTTCTCTTTCCGTTTTTTATGAGCACCATTCTGCTTGCAATCAGATCTAGTGTTTCTTGACTGAGCTTCGATTCATAAACCCCACAACTGCTTCAACAATCTTGCTGTTTATGTTGTCCAGAGTGTCGTTTTGTCCAGTTGAATTTTCTAACTTGGCACTCATTTCCGTTTGAAAATCTTCACACAGTTCTTTAAGTCGTTGCACGTCCACCATTTCATGTTTTTTTACCATTTTTGATCTCTCAAATCGTGTATTCAGCTGGATTTTTGCACGTACCAATCGATGATCACTACCCATCGTAAACTGTTCAGGACTGTGACATTTTTAACGGTTGATTTGCGATTTGTTATGATGTAATCAATTTCATTTTTTGTTACACCATCTGCACTCGCCCAGGTCCAGTTCCGTTGAATTTTTCCAGTGAAAACTAAATTCATTGCGAATAAATCATGTTGCTGGAGGAAATACAGTAAAGTTTAACAGCGTTCGTTCCTTTGGTCATATCTAAAATCTCTAATCGAAGCTTCACACTCTTCTTCCCGTTTCCCCGGCTTCGCATTGAAATCGCCGACTAAGCATTGATAGTGTGACCGATTTTCTTCCATGGCTTTTGCAATGTCTTCGTAGAATGTTTCTACTACTTCGGCGTTATGAGTCGATGTGGGAGCATAAGCCTGAATCACTTTGATGTTGTATTTGCTGTTATACTTTTCTTGTGCGTTATGCGACTCGACTTTCGCTTGTGGATGGACAGTCCAACACCGTGAATTAACGTCTGACTGTCACTTACTCTATAGAAGAATGAATGGCCTGATCGCAGTTTTAGGCATTCTTCTCCAGGTTTTCCCACTTCACTCACTTCGACGACATCCCATTTGATCTTCTCCAGTTCAGCTTCCATTTCGAGCATTTTTCCCTCGACGACAATGTTCTGGCATTATATGTGGCAATGTGTACCCTGGTGTGGCAACCTTCCGTAACCCGGGGATTCTTCGCACCCTCTGCAAGCCGTTTCTGACCGTGGCCGGAGTCAGAGGACGGTAACATGCTACCGGGAACCGTTAGAGATGAAATGACAAGCCAATGGATTCGTCAGCAAACAAAAGTCGTTGACGTAATGGAAAGGATCGCATCTCTAAAGTGGAATTGGGCAGGACACATTGCGAGGATGTCAGACGATCGTTGGACAATAAAGTAACACAAAATGGTCAATGAACGATGGACGTATTCGATAAAACAGGCTGTAGGGACGAACTGGCAACAAATTGCAATGGACCTTTCAGGATGGAGGAAGAGAGCGGAGGCCTACATCCAGGATGGGATATCAACAGGCTAAACAGGAGGAGGAGGAGGAAATGCGTTTTCCGAGTCGCTTGCGGTGAGGTAATGACGCATTTACCGAGCAGAAACATGTACAAAATTTTACATGTTGATGCTCGGCTAAAACGCATTTCCCAAGCATCAACATGTAAAAGATTATAGTACGTGAGTTCCTCCAATTGTTTGTTTTGACTAGTCAAACTACAGCATGTGCCTTCGGCTCATGCAGAAAGCTTTCAAAGAGTCAAACCAGAAGTTTGGAAACATAGTGTACTATTACATGTTTGTGGCATGTAAACACGTCACCTTTGAGGTGGTTTTTCGTGTTTATCCTCCACAATCATAATGTTGTTGCTTGCAAACTGTTGTGTTGGCGAGTGGGATTATAACCTTTGCCTTCGGCTCGGGCTACAAGTCACCCACTTGTCAAAACAACAAATTTACAAGCAACAACGTAATGTATCTACCAGTCTATCTATTTATGAATTAATCCAGGAATCACAGATTGAATCCTAGCGATGCTGCACGAATAGTTACAAAAATTAAAAACTAAAGGAGAAAGTAACATTTTGAACTTTTATGATAAAATCATAACGTCATCCAATTAATTCTGAATTTACACAAAAAATGTAATCTACATTACTTACGCGTATGATAACTAAAATGCGCTATTGCGAGAAATTCCAAATTCTAGCGTCGCTACAAGATCGGAAGAGATACCAGAAATAACAGTGGAAGAAGTCACTTCTGCAGCAACAGAAATGAAAAATAGAAAATCTCTCGGCGAAGATAGAGTCCCTATAGAAACAATCAAATTGGGTGGTGAAGAGCTGTGTATCGCAATAGCGACTCTGTTCAATAAATGCCTTGACTTAGAAAAAATACAGGAAGCATGGGAAAATGCAATAATCATATTGCTGCATAAAAAAGGCGACAATACAAAGCTGGAGAATTATCGACCGATCGGTCCCCTACTAACACTCTACAAATTGTTCGTGAAAATTCTTGCAAAAAGGAACACAAAGAAGTTGGACTTCTGCCAACCTGTAGAACAGGCTAAATTTCGATCCGGTTTCAGCACAAACGACCAATTGCAGGTGATGAGAACTTTGATCGAGAAATGTAATGAGTTCAAGATTGGAATAGTCTTAATATTTATAGACTACGAAAAAGCTTTCGACTCAGTGGAGACATGGTCGATATTGGACTCTCTAGACGAATGCAGAGTGGTCTCGAAATACTCCAATATGAGTAGATATGTGTACAAGAATGCAACGTCATGTATGAGGCTTAGTGAGAACACGGCTAAATTCAAAATCGGGCGAGTGGTGAGGCAAGGCGACACAATATATAAGAAGATATTCACTTCAGCTCTAGAAAATATTTTTAAAAAATTAAACTGGAGTAAGGTGGGGATTAACATTGTAGTGGCTCACAACTCCATCACTCATACATCATACAAATCAGATTCATTCCATCACAGACACTCGACAAGTTAACATTATAAATAAATAGCTTCGATAAAATACAATCAGAATTTCATTTATAAAATTAGAAACTTATGTTTCTACAACATCAGTGGAAAGTACCTGAGTCACTTTCGTCTTGCTGACGACATCGTTCTAATGATAATTGATCTAGACCAAGCCCAATTCATGCTACAACAGTTGAATAGGTCTCAGCAAAATAGTTCTCAAAATGAATCTATCAAAGACTAAAATAAATCATGACGAACATAGACGACGACAGAGATGTAAAGATTGGAGATACCGTCATAGAAAGAGTCGACAGTTATGTGTACCTGGGCCACAAGCTGAAGCTGTGTTTGGACAATCAAACTGCAGAAGTACGACGTAGAATTAGACTAGGCTGAGCTGCACTCGGTAAGTTCAAACTAATCTTCAAAAGCAAACTGAATAACAGCCTGAAAAGGAAAGTATTCGATTCGTGTATTCTTCCAGTACTAACTTATGAAGCGGAACCCATGACCCTTACTAAAGCATCAGAAAACAAATTAAAAGTTGCACAAAGAGCCTTGGAACGAAGTATGCTTGGAGTTTCGCTCAAGGACAAAATGACGAATCAATGGATTCGAAAACAAACAAGAGTCGTTGATGTAATGGAAAAGATAGCGTCTCTTAAGTGGAACTGGGCAGGACATATTGCGAGAATGACTGACGAGCGTTGGACCAAAACCATCATGAACTGGAGACCACCGACAACACGACCTATGAGCAGACCACCACCAGACAGATGGACCAATAGCATTAAGAGATCAGCACGCACGAATTGGCAACAAGTGGCAATGGACCGTTCGAAGTAGAAGGAGAAAGGGGAGGCCTACATTCAGCAGTGGATATAAAAGACTGAACAATAAGAAGAAAAAGATATTTCTGAGTCATATGTGAGACGTCATATGTGCGAAGTAATTTTTGTGACGTCATTTATGTGACGTCGTATTTGTAACGTCATTGTTGTGACGTCTTTTTTTGACATCATAATTGTGATGGTGTACAGACGGATGGACATAAAGTAGCTATCGCTACATGGTTAATATGTAAATACTGCCAAGAGAAAAAAACTGAGAGGAAATTAGCAAAAATTTTCAACGAATTTCGCCGAAAAAAATCAAATTAGCGACAAAATTAAACAAAACAATCGCAGAGAATCTTTTGTTTAATGTTGTCCTAATTTAATTTTTTCGGCGAATTTCGTCGAAAATCTTCGCTGATTTTCTCTAAGGCTTTTTCCTTATGACGGCCGAATGGCTCTCTGCTCCTCCTGAACATGCTTTATAGACATATTTTCTTTGTAGTCACTTTATGAACAACAGCCCCTTATAGAATTAGTCTTAGGAATTTGATAAAGAAAATAATGATTTTACCGTTTCGAATAAATAAATGCAATTCCTACCTGTGGTCCTCTGGCAATTGAAACTCGTTTGCTATCTCCACGTAGCAAGGAAGTCGTATGATCCGCATCGACCTTAGCGTTTTTCTTCTTCAGCTTTCGACGGCTAGACATTATACATTGTGACGGACAAATGCAAAATAATATTCGAAGAATACAACAAACTAAACCGACACCTAAACGAAAAGAAAAGAAATTTTCGTCAAAATGACAAAATATTATTAGAAATGTCAGTTGTAATCTAAAATCTTGCAATAAGAAACAACGACATAAAGCTTAAACTTTCAGTTTATACGAGCAATAATCCGAATAGAAAATGGGATAATAAATCGAGTGGACTTTTTGTAATGAAAATGTGCGATGTTTTTGCTTCGATTTTATTGTTCATTATTATATCGTGGCACACTTCATCGTGCATAACATGGGTCTGTACATGGCGAGTGGAAAATGTATTACAATTTGTGCTTTTTAAATACAGACTGCATGTGACCCGAAAAACATGCTGGTAATAGAAATAGTTAGCTGCAAAAAGACATGTGTGGTATTTTATGGCATTAAGCTCCAGTGCCATTATGTGTGTATATTTAATACGAATGTAGTGTGCTAACACAACATTTAAGGAACTTATTTGGCAAAAGTTCAGTTTAGCTTTTTTTCCCTTTACCAAAGTATTTCCTTGTGTGTTTATTATCATGAAATAAATTTTATTTGCACTTATGTCGGCATAATAATGAACATTCCTTTTCCTGTTGAAATGCAAGGTAAATAAATTCGAATGGAAGAGGTCAATTAAGGAAATTTATGAAGTTGTAATTGAATTAAAATTTGTTTAATTATCCAGCCATTTTGAATCATAATTGCAAGAGATTTATTGCATAAGCTAAGCGTGAATCGCCACTTCACGAACGCTTAAAGAGGTACTTCAATTTCATAATTTTTCTATGGGATTGTTCCGTAGTACATGGAAGTTGCATGCAATGTTGAACTAATACCAAGACGATTAATTTGAACTAAATAAAGAAAAATGATAACAGATAGCGTTGCTAACGATGAGAAACTGAGTTGGCAGCAGCATCTTTTATCTTTTTTCTTTCAAACTACTGTTACAACAAAAAGAATTAAAAGCAATTGCCACAAATTGTTTACCTATTAACGATGGTCCTATAAGTCTTAATTCCACTGTTTTAAAACCTTTTTCGCCGGTCCCAACAAACGCAATTACTAAGCCGATAGCAATTGTACCTAATCCTACGTAAAGGAAGGCATTCGCAAATGAACTAGGTCCTCTTAATACACCTAAAAAATCGTCGTCGTCTGATGAGCCACCCAAAGAAGAATCATGTATCTAAGTGAAAGAAGAACAAGTAATTAAATTAAATGCGATGTATTTCGGCACAAGTGAAATTATTATCGATATGAGTACGGTATGCGGGAGGCCATTCATAAAGTAAGTAACGCTAAAGCTTACATAATTTAGACCTCTCCTTTTCACAATAAAATTTCTGAAAATTCAAGAAAATCTATGAACTTTCACTCTAGCTCCAAATCCTCTCCCAATCGAATAATATCCACCTGTCAATATGCGATTTTGCCTTCTATTAACAAAGAGACTGAAGACAACTCTTGTTCCCGCAATTTACAGATTTTGATAATAGATAGAGTTCAATATGATTAGCGAGTTAATTATTATCAATTGTGAAAATCTATAATTGTGGTGTCTAATTTATGTTCTCATCATAAAAGATTTGTCCAGATTTTAACAGATGTTGCTCAAGAAAATTGAATTGTTTTGAAATTCGATCGTTATTATTAATTATTATCATGGGCGTGCGGTAGCAATGCACCCGTGACGCAATTGCACATACGTACAAAAAATTAAGAAATTTTATTTTTCGTAGACGGCGGAACCATATATACAGCTAAGTTTTGACTTTTCCCCCTTGCATGGTACCCCCTGAGAGCTAGTTTTTCGGATTCTACGTAAAAATTTGGGTTGAAATCGATATTTACTCATTAAAATCGGTCCAGTGAATCCGAAGATATGACCTTTAGAAAATCGTCATTTTCCCTACAACACGCGCTATTTCATAGAAGCCAAAGTTATTGGAAACAAAGAGGCTGGAGATAGATGTTCCGAGTCAAAGAAAAAGTTGTTGGGTTGGGTGTGTAGTGTGTCAGGGTGACCAACAAAATGGCCGACAGTGGTATGGGACGGACTTAGGAGAAAAATAATTTTTTTTGTTGGAGAGAGATGTTTCGTGTCAAAGGAACTTTTTTTCGGCGGAATTTTTTTTTCGCCGAAAATCTTTATTCGCCGAAATTTTTTTTTCGCCTGAATTTTTTTTCGTCAATAATTGTTTTTCGCCTGAAATTTTTTTCGCGTGAAATTTTTTTCCGCCGAAAATTTGTTTCGCCGGAATTTTTTTCGCCATTTGTTTGTTTCCTTTTTTCTTCCATAACTACTGATATTACAACAAAAACCGTTTTCAAAAGGGAAACGTGACACAAGTCCTCGTCCCCTCTTCCAAAACAACTGATATCAATGTGGTTGACGTTTAAAGCTTCGGAACGCAAAAAATTCTCCTGAAATATTTTCACTTTTGATTAAAAAAATGCGTCACAAATGCCGGACCCTCTCAATGTAATAATTTTTCTCCGCTTTCAAATTTCGAACGCCAAATATTTGCCTACCCGTACTCCACACATCACACATAACTTAATTTTTTTTCGTGTCAAATCTGAAAGAACACAAAAACTAAAACATTGGGGGGTCCGGCATTTGTGACGCTTTTTTTTTAATCAAAAGTGAAAATATTTCAAAAGAATTTTTTGCGTTCCGAAGCTGTAAGCGTCACCCAAATTGATGTCAGTTGTTTTGGAAGAAGGAACGAGGACTTGTGTCACGTTTCCCTTTTAAAAAGGGTTTTTGTTGTGATTCAAATTATCGAGGAATCCCGAATACCCCTCTCTAGAGTAACATACTTTATGAACGACCCCTTATTATAGCAGTTAAGCTTTAGAATTCATATTTTCAAACGTCACTACCGTTTCCAAGCAAAGTTTAAGGCGACAAGTGTATCAACGTTTTTAAATGGCTAGTAAATGTGACAATTGTGCACATAAAACGTGCATGCAGATATCAAAACATTAAGGTTGATGCCTACAACGAACGACGAATTCAGCTGAAGAAAACTTTTATACAAACTTAGGCGACTTCGACCTTTTGAACATAAAATCACTAAAATGAGACCTCTAAAGTGTATAAAATTGACATAACCGGAAATCAACGTGCTTAGAGCGACTTCGGTTTATGACAAAATATGGCGAATTACATGATGAAACGGATTAGTTGACATACATTTCATATTTTACTGGTTTCATTTTATGTGCTTCGTCAAGAACATCGCTATACTTTGACAGAAGCCGATGACACACTAAGCGCTTACATTTTTGTCATGCGGGCCGAAATTAGATGGCAATTTTATAAATACTCTGTCTATACTTTTGTACCTCTAAATGAAAACGCTTTCACAAACAGATGCACAAATAGCTATTTTCGACAGCTAGAATAGAAAATAAGCCATTGTCATGGGTGTTGGAAAGCAGCGATAGAGTGTAGTGAAAGAAGTTAGTTTTGGACCTAAGTTATTTTTAATTCACCGGAGAATCACTGATGACTCATCGGGGAATCACCGATGATTCACCGGGAAATCACCGATGATTCACCTGGAAATCACCGATGATTCACCGGGGAATCACTGATAATTCATCAGGGAATCACCGATGACTCATCGGGGAATTACCGATGATTCACCGAGAAATCACCGATGTTTCACTGGGGAACCAGTGATGATTCACTGGGGAACCAGTGAGAATTCATCGGGGAATCACTGATGATTCACTGGGGAATCACCGATGATTCACTGGGGAATCACCGTTGGTTCACTGGGGAATCACCGATGATTCACTGGGGAATCACCGATGATTCACTGGGGAATCACCGACGATTCACTGGGGAATCACCGATGATTCACTGGGGAATCACCGATGATTCACTGGGGAATCACCGATGATTCACTGGGGAATAAGGTGGTCCAAAAATGTATGGGAAAATAAAGTAGTCAAAAAGTGTTGGGCACCAGCGTTTCAAAAATCTAAATGGGTCCCTGATAAAAAGTGTCTATGGAGGCAACTCAATCTGGAGTGATCTAGGGGTGCCGCAAAATCCAAATAATCAAAAAAACCCAAAAACAGTGAAAAACGTATACTTTTATGAAATTACATGAAACTAGTATAAGGGTAGGAGTCATGTTCAAGCAAGTTTCGTAGAGATATATGCGAAAAAGTTGCAGCTACCCTAAAAAACACCGATTTTTACCACTTTTTTGGTCATTGCTCCAGTTTCACTTCAACTTTATAAATTGAACCCAAATGTTATTTTCAATATTAAACATACTATTCATTCCTAACATTTCCCTGAAATTAGTTTGCCACTACCTGATGTCGTCGTCGCGGTCTGGCGCTAGGAAAAGTTCTTCAATGGGCTCCCATAACTCCGGTACCGTGCGGAAACTCGAAATAAATCAAAACAGCGTTCTCTGAGGACTATTTCACTAAACTTGCTTGAACATGACTACTACCCTTGTACTAGTTTCATGTAATTTCATAAAAGTCTATGTTTTTCATTGTTTTTGGGTTTTTTTGATTATTTTGATTTTGCGGCCCCCTTAGATCACTTCAGATTGAGTTGCCTCCATAGACACTTTTTATCAGGGACCCATTTAGATTTTTTTAAACGATGGTGCCCCACACTTTTCGACAGTTTAGTTTTTTGGACTACCCTACTGGAGAATCACCGATGATTCACCGGGGAATCACCGATGATTCACCGGGGAATCACCGATGATTCACCGGGGAATCACCGATGATTCACCGGGGAATCATCGATGATTCACCGGGGAATCATCGATGATTTATCGGGGAAGCATCGATGATTCAACGGGAAATCACCGATTACTCACCGAGGAATCATCGATGACTCATCGGGGAATCACCGATAATAATAACAATAATAATATAATAACCGATGACTCACCGGGAAATCACAGATGATTCACCGGATAATCACCGATGATTCACCGGGAAATCACCGATGATTCACAGGATAATCACCGATGATTCATCGGGAAATCACCGATGATTCACCGGAAATTACCGATGATTCACCGGAAATCACCGATGACTCACCAGGGAATAAGCTGTGATTTCTCGGTGAATAATTGGTTATTACCCGGTGAAGGGTGCACAGACGGACGGACGGACAGGTAGGGTGAAAACATAAAGTAGCTATCGCTACTTAATAAAAACTATTTGCACACTTGTACGAATATCAAATAGAGACCACCGCAAACACATTTTTTATGCGCTTATGTGTGCATATACTCAAAAAAGGCATTAACAATTCTTTAAAATACTTCCAAAATGTTAAACAAATCTGAAGAGAACTAAAATATTGCTGATTTCGTGTTTACGACAACCTCAGTACACCTTGTCTTTTATACCATGTGTGTATCAGTTCAACTGGTCATAGAATGACATCAAAACTAGGACAAGTTCGCCTTTTATATCATCCGAATGGTATGGCATAACAAATTGAAGGTAGAAGAATTGAAATAGAAAATAGGTGAAACTATTGACAATTCTTATCACTTAAAATCGGAAAATAAAGCGAAGCACACTCGACTAACTAATAATTAATTTATGTTTTCCAATAAGTTTGAACATTATGCGCTAAACGTTAGCGAGTATACAACGCTCTTCTGCTAGATTACCCATATCGATTTAAAAGATCAAATAAATTACAATTTGTCGTTTATGAATGAGTTGAAATGTGATATGAAATTTTTCAAATGCTTTTTTAAGCATTTCAATATAATAATATTACCCGATTTCGTTTAACCCATCTCCGATGACAGGAAGCAGAATTGTCTTGAACACTACATCTACGTCCTCGTTCCAGCCATGCAGCCCGTCCTTGAGCACACTATAAAAGAATTTAAATGTTTTTTTATTTCCACATTTATTGTATGTTATAAATTTTACATTGAAATAGTTTCCAGCTATTTGACGCAAATGAAAAACTATTTTCTTTAAAACTTCCAAAACATTTAAAGGTTAACGAATATAAACTGATGAATAAACTTTGTATTTTTTTGCATACGATTTTAAAACTAAATTATTTCCAAATAGCCGTTGGGGCACAACATGTAAAGTTCAAATGCAATGCGAAAAGATGAAAAAAATTTGATAGCATGCACGAAATTCATATAAGTTTCATAAATTTTAATTTGAAATTAAGAAATTCTGTTTGCTTGGTCAAGTCGTGCTCATGAGGTAATAAAATATTTGTATGTATGTTACGTGCAACAAGCTAACGATGTAATGGTGCATATGAAATACACATTAAAACTGAGTAAATCGCTTATCCAGCATGAAAATTACAGCACCAGCAAAATGTTGCATACGTTACCAAAAAACTCTTCTCATAACAGTTTCATGAAAATTTTCATAATTAGAAATAATAATAATGAAGGTGTAATACGAGACGTTATTAATTAATAAAATTTTGAACTATTGGGTTGAAGTGATTCAGCTTTATGACTACAAAATATGAGAATTCTTCAGGGAATCACCATTACTCCCTTCCGCGTTTATTACCTTTAGAAGTAGAAAGAGTTTTTTGGGATCAAAAATCTCGATAGTCGGTTTAACGAGTAGTTATGAGCAAATCCGAAACACCTATTTAAATAAAACAAATCCACACCTTTAGTGTGTCAACGGCTTATGTCAAAATGTAATGATTTTCATGACACGATCCATTAGCAAGTAATGTCATAGTTTGACAGCTTATGAACAGTTTCATGAAGGTCAGTATACTTGGCTCCCCTACAAAATCCAAAGGCACAAAATCCAGAGGCGTCAAAATCCGGACAAAAAATCTGGAGGCTACAAAATGCGTCAAAATCCGGTGGCATTAAAATCCAGAGGCATCAAAGTCCTGATGATGTTGTTGCGTCTGGATTTTGTAGCCTCTGGATTTTTATTAATACTAAGTATACAATACTGTATTTTGAATTTTTTACAAATTTAACATTTAACTTAAAATATATCACAGCAAACGAATGATTGTAACTAATTGGCGACGCGACGGTCTTAATAATATTTAATATTTGGGGGACATATTTCATCCGTATTTCGTCCACATTTTATCCTTTTATTTTTCATTTTCTTCTGGATTTTGACGCCACCGGATTTTGACGCCTCCGGATTTTGACGCCTCCGGATTTTGACGCCTCTTGATTTTGTAGCCTCCGGATTTTGTAGCCTCCGGATTTTGACGCCTTTGGATTTTGTGCCTCCGGATTTTGTAGCGGCACCAGTATACTTTGACTCTTTAACTCGCTAAACGCGTGGATTGTTTTTCTTTTTCTTAGAAAACAAACGGAAATGAATGCTATAGTGATTAACTTTTTGAAGTGACGCAGTCCCTACACCCCATAGAAGAAGTCCACAAACTCAAAAAACACCATTCAAAAACCTTTGGGACAAGTCACCATAAATACGCAAAGTTTTGAGTTTTTTACCTTCGCCCCCTCCCCCCTACGTCGCAGCAGCTTTCCAACGAGCCCAGACTCATCAAAACAGGTTAGAAATTGGCTGAAATCTGCCAAAGTGACGCCATCTTGGATTTTCGTTAGGAATAAATTATGCTTCTTCGGGTTTTCGAATTTTAGCTTCGGAATGAGAATACTTAGAGAGTTGGTTTCTTCTAGAAAGTTACAGAGAATCATAAGAAAATGGCTGCCAGCTTTCATAGCGGCGCCATCTTGGATTCTCGTTTATGCTCTTTCGGTTTTCGAATTTTAGCTCCGGAATGACACTACTTAGAGAGATGGTTTCTTTTAAAAGTTATAGAGTTTCATCAGGAGAATTTTTTAGGATCATAAGAAAATGGCTGCAAGCTGTCAAAGCGGCACCATCTTGGATTTTGTGAATACTCAAAAATGCTATCTTCTGAATTAGAATACCTAGACAGTTGATTTCTTCGGGAAAGTTGTAGAGGTTGGTGAGTAGAATTTTTTTGCGACCTTAACAAAATGGTGGCTAGCTGTGAAAGTGACGCCATCTTGATTTGTTTCTATCTTTTGAATTAGAACAGCTAGCCATCGGTTTCTTCGGGAAAGTTATAGAGATTGGTGCAAAAAAAAAAAAAATTCGATAAAAATTATTTTCGGAAAAAAAATTTTTTTGGAAAAAAATTATGTAAAGCATTCACACACCAAAATCGGAACGCGGAAAATGTTAAAATTTTGAATGAAAAGTAATTGGTACGATGTCGAAATTTTTTTAATAGATACATTAACCCTCTAGGTACGATTTGAAAAAATCTTGAACTTATATGATGTTTGACAGGATAATTTTCAAAGAGTTTTCGCTGAAGCAGCCCATAAGGTTCTGCACAACTTCGGGACGAGCTTTTCTAGCAATTCTATTTCTAGAATTTTGCAATTAGTTTATTATTTTTAAGGAGTCACGTCCCTTTTTTAATTTAGACGTAATTACAACTACTTCTTTTTTGATACGAACGAACTGGTACCACTTAAGCGAATGAATGTTTTTTGTGAGAAATTGTGGTCAGCCACGTAGGTGCCGTTTCTTGATCATCCTAAAGAAAGACCAGTGGCTTACCATGGCTAGAAGTTACTAGGACAATGATAGCCTCCAATGAATGCCAGAAGTCGTTATTGCAAGCACGTCATAATGTAGGGAAAGCGCTTGATAGTTCACTTAGAGTTGAAATCTCTGCATTGTGGTCAGGTGCAATTACTGTCTCACAATTCATAACCTTCTTAGTAGATTTGACCTCCCCAATATATTGCAAATAACGTAGCATTCCCCCAGGATTATTTGTTACAAAAGATATGTGCCGCTACAGCTGCAAGGGTTCACCTTTAACATACATTTTAGAGCCTTAAATTAAATAACTCTAAATTTGGTCAACACTACATTGTACCAAAGTTTTTTTCATTTCTTTAAATCCGGTTTTGCTTTTCTGTCTTGTCCAGTCTTTTATTACAACCATCAGACTTATACAAATCACCGATATGATTATTGGCATGTTAGAAACGACTTCTATCATTTTTCTGCCTCAATATTCGCACGTAAGTCCAGCGCTCTCATTGACGGAACACAGTTCCGTCTTGGTTAGTCTTCAGTAGGACTGCTCGTATTTGTGATCTTATCCACTAGCCCTGTTGACAGCCAAAGTTCCCTTGTAGTGTCCGACAATCGTCAAAGACTCTATTCAAGGCACTTTCAATGTTTTTAATACAAGTGAAACTAATGTAGTTCAAATTTGGAGAAATTTGTGCAAAGCAATTTTTTGATTTCTGATTTATATTTCTTGTAACGACCACATTTTGAAACAAAATTTCGAATTCTAGTAATAGGTTTGTAGTTTTACTTATTATCAGTTGACCTAAAACTTGTGGATTGAATTTTTTGAGAATTACCTGGTCTTTTATCGAATTTCCTGTGTTCCGATTTTGGTGTGTGAATGCTTTAATGTTAAAAAAAAAATTTTTGGAGAAAAAAATTATTGTTCGTAACAAAAATTTTTTTTAGAGAACTTTTTTTTTTCGGAGAACATGTCTTTTGGAGAAATTTTTTTTTCAGCAACTTTTTTGAGAAAAATGTTTTTTGGAAAAACTTTGTTTGGAGAAAAATGTTTTCATTTCATTTTTTCAAAAAACAGAAAATTTTTTTTCGGGAAATTTAGTTTTAACAGCTGCAAAGTTCCAAAACGGCAGATATCGCATACAAAAACCTCTTAAAAGGTTAATGATATCGCTTGAGGTGACGCTATCGCTGATAATACGCAAAAGTTTGTTTGAATGGAATTTTTTGTTCACAGTTTTAATTTTTTGGAAAAATTTCAGCGCTTTTTTTAAAACAAAATTACGTTATGTTAAAAAAATGCGTCACAAATGCCGGACCCAACGACGAAATAATTTTTCTGTGCTTTCATTTTTTACGCCAATTACCTAAATTAAAATTTTTGCGTGTAAAAACTGTGCTGAAAAATTATTCCTCTAGATTTTAAATAATCAAACATGGGTCTCTAACATGGAAAACTAACAAAAAATTTGGTGAAAATGTATCGACTGGTTCGGGTTGTTCATAGAGAGGCCCTTACTCGGGCTACTCTACGAAACATAATATTTCGGAAACACATGGATGGGTTGCGGTTTGATGTGGGTTAAGAGCGGGACTAGTAGGAATGAAGATCAGTCGGTGAATTAGGTGGAGGGTTTGATGGAGTGTTGAAAGGGGGTTGGAGTTCTTCTTCTTCTTCTTCTTTATAAGCCTTTTATTTTATCCGCTGCTGGATATACACCGACATCCGCAAGGCGTTTGACCAAGTGCGAAATGGCTGCCTCCTGAAAAAGCTTGGTGAGCTAGGCTTTCAGTTATGCATATTAGGCTGGATAAAGTCATATCTTTATGACAAGGAGCAATATGTGAAAGTCCTTGACTATCGCTCGAGTCCCGTTAGTGTGTCATCTGGATTTCCCCAAGGCAGTCATCTAGGTCCCCTGTTGTTTATTTTGTATTTTGATGACGGACGTAACTGGCGCTTTCGCGAAGGCGGAATGTAGCCTCTTCGCTGATGACGCTAGGATATTTCACGTCATCAACCACGTTTCTGACGCACTTGACCTCCAACGCGATATTGACGCTTTCGTGGAGTGGTGTTATAAGAACTACTTGTCCAAGTGCAAAGTCATTTCTTTCTATCGCCTGAGGATTCCGACGGATTTCGTTTATTCCATGGGCGATGATGATTTGGGCAGAGTGGCGGAAATGTTAGACCTCGGTGTTGTTTTGGATCCCCAACTTAACTTTAACTCTCACATTCACATTGACAAGAAAATAGCAAAGGCTTACTCTATGCTTGAGTTTCTTAAGAGGATCTGTGTCGACTTCTTAAATCCTAAGTGTCTGACAAGCATTTACAATGCTCACGTCAGATCCCACTTGGCATATGCGTCTGTGGTGTTGAGCCCAGCGTCGATATCGCAGTGATAGCATTGAGTCCATCCAAAAGAAGTTTGTCATGTTTGCGCACCAACGTTCGGTGCGAAGAAATGCAAACTATGAGCTCCCTCTGTACGATGAGAGGCGTAAGGCTCTTGGCCTTGATCGTCTCTCCGATAGACACAGGCTGCTTCACGCGGTTTTTATGCATGACGTCCTCAAGCTCCGAATTAGTGCACTGGATCTTTGCGCAAAGTTTGCTTCTTATCGCAATGCACCGTCTCACACGTTCGCACTACGCGCGGCCAATATGTTTCGTCCCCCCAGCATAGGACAGATTACGGCTTTAATGAGCCAATTACCGCGATATGATATGTCGAGATTACGAGATCTTGAAGAATATCTATGAAAATAGTCATATTCGCGCAAGTTTTCGTTTCAGGGTACATCACGTTATTACCTCATCTTCTTAACTTGCCTCCCAACGACGCTAGGAATGCCTAACAACAGATACCGCTAAGGTCATTCCAATGGTTGGTCATTTGGTTATTTCATTAGTTGCATGGTTTCATCTATGGCCATCTGTTGATAGTGGTTGAGTTTCATTAATGCTGCCGCGCTGCTGGTTACTTAATCACTTGACTTCTATTATATTATTATAATTACACATTTTCAGCTTAGTTTTGCTTTAATCAAATTTTGTAAATTTTGTTTTTCCGAGGCCGTATATATATATATATATATATATATATATATATATATATATACAGGCCTTCCCATAGGGGGTATTTAGCCATTGAAACACCACGCTGGCCAGTGCGGGTTGGTGAGTGGACCACATGCTTAACGTGAATTCCGAACCATGCCTATATGTTGTAGCTACATGTTACATATAGGATTTTTTATCTGGTGTTAATTATATATCTACCCCTTAAGATAGGCTCAGATATCTGTACACAAAATTCATCGTACATGGGTGACGTCATGTATGTCATTCTTCTATATACGGTTCGTTATGGACACCAAACACCACACTAATCACCATTGGGAAGCTTAGGTATGCTAAGAAACGATACTATCATGCTACAAGTTGAAGAAAAATCCTATACAGAATTTTGTCCGCGTTGGGATTGAACCCGGGTATTCTTGGTGGAAAGCCAGTACCAGTACCGTACCACTGAGCTAACCCGTTCCTAGGTTGGAGTTGGTAAGGGTTTTCTTTAAACTTTGATTATTGTCTTTTGGGCAATTTCCAATGCAATTTGTAAGGACGTAATCAGCAATTAAATGAAATCGCATTATCATTGATCGATAGTTTGCGTAGGTTATGCTTTTTTCGTTGGATTGCCTGTGCGCTCTGCCACTTTGTGAATTTGAAACGAATTTCAAAGTACTTGAACCGAACGAATAAAAAGAACAATCTCTATATTCAGATTTTGAGATTGCTATCCATATAGGCGGAGCGGCATATAGACAATCTTTAGCATATTTAGCGTAATGAAAAAGACATGATCGTCTATTTGAAATGTTTGTTAAAGACTATTTCTGAGTTAAATTTCAATTTCAGTACAAATTACAAATCTGTTGAACAAACAGGCTTAGAGGGAAATACATTTTCCAAGAACATAATTCAAGCATTCAAAGTGAAACATAAATTTAACATGCTGGTTTATGTTACAACCGCATGCAGTACAAATACAATTAAAATGGAAACATTTGTACAGATTCAATGTTTGTCGAGAAACCTACAGACTAGACGACATGTGAAGCTTATGAGAATTAATAGTACCAAAAGTTATGTTTGAAGTTGGGACGAAGAAGCGTAGTGGTCGGCGTAAAGTGTGAACTCTTGTATTTGTAATTATTGAATATTTATATCTGAAATCTGAAATATCTGAAAGCGGTCGGTATGGTGTATTTATTGGCCGCAAAATAGGCCGATGAATGCATCATTATTTGAAGAAATAAATTACTTGAATTTTATACGAAATTATAGTTACTGAAGCCAATAACAACAAATTAATTGAATTTCATGTGATAATGACGTATTCCTGAATCAAAATAAAGTTTTATCAAAAGTTCCGACCGACGAAATGAAAAGAGTGATCCACAATGAGTTTAAACCAGATATCAGATGACTCTGATTAGATTCTTCAATAGAAGTTTATTTTGATCAAGGAACACCGTCAAAAAATATAGCAAAACGACTCTAAGCAACATGTAAATTAATGACCAATTTTAATATGACCATCTTCGGTTTAATAATATATGCCGGAAGTGTCATTGTCTGGTAGTTTCCTATCGTTTCACAGCAACATTCTTTCTTCCATAAAACTAATCCCATCGGGACCAGTGTGACAGGAAACTTCCAGACAATGACCTTTCGGGCATATATTATTAAGCTGAAGATGGTCATATTAAAAATGGTGTATTAATTTACATGCTGCGACCTGCAGGTGCTTTTACGGCATTTTTACGGAAAAGCCGTAATGCAATCTCTATGCATGATGAATGGTGTGAAAAGGGAATGCAAAGCTGTATTTTTAAACAAGTCATTGCCTAGATTCGAGAAAACATTTTCATGAATTTTCACTAATTTCGTGATTTTCATGAATTTTAACGAATTTTCGAGATTTTCATGAAAAGAATTCACGAATGTAGACACTGAAATAAATCGTAAATACCGTGGCACACTATCATGCACAACATGAAAAGTACTGTGAATCCAAAATTGTGGTTGTTTCACCTATACCGACCGTTTTTTCAGATAAGCCAGCTTATTGAACACAGGCCTTGTTCAATAATTTTTTTGAATATACAGGAATAACATACAAACAAACAATTACGCAATCTCGGAATGTTTTTAAGGCCCATAACTTGTGTGCTAAAATATAGTCTACATTTAAGCGCTCAAATATTATATTTTCGCTGATATCCATGGACGCAGATGCAGTTTCAAAAAAGTAAGACAGCATTTCCCTTCCTAAATATGTTGCCTTTTAAAAGCAACTAAACTTATTTTTTGGGATTGAACATTGTCTCAGAACGACGAGTTTTTGTGCAAATTTTTACGATTTTTTCGCCGTTCTCAGAGTAGGTAGGATCCCAAAAAGTAAGTTTAGTTGCTATTAAAAGGCAACATTTTTAGGAAGGGATATGCTGACTTACTTTTTTGAAACTGCGTCTTTGTCCACTGATATCAGCGAAAATATAATATTTGCGCGCCTAAAGGTAGACTATATTTTAGCATACAAGTTATGGGCCTTAAGGAAAAAGCTTTGAGAATTGTTTTTCGTCTCGTGTAGTTATATTCCTTTCCTTCGTCTCGGAATCTAAACTCTTCCCTTGTCCAAAAACAGTTCAAAAACTTTTTGATTAAAAACATTCCTCGATGTGCAATTTTTTGTTTGTATGTTATTTCTGTATATTTAAAAATACAATTAACGCGTCACTTACTGGCCTGTTCAATAATCTACTATTATTTGTGGATATAATTGTTACTTCTGCATTTATTCGAGAAATTGTGTCCAGTAGAAAGGACTTTGCAAGATATTGAAACAATTTGTTGTTTTTATCTTGATGGCAACGTCATAAGTATCACTGAATTGCCTCCAAAACGTTTCTAGTTGCCAATTCTTATAAAAAAATGTTGAATTAGTATTCAACCAGGAAATATGGATAGTTTAAACTAACTTTCAACTCGAGTTTGGAAGAGAATACCACTATTGAAATTTATTAAGTTGAAAAACGAAATCATCTTTAAAGTTATCAACATTTATGGTATGCGATGTCAAACTTTACAAACAAGAAGAAATATCCTTTCTGATCTATATTGGTAATATTAATAGGGTAAGTAACTGTAATTCGTAACACTTTTTGGTGGAAATTGGAAAAAAATTAATGAAAATTTTACACAAGGTTTGTCATCAACATTAAGATTAATAGACTTTTTCATAATCGAAGCATTAGTTTCTTTCACAAAGGGAAGAAAACTACAAAGGGTAAAAATATGTTAAAGTTTTTCACAATCAATCGAGTTGCAATCTTTGTTTGAGTGAAAACAATTCAGAAAATGGACTTTTTGCGTCACTTTAAGAGTCAAATCAACCCTTGCAGAGAATAAAGAAAAAAATTTTGACTATCCCCACCGAAAGTTTCGCATTATATGCATGTTTACCCCCCCCCCCCCCCAGGGAAATCGTTCATTACATGTAGAGTCTCTCGAATGTTCAATGTAACCTCTGGTGTTCCTCAAGGTAGCCATCTGGGCCCCCTCTTGTTCTTATTATTCATGGACGATGCTACCAAAGTCTTCTCTTCTTCAGTTTACTTAATGTATGCTGACGACTTGAAAATTTTCGCTAGAATCAAAAATGTTCTTGACGCAAGTGCTCTCCAACGTGACTTGAACAGGTTTCTACAGTGGTGCAAAATCAACCAACTTTATTTGAACGTCGATAAGTGTAAGGTTATCTCCTTCACCCGAAAGAGATCCAAAATTGAGTTCGGTTACAATATCGATGATGTTGTGTCGACTCGTGTTAAGGTAATTAAAGATTTGGCAGTCCTCTTGGACCAAAAATTGACATTCAGTAAACACATTGAATATATAATTGCAAAAGCTTACTCAATGCTTGGCTTCGTCATGAGAACTTGTAAGGAATTTAAAAATATTAAAACTTTAAAAAGTATATACTTTGCCTATGTCCGTTCTTACTTAGAATATGTTTCAGTTGTTTGGCATCCTTATCAGGAAACATTTGTTGACAGAATTGAATCTATTCAGAAAAAATTTTTGATGTACGCACTGAGGCGGACGGTGAGAAGGGACGAAAACTACAAGCTCCCGCCATATATTGAGAGATGCGATTCGATCAACATTGAAACACTCGCCCGACGCAGAATTAATGCCTGCGCACTTTTTGTATCCGATCTGATGAATGGCAATATCAACGCAACTAAAATTAAAAGCAAGGTCATTCGTAATTCTAGACCCACTCGTGCCGATGACTTTCTCGTTGTCGACGAACACAGGACAAAATATGGTCTTTATGAGCCAATTAATAACATGTGCATGGCATTTAACCGCTTTTCACTACTGTGGTTTCCAAACATACCACGTGTATCGTTCAAGATGACTATCAGGAAGTTGAAAATTGCGTACAAACTTAATGGTAAGACCAGAATTTCATAAACTGACAAACTTGAAAGCGAAAGCTCATTGCCAAATGATTTAACTGTTCCAATGAAAATTGGTTCTCACTCGACCAATGCAAATTGGTTTGTAACCTAATCAAAGCCTGATTAGTCTCTGCTCACGCAGTCGATGTGACCGTAACAGAAAACTAACCTTCACTTTCAGGTGGAACCATGAAAGACCGCTCCCACCCAAGAGGCGTAGATGGTTTTAATTGGAACAGCGATGTCGTCATATATGTACAGTACATTCAACAAGTTTTTAAATGTTTAAACACATCTTAAAAAAATGTTTTGTTTAATTGTTAAATTTTATTTATTGTACAACATTTGTTTTTGAAAAGATCGATTTTTTACTGGCTGCGCCATTGTGAGCAGTCTTTTTTTCGCTTTAAAATGTATGTAGTCAGGATTATTTGACGAAATAAATAAATATACTTTTGGGATATTAGAAACACAAATAACCCGTGGCGAAAGTTACTTTCGTCGCAAGGGACTTAATAGTACATTACGTGCGTGCTTCCAAAATGGTTCTTTTGACTCGTCGGAAGTTTGCTGCATGAGCCGAAGGCAAATGCTGTAATCAGAGACGCCGACTTGTATTTTGCCTGTTGGCGGCAAATGAAAAATAATTTTGATGTCGAGTTTATCCATCTGTTCGATTTTTCAGCGATGGAAAAACTTTTAAATATTTAGTTCGATGTTGTAGAACTTTAGACATAATGTATGTTAGTTGATGTCAATCTACTTAAAGTGCTTATTGAACGCGCCATGTATAGAAATAGAAAGCATAAAAGCTTAAACTGGGGAATTTCAATTTCTAACCAATTCGCCGATCCTCAGTAAAGCTAAACGTTTTAATTGTTTCATTATCGGTAAAAGTATTTTCATTTAACTGCTAAACTGCAGGTTAACTGTCTGCTAAGACATGAGCATTAAAATTGAAGATGTTAAGTAATAAAGGATGTGCGCAAATCTGCAGCAGTGCGGCTGAGACGATTTTTTTATCACTTCGCGGGGTCAGCTGTTGGTACGCGCCAAACTTCGTTCTGAGCTTCGAGACTATAGATGCCCCGTCCGTACAGTTATACAGTCTGTATAAGCGTGAGATTCTTACTCTAGAATAGGAATTTTGAGCAGCACGAATGCGAGAAATTCCTAGCAGTCTGCTAAATTTTTTTTTCGTGTCCGATGCAAGATTTTTACTGTAAGAATTTTGCAGAACGCATCTAATTGTATTATGTTCATTATAAATGAATTGTTTCAGCAAGAACTCGGTAGGGTCTTCTAATAAATTTCGTTTCGCTCATTTGGTCAATCTCCTAAAAGCTTTATCGTTGTTTAAAGGATATTATAACGCTGGGGAGAAAATTCTTGGAATTTTTCTAATGATGTCAAGTCCTTGCTAGAGGACTACATAAACTACCAGGTTGGTGGATCTTCTTTATACAGTAGCCATAGCTACTTTATGTTTTCACCCTTCCTGCCCAGCCGTCCGTCCGTCTGTACATCCTTCACCGGCGATCATCGGTGATTTTACTGTGAATCATCGGTGATTCCTCTGTGAATCATCGGTGATTCCCATGTGAATAATCGGTGATTTCACTGTGAATCATAGGTGATTTCACTGTGAATCATCTTTGATTTAACTGTGAATCATCGGTGATTTCATTGTGAATCATCAGTGATTTCACTGTGAATCATCGGTGATTTCACCGCGAATCATCGGTGATTTCACTGTGAATCATCGATGATTTCACTGTGAATCATCGGTGATTTCCCGTTCAATCATATGTAATTCCCCTGTGAATCATCTGTGATTCCACTGTGGATCATCAGTGATTCCCCGGTGAATCATCAGCAATTCCACGGTGATTGATCAGTGATTTCTTCCACGGTGAATCATCGGTTATTTCCCGGTGAATCATATGTGATTCCCTGATGATTTAGGTCTAAAATTAATTTACTTGACTACAATTCATCGCTATTTTCCTATACCCACGACAATGGTTTATTCTTTGATGATTCTCGTTGGCAGCGGCGCTCCCAAAAGATTTGTTTGTTGGTAACGCTCGCTGCCATCGCGTACCCGTAGTCGTAGTCGTAGCCGTAGTCGGCGTCACTGGCGGTAATCGTACGAGTCAAAACAAATATTTGGAAGCACTTACGTACAATTTATTACATGTTGATGCTCCGTAAATGCGTTTTCCGGTTGCTTGCGAAGAGGTAATGACGCATTTACCGAGCAAAAACATGTCCCTAGGGAGCGAAAGTGTATTACATGTCGCTATTCGGTAACATTTGGCTTCTCGTTTCATTAACAATATCGGTTTCGGTATTAACAATATCGCAACAATGTTGTTTGTTGAATAAACAATATCATAACAATATCGTTTTCATGCTGCGTCCTAGGGACGAAAAGAAAAATATAATCCCACGGGGCGTAAATAACTATTGGTTATTCTAATTTTTCAAGAAATTACAGTTACCGCATGTTATAAAAAATCCCGTGTGTTTTTAATATGAAAAATGGGAGAATGTCAACTGGAGTGCTGCCTCGCCTTCGGCTCGGATATGCAATCTCTGCACTTGTCAAAATAACAGTTTCCAAAGCTTGTTGCTTAAATACACACTTGTGAGTTCGAGTAATTTAATAGTGGAATGTGTCAAGAATGCCAATTTGTTGCAAGAAAAGAAATGTTGTAGTTGACTTTGTGTTGACTCCTGAATTTTTCGATCAAAGTCTGTTCCAAATTAGAACAACCTACCCTATCTAGTGGTTCTGGTAGAAGAAAATTTAAAATTAAAATGCAATGTGTTCCGATTATTCACTGGCACAGAGCCAGTCTTTTCCCCCAAACTAAACATATTGATCAACCCTCTCTAAAGCGGTGAATGATACATTGTACCATTGATCCAAGAATAATCTTACAAAATGCTTATATTTCGCTCTCACCATAATAATAAGCCGATTTTGGTAATATGTTGAGACTCACAGTTGCAGCATTGTCAACAGACAATGCATTAAAAACGTCGTACTGAATATGAAATAAGATTCACATTCGAACTTGGTGTACTTTATGAAGGAGCAAGAATAATCTGCAATTTCAACCATCGAAAAACTCTGTGGTTTTGTTACATTATGCATATTTCACTCAAAAAACGTGTATTTATAGTTTTATGTAAAACATGTTGTTCTTCAACATTTAATGTAAATTAATGTGAACTAAAAACATTTCCATTGAAGAATTGCAAAAGAAAATGTATTTGAGCTGCAAGCATCATTAAAAGGATGAATTACAAGACAATTTGCACACCTTTGTGTCATGAACTCTGACAAACCGCATATTCATATCCTTCGTTCTACATGCGTTCTTCAAGTCATAGTAACTAAGTTTTACAAAGGAAATTTCATAATAATTGTGTTATTGTTGCCTCGGAGGACGTTCCAAGTGTTATGCATTGAAATCTTAGTATATGAATATCAACCAGTTATGGTCTTGTTAGTCACGACAGAAATGTCAGTGACGGGCTTACAAAACCACACGGAGTGAAAATACAATAAAATGAAATAAAATCCTTTTTGAAGAAAAACTTTGTATTCAAGTATCGTCATACCGAGTTTTTCATTAAAGTGTCCATATTCATCCTATTGTCTCTTTCATACGTATCATTGAGGAATGAATGAGAGGTTTATTGTAGGCTGTAGAACACGAATGTTCGCTGTATGTTTGCGTAGAAATGTTACAGAAAGTTGCAAAGTTACATAAGTGGAGTTATAGAGTCCAGAAAGCGGAAGTGTCTTCAAATAATGTCGGATGTTATCTGAAATTAATTTACAGTCTTATGGTGAGTCGTGATGGGGATGGATTAATCGTTTAATGAACATGAAGACCTCACATCGAAAGGTTCGATGATAAACTTTTAAAAAGAACATCAGGGTATAATTGGAAAAAGAAATGAATTGTTAAATTGTGAGGAAAGCATTCAAATACCTGACCGGAAAGTACGTGAGCGATTAGCAATCTCGTCTCATGTTAATATTGCTTGGTTGTTCCGGTAATTTCATAAAATTTCTTGCGCTTTTCTCACTTTTTTGTAACAATGTTGTCACAAAAATGTGCAGGTAGCTATAAGAGTTTGATGCAGCATATTGATCTTTTGGTCACTTCATGAACTCAATAAATTTTATTCCTCTGCTGTATGGACTTTAAGACAACTTGATGCATGCTCTCAGCTATAAAACCTCAACCTAAAATCCTGAGCTGAGCTGATGGCGAGTGTTTTCTATTTGAAATGGAGATGGGAACTTCGAAATTCTCTTTATGTATAAGGGGAAATGCTGCCGGAGCAAAATATTTTTCCACTTTTCCACCAGAATTCTCCCTTGAGTTATAGATGTCGGAGTGCGGAGTGAGACTCAGTAGTCTGGTGCCAATTGGAAAACAGTTGTTCTATAAATCATTGGGTAAAGGACTAATTATAAATTCAGGCGCTACAAATGTATGGGTTTTGATAAAATTTGACATTGTAGCGCAAAAAATCGCATTTCCTCGGATATTTCTTTAACTTTGTCTTGAGCGACTAAGTTTTCATTAAAATTGGAGGATTGTGTCATTTATGAGAATGCTCTGACTGTCTGTCTGTCTGTGCATTTTTTTTTGACAGCTGTCAAAGTGATACCTGACATTTGTTTTTTTAAGAAAATGACTGTACCGGTACTTTCTTTTGCCTTGTGATGCCAAAATAAAAATGTCCAAACCATATTGTAATATTAAACATTAAAGACGGGAAATAACAAATACGAAATATTTGTGTTTAATTTTTCTGTTTTATATGACCAAAGAATGAGTGTTGCTCAAAGTAACAAGAGTGAGTTTGCGAGTTTTCAAAATTGTGTTCGAAGTAATGAATTTTGTAGCAGGGTTTATTGCGTAGCCATCCGAAAGTTGAGCATTACACGTATGTTTACTGCCTACGAAAACCATGCATTACATGTAGGGTGTTTTTTGCCTTACTAGTGAAAACAAAAGTTTTACCTCACTAGTGAAAGCAAAAGTTTTACCTGACTAGTCAGGTAAAACTTTTGTTTTCACTAGTGAAGTAAAAATTTATTTTCACTAGTGAGGTAAAAAAGACACTGCATGTAATGCATCGTTTTCATAGGGGATGTAATGCTCAACTTTCGGATGGAATAGCCAATAAAGTATTTTAATGTGTACCCACTCGGTCAGTTGATATAAACGGTGTGCGATGCGATAGGTAAATGGCTCATAATGTTCGTGTGTTTAGAGTAGTCGGCAAATTTTCTGCGATGTGTTTGTTTTGATGTAGTAGTACATTTTGCTTCTCAAATTTCTTAAGTTTCATGCATCTTTCCCATAAAGCCGCTTATACATTCTCAATAAAAATGAAAAAACTCGAATCAAATTTCGATACGAAACAAAAATTTAACTGACAACAAAAGTCATTTCATCAAAACATTATTTATTTATACACCACGTACTACATGTCGGTCATGTTGTGCGAGATTGGTGAAAAGTCCCAGGACGGCAGCCCGTGAACTTTTCACCAATAGAGTGACAAAAAGTCATTTTGGGCACAAAACACGAAAATTATACTCTTCAATTTTTTCGAAATGAACTTGAACATTTCATGAAGCAACCACTGAAAAACTTCAACTGATGAATGGAACTCGACTAATAAAATCATATTAGTCGACTTCGAATTTTGACCAAAAAACGTCAAATTAACTCTAGTTTTCAGTGCGAAAAATGGCAGATTTTGGGCGAAAGATACATAATAGTATATTATTAACCAAGGGATATAATGGCGCGATTATAGTCGAGGTAAACTGAATGGAATATTCACGCACCGAGACTATAATCAAGCTTCGATTCGTTGTTACAATGTTATTTAGAGTGAAAATAAAAAAAATTGATGTTTCAGCTCAACCGAATTGTGCTGTTTTTTCAATGAAAATAGGTATCTTGAGACCTGTGGCTAGGGAAAATTCTTATGTGACGAAACAGGGTTATTGAATGTACCATATATATACAAGACATGCTGAAAAACCAAAAAAAAACTTGTTGCTGATAGATTTTACGTTGAGCTTTTTTGCGTTTTACTCAAAGGATAACTATTAGCAGAACTTTGAGAATTTATATGTATGTAAACCAAAAAATATTTGAGATCGAGAAAAGTGAAACAGTTTGATTTCAGAAGCAGCTACATAGCCTTTGTCAGCTAATGAATATTATGAAATCCTTTTGAAGCCTTCAACTTACCGAGTAGTTACACATAGTACAGACGAACACTGTTTATGAGTAATGGAGAGCGTCAGATTGCAATCACTAAATCCAACAAAAACGCTAAACACTAACGATAAAAGCAAATGTCCAGATTTGACAGAAATGAATGAATGTTCGGTTTATTCTGTTGATTCGCAAAATTTTGTAATAATTTAGTGATTATTAATCCTAGAGTAGCGCTGGACCTATATTTTTTTGTTGAAGCTCGTAAACGTGATGTTAACAATGCTAGCGGCAGTGAGCTGGGCAAATTCTTTTCTCTCAATAGTGTATTATTGAATGACGAACACGTGATTCGTTTAACTTAACCTATAATTGCAAGAGTCACTGAGATGTCTATTAATGAGATAAATTAATTGTCCAGCTAACTGCCGCTAGCTTGGTAAATATCATATTCGATCCCCGGTAACAAATGAGTTTTTTCCGTAAAAAATTTAGTTCAGGAACGTCCAAAAGTTCACCCAAGCTTCGATGCTACGTTTAAATTGGGTAGTTACAGGGTCGTTTGCCTGTAACGAAAACACAATGCGTTCAGTGACGTCATTCACTAGCAATACACAATGAATGCTCATCAAAGAATGGTCCCGATTCTGTACCATAGATGACACCATTCATCAAAAATAGACGCGAAAGATGACAATGAGTTCGTGAGGTCCCCAGCAGACAAAATGTCACCAACCGGTCGCCGGAGCTGTTGGCTAGCTAAACTCCCCTGCAACAACATCGTAAAAACAAATCGACCATGAATGAGAAGCGTGAAAATTAGAAAAATCTAGTATGAAGTCTAGTGTACAATTGAGAGAATTATAACCGAACCTGTCGTAATGACCTCTCGGTCACTCACAATTGTAACGGAATAGAATGTAGTATATACTTGTAAAATAAGATGTAAGAAAAACCATACGCTAACTAAATAAATCAATCATATACATCATAAATAGGCCCAGGGGACAGAAAATGATATGGGGGAGTACTCTACGGGGGTCAAATAGTGATTTGGAAAAAAGCATACGTTCATAGTGTGACGTCATTAATGTACACTTGGCAACCAATCGAGATATTTTTTCACGTCGTCATAGCAACATGTCTTCACTTCATGTTTAATTTTCGCTATTCCTTTTTTATGAAGTAAGTTTGTTCCTCTGATATTATGACTCGACACATAAATCGACACCCGCAGCTGCTTCTGTCCTATTTTTTGTGACCTATGAACTCAATTTGGTTCAAGTCTATAAATTATATATAGTACTCAGTTCACAACATCGTCTTCATATAAGTCAAGCCTATTTCTCGTTAAATATTTTCAGTTCCCTTTATTATGATTCATCACAACTTACGTTGACCCCTAAAACCCAATCCTTCTACACAATTAATGTGCTTAATATGACAATGACAATTTAGTAACATAAATCATTCCAGAAATACATCAAATATTCAATAATTTACTAACAAAAGCTTCATAAGCGCCAAGTTCATGCAACCAAATACAATTTATATTAAAATATTCCAAGTCACTGTAATTTATAATCAAATACAACATGGAATTTCCTGAATCAATCAGCAATTATATACAAACATTAATTTATTAGGGTAGTTACGGTGACGAGTAATGTTATACATTGTTCACACGTATGAACTCGCATGTGAACTTCTCAAGTTTTACTTTTGATTCTGCAGTATTCGTGCAGGAAAAATATGTCAAAGACAAAATATCTAATACGTTCTTATGTCTACAACGCTATTAAACATTCATATGTGCCCATATAATGAGAGAACATTTTCCCATAAATTATTCAATGTGTGTAAATTGTAATCATGTGATTGCTTAAAATTTAAATAGCAATTACACGCGATGATGTTATTTTCATACTCCTATTTATGGTATGGAAAATGAATTTTTTTAGCATAAAATGTTGTGGCAAATGAACATTTTCACTGTAAAAACATCTAGTTATTCGAAACTGTTTTGTCTGTAAAAGCTTTCATCAGCATAATGTCCATTCATATGTCGATATGAGCACAAAAAGGATTTATGAGTAGAGAGAATCGATGTGAGGAGGAAAATAATCGGAAACGAACTAACACTAATGGTAGTGTACGTCCTTCAATATGTATTACTGTCAGACACCATAGGAAATCGAAAACAAATGCAAGGGAGTTTTGTGGTTTAATGTTCTAATAATTTATCCGTTTAATGAAGCAGAGACAAAGTAATTTCAACTAATCACAAATTCAATTGTTTTACTCTAGTTGTATTGTACATATCCTTCCAGTCCCAAGGCACAGGTTTAAAGGCAGTATGCACACCAGAGTGCGAAGAGTAGAATTTCATATTTTTCTATCAAACCTTTATTGACGTGTTTAGTGATGTCTAAGTTTCTATCAAAACAATTTCGTCTGTATTTCTACTTTGTATACATTAAGTAAAAGCTATAGAAACGTCGTACGACTGAGTGTAGACTAGACGTGAGCGGGTTACCCGAATGTGCGAAAAAACCCGGCCCGAACCCGAACTCGAATCAATTTTATCGGGTTGACGGGTCACGGGTTTTTCAAAATCGAATCGGGTCGGGTTCGAGTCGAGTCGGGTTCGGGTCGGATCGGGTTTCTGTATTTATTTCACAAAAAACCCGGTAATTTTTTTCATGAAATTATAGTAAATAATGAAAAAGTTACGCGTACTAGTATTGGTATATTGAACCATAATAAATTAAAATAACATTTTTGCCATGTCGTAACTTAGAGGACTTTTTTGAGTTTAATCCAAACTTCATTTAAATTGTACCAATTTTGTTTATTTTTTCCTACTGCAGTTTCGAGCAATATGCTGCTCATCATCAGGGGACTTGAATCAAACTTGCCGTAACCAATGACATAACTATATAACAAAATTAAAATCCCGAATGCAAAAATCCCGAAAATCCAAAGTCCCGAATAACAAAATTCACGAAAATCACTAATCCCGAACGTACAAAAATCCCGAATGACTGGATAATCCCGAATGATAACAAAAATTGTGAAATATTAAAACTCCTGATTGATACGAGTGAATTTGAGTTTGGGGGGCTCTGCCACCTCACCCCCGCGCCTGCGGCCTAACGTGCGTTTGGCTCTGCCCCAAGCCCCGCTAAGGGCTCTGCCCCTTAGACCCCGCTTTTTTTTTTAATTTCACCTTCGCTGAGACACAGCTCAAATAACTTCTTTCTTCCTAAGCCCAATCAACATTAACTGAACTACATGCACGCCATTCAGTAAATACCCCGAGGTACTTCCGGGTGACTTAGTGCTGAATTGCGGATTTTCTGGATTTTTGTACATTTGGGATTATTGATTTTCGGGATTTTTGTTATTCGGGATTTTGGGTTTTCGAGATTTTTGCATTCAGGATTTGTGCATTCGGGATTTTTTACGGCCACCAACAATATAATAATAATAATAATCCGCCGTTACAACCCGTCCGGCGTACTAGGCACCGTACTAGGTGCAGAAACTAGTAGGGCTTAGAATGCCGCTTTGCCCCATCAATGTGTTTTACCGGCAGGCATTTTTTGGACCACATGCTTAACGTGAATTCCGAACCACGCCTAACGGTAGCTAGCATTTTATCATTAGGATTTTTTCTGGTGCTGCTAATTATATCTTCGTCTACAGTTAGACTGAGATATTTGTACACAGAATTAGTCGAATATGGGTGACGTCATATTTGTCACTCTTCAATGTACGATTCGTTGCGGCACCAAATTCACAACAACCCAAATTATGAAGACTGGGTGTGCGTAGGAACGTTACTTTCATGCTATACACTGAAGAAGATTTGATACAGAATTTTGTCCCCAACCGGATATTCTTGGTGGAAAGCCAGTACGTTACCACTGAGCTAACCCGTTCCGCGACATAACAATATAAAGACTGGATATCTGCACGCATTTGGTGAAGCAAACATAAATATATGGAATCCACATAAATTATATGCAGTCCACCTAAATTTATATGGACTTTTTTTCATGTTTCGTTTTTTTCAAGATTGCCAGTTTATATATTGCTATCTCATTGGCCGTGATACAATTCGAAAGATTTCGATCGCAGTAACAGATTTGAAAAGTGACAGTTTACCTTTGTTTAAACTATAAAAATTACATACTTTTTCGCACTTGTATCGAAATGGAATGCTCATTTCGATGCAAGTACGGAAAAGTAGTCTCATGACTTAGATAGTTTTGATGAATGGATGCGGCAGCGTAATGAGGAAGGGTATGAAGGGATAGGGTAATAGTAATATTGTTCGATGTAAGTTGATGGATGAAAGTTTTGTTTAAAATTTAATTGTTCAATGTACAGTATAGTGTACACCTCGTTGCACAAGTGATTTTGGTAGCACTGGTAGAACTGGTGCTACAAAAATCGGTCAGACTTATGTTGGAAATGTAATACTCATTATCAATCAAACAGATTTTGCGCGTAAGAATGATGTATCCTAAGAATTTATCAAAATTTATATACAGTGATCACACGTAAAAAACCACATTTTGGTGCAATTGTTCTATGACTTCGATAATATAAGTTTGGCCCTTCTCAACAAATTTTCACATTTTCTCTGTATGGCGCAGCATGAAAACCTACACCTTCGAGACTTCTCTCTGGAGATAATGCTACACAAAATATTTTAAGCGATTTTTTATCTGGTTCAATTTTTTCTTGTTATCGGGTTTTTCAAAACTAAGTCGGGTCGAGTCGGATTTCTGTTTATACGGATTGCCGGGTTATCGGATTTTTGAAAATTGAATCGGGGCGGGTACGGGGCGGGTACGGGTCGGGTTTCAGTTTGTTCGAGTTACTAGGTTATCGAGTTTTTGAAAATAGAATCGGGTAGGGTTTCTAAAAAAGGCCGACCCGCTCACCTCTAGCGTAGACTGTGTTTTGTCTTAATTCGTTTTGGATTATGTAGTACAGGGTTATGACACTTCCATATCAGACTTATTGAAACCATAACCTCAAATTTCGCAACCCGTTTGACATTTGTTTGTTTGCAGTGAAGTTAGTGACGTTTGTCAATCAAAATTTGAACAGCGCCATTCTGTCAATTTTGTTTGAAACATGACAGACGTGAAGTTGGCACAGTTTGCATAAATCGCAATATAAAGGGCTTTTTATACATTTTGCGATTGCGAATATTCGCAGATATTTTAGCGCTACAACTGTATGGGTTTTCATATAACGTTTGACATTGTAGCGCAAATAATCGCGCGAATTTTTTATTCGCGCGAATAAAATGCAATTTCTGTTATATTTCTGTAAATATGTTCCAAGTGAATAATATTTTTATTGAAATTGAAAGATCGTGTTATTCGTCAGTGTTAAAATACGATGGGACATCAGTGAAAGGATAGGATGTTGTTTAATTTTTCGGTTTTATGTAACCAAAAAATCGCAATCGCAGATTGTATAAAAAGCCCTTAATACTTTTA
Source organism: Pseudolycoriella hygida (assembly GCA_029228625.1). Lineage (NCBI taxonomy): Eukaryota > Metazoa > Arthropoda > Insecta > Diptera > Sciaridae > Pseudolycoriella > Pseudolycoriella hygida. The sequence continues at coordinate 123,283,819 of CM055403.1, forward strand.
ATTTTTTCAAACGTCAACCCGGTGGCGCTGATCGCACGACAATTTTTTTTGTATGGAGTGTCATAGCCGTGGTGTAGTAAGAGTGAAAGAAATAAATAACATATGCAAGGGACCCGTACGCATCATATGGCAAACAGAATAGATGTTGCAAAAAGACTCGTACGTATCTAAGTGAATATTGCCTTAGCTCTTAAGTGTATGAAATTACATCCACAAATTGAATTGGAAATTGTCGAAAGGGCAATATGGGAAAACCCGTCTGAAGCAACGTTGAAAAGACTCTCCATGTCCATAAAAAAGCCTAAAGTTTAAAAAAAATATAAAAACATTTTTTCAGACAAAATTTTTTTTTGTACAAGGGCCGATCTCCGAATCGACCTAGAGCACTTAGGAGAGGCCTCTGACCCATACTTCCAAAAATGTTTGCTACTTTTATTTACACAACACTAAATAAAAGCCTCATAATTAAGGAAATATTCACGAAGAACCACCAAATATCGTTTAGGGTCGCGTAGCATGAGCTCGACCCACACTAAGTACTCTACAGCACGATCCACTCTACAGATTTTCACTAATTTAATTTCCGTGATTTTCTGATGTCTATATCTTTTATTTAAAACCTTCAAGGAGTTGGCGTCTGCCACGAATATAGACCGCATAAGATTTGATGAGCGTGAAAAGCTCTTGAGTTAACTTTGGAGACGAGTAAGAATTGATTAGTACAAATTTGAACAAATGTTAGCAGTAATCATTTCCGTTACGATTCGCTACAAACATCAATACCTTTAACCGCGACAAATAGGTACGTCAGCAATTTGTACATCATGCTCATCAGCATATCAAGTTGCATGACTTGACTGACGATTGGCACTGGATGCCGAAATGTAGATCTCTTCTAATTACCGAATCTCCATAACGCAACTGTTCTAGATTATCTGCAAAACCGTTCATACAGAAAAGTAATATGAAACGAGTTGTTATGTAGAATTCTTCAAGAGCGATTTCCGTTCTAATCTCGCCAGAGATATAAATCGAAAAGTTTCACCAACCTTCAAATAACTACGTTTTTGACCACTTTTTCGACCATAACTTGGAATTTGCCCAAATTCAAATTCGCTATCATTTATTCAGTTATCTTTTAGGAAAAAAATTATTTTGAAAATCAGAAAAGAAGAAATCGGGTAAAATTTATGTAAAAAAGAAACGTTTGGCCTTAGTAGAGACTCAGGCTTCAGGGCTGTGACTGGGTCCAATGACTCGAAATCAAAAAATGTTCTTCCATAAATTGTCGGACATATACCTTTCAAACAAAAAAAAATTATGAAAATCGAAAAAGATTTACGCGAGTTATGGACAAAAGACCGAAAACCACTTTGGCGGCCCAAGCTCAGTGGCCCTTCGTCCAAAAATACCCATTGCAATACCAAACCCACTTTTGGACTGCCTTTCAGGGGAAAAAAGATTTTGAAAATCGGTTAAGTTTTACTCGATGTATCGTGTTTACGGACGAACGCACAAAATTTCTTTTGCTATTGTTGCCCCCCCCCCTACAGCCACCCCTCGAATCGACCCAAACACTTCCTCTTAAGATACCAACGAAATTAGCCACACTAATTAACAACACTAAGCTACAAAAATTTAAGTAAACGCGAAATGCGAAATGCTTAGTAGTGTTGATAAATTTAGGTGGATTGGGTATTTTGTGTGTGTGGGTGTGAGATGCGCATATGTATGTTTATGGTTACGTCAATGACTTTAGCGGTATGAATTTTGTGTATCTCCTCATGATTTTCGCTATATTTTCAAAGAAATCGAAGTCGCTCTAGGCTCTTAATTTCAATATTTTCAGTTGTGCAAAGTGTAAGTAAAACAAACAGAGTGGTTTCTTTTACAGCCTTAATTTTTCCGTGTATCCAAAAAATTTAAAAATGAAATTACAGCAAAACTTTAGAAAGATTTGGTGAAAAATCTAATCTTCACAGTCATATTCGACAAGAATGTCTTAGATATTCTCACAAAGTTGATATGGTAGTAAACTCATGAAGCATCGTGTCTCTACCTCATCAATGAGTTGACATAAGCCAATGCCGCACCACGCTAAAAGCGAGCGTTGCTATATCTTAGGGTATGCTGGATGTACGGTTTTAGTGAAAACTACTTCTACTTTTCAGAAGCTGAACATAGAAAAAGCACACTCATGGCAATGCCTAGCTGCAAAGTAAACTATTAAACATTTCATAAAAACATAACCAAAGACCCGTACGTATTAGAACAGGTGTGGCAAACAGAATAGATGTGGCAAACCGAACAGATTTTGCAAATAGGTTGCAGAATTTTTAAAACTATCAGTATTCCAACGACCTACAGAAATTAACCAATTACGGCAATTGTAGAAGTATATAAATTCAAGGATTGGGTCATTTTTTCTTAAAACCCTGGACACGTGTTCTCTAAAATTTAATTTACCACAACTTTTTTTTTGGAAGCAACTTTCTAACTGTCATAGTTCTAGAGATATGAGTCATCCCTCTTGATTCTAGAAATGACTGAATCCCAGGGACTTGGCTTTTTTTTGGGAAAACCCTGAGAGACGTGTTTTCTAAAATTTTATTCTCTACAACCTTGCCTTTGGATGAGACTTACTAACTTTCATAGTTCTACAGATATTAACCATCCGGCCCATTTCTAGAAATGGTCATATTCCTGGATTTACCAATTTTTGCCTAAAACCCTGGAACATGTGTTTTCTAAAATTTTATTCTCTGCAACTTTGCTTTTGAGCAAAGACTAAAACTATCTGCTTTCGTAAATGGTCAAGAAACTCAATTTCGTCCATTCCTTTGGTCACAGTGCCCAGATCACTGACCCGACTTCCACAAAAAAATTGCTTTCATTTGACACCAAAATGAACAATTTCCGTGCTTTGCTGAGATATTTGCGGAAAAGTTTCACCGACCCTCAAAAACCATGTTTTTGGTCACTTTTTCGACCATATCTCCGGAACCACTTGACTGATTTTGTTCATCTTTGAACTTGAATCAAGGGACACTATGTACCTTTCAGGGAATTATCGGTGCAGCTGTTTAGAAAAAAACGAGGGGACGGACAGACGGACATTTTTTTCGCTGATTCGTCATCTCAAGTCGATATTGAATTCATCCCTCGCACTCCCGCCTCGAACTACCCCATGTTACAATAAAATGTCTTCTAGTAAACGTATAGGACCTTTTGTACTTCATGCGGGTCCAATAAATGAAAACTATGGAAATTACACACAAAGTGTCGCTATATTTGGATTCAAATGTGTTTCATTTTCCTATTTTCATTTGTTATAGATATAATACTTTAATTCTTTCTTTTTGTTAGAATTTTCTTATTTTTCTTTTTCTATTTTCAATCGTTGAAATTATAAGCGCATGTTAATTGTGTGTATTTTAGAAGGTCGTCAAATTCTGTTTACATGCCACGGGACCGAAAATGAGGGCATTTTAGTAAGTTTTTGTTTGGTATTTCGCCTCTTTGCATGTAAAGTTGTATGTGCACCATTTCTGGACGAATATTTTTAAGCATTTTCGCTTGTGGACCTCATTTTGTTCGGCCTAAAACTCGCTAAATTGCCTAAAATCAATCGTCCAAAATAGGTACACAAATAACTATTGTATAACTCTGGCAAATAAGAGGTGTCTTTGGATGTATAGGCAAAGTACCGAAGTATTATAAACAAAATCTCTGAATAGTTTGGAGTTAAGTTTTTGTGGATTTTATAGCAAACGTGACGTTATAAACAGATTTTCAAGCTGAAAGACAAGGATGGAATTGTCCACACAGATCAAGACAAAATTCTGGATATTACAAAAACATTCTACGAGGATCTGTTTAAGTCAACACGTGAGCAACGATCATCAGAAATATCTCAACCGAAACCAGTTATCAAGAATGTTGGATCAGAACAACTTCCCGAAGTAACGGAGGAAGAAGTGCAAGCATCGTTGAACGAAATGAAGAACAATAAATCACCGGGCGACGATGAAGTTCCGATTGAAGCAATCAAAATGGGCGGTGACACCTTGCTCAAAAATATAACGAATCTCTTCAACAAATGCTTGGAACAAGAAAAGATACCACAATCGTGGGAGAATGCGATGATAATTCTACTGCACAAGAAAGGCGACATCACCAGGCTTGAAAATTACCGGCCAATTAGTTTGCTGTCACAACTGTACAAATTGTTCATGAAGGTCATAACGAAGCGGAACACAAGGAAATTGGATTTTTATCAGCCGGTCGAACAAGCAGGATTCAGATCAGGATTTAGCACTAATGACCACTTGCAAGTGATAAGGACTTTGATTGAAAAGTGCAATGAATACAAAATCCCGATTGCCCTTTCCTTTATCGATTACGAAAAAGCATTTGATTCGGTGGAACATACAGCGATTCTTGATTCATTGGATGAATGTCGAGTGGATTCCAGGTACAGCAGGACCATCAAGAGTATTTATGGGAATGCAACATCCTGCGTGAAGCTGTACAAGAACACCGAAAAATTCAAGATCGGAAGAGGTGTGAGACAAGGAGACACAATTTCACCGAAACTTTTCACGGCGGCACTAGAAAGTATGTTCAAAAGATTGAACTGGAATGAAATGGGAATTAACATAAACGGAAAATTCCTGAACCACCTTCGTTTCGCCGATGATGTTATCCTGATTGCGACTGATCTGGAGCAGATTGACACCATGATGACACAACTAAATGATGAATCACTGAAGATAGGACTCAAAATGAACATGTCCAAAACCAAAATAATGACCAATATCAATGACCGTAGAATCATCAAAATTGGAAATGAGGTCATTGAGAAAGTGGACCATTACGTTTACCTCGGACACAACATGAAGCTGGGTTTAGAGAATCAAACGACTGAAATCAAAAGGAGAATCGGACTAGGTTGGGCAGCATTCGGAAAGTTGCGATATATTTTTACAAGCAACATGAACAATAGTTTGAAGCGGAAGGTGTTTGACTCCTGCATTTTGCCAGTGCTGACATACGGTGCGGAAACGCTCACATTAACAAAGGCTTCGGCAAACAAACTGAGGGTCACCCAAAGAGCTATGGAACGAATAATGTTGGGAATTACGCTTCGAGACAAAAAGACAAACGAATGGATACGACAACAAACAAGAATAACCGATGTCATGCAACGAATAGCATCATTGAAGTGGAATTGGGCAGGTCATGTTGCACGAATGACCGATGACAGATGGACAAAAAACATCATAGGTGGAGACCGCCGAGAACAAGACCGATGGGACGACCACCGGAAAGATGGACGAACGATATTAAAAGAATGGCAGGCACAACATGGCAACAAGTAGCATTGGACCGAGACGAGTGGAGATCATTAGGGGAGGCCTACATCCAGCAGTGGATATAAAAGGCTGCAAAAGAAGAAGAAGAAGAAGAAGTAACGTTATATATGAACAGGCCATCAAGCGCTGGTTTTAACACAGATCTTTCTTAAACTTAAACTGCGGCACTCAGACCCGTAAGAAGGACAAATTTCTTGAGGAAGCGCTCGCCTCCACAGATAAAATGCTGAGAAATGTTTTTTTATCATAATATCCCGATATTCATTGTCTTTACTTCTATGTTGTGTGTAAGACGACATACAGACGGGGTATTTAACAAAGACAGTGAAGAAAACGAGCACTCACAAAACACAGTGCTGCGCGCGAAAATTTCTGTTATAACATAACGAACAATTTATACACTTCTGCAAACGGCTCCCGTGCTCTGTATAATGTCCCCAGAACACTGAATCTAGTATAACTACTAGGAAAGGATGAAAATGATCTATCGCGATTCAGTATTCTGGGAACATTACACAAAGTACGGGAACCGTTTCCAGAAGTGTATAAATCGTTCGCGTGCTGTACTACGATTTGTGAGTGCTCGTTTTCTTCATTGTCTCTGGTAGATACCTCGAAATGATTGTCAATGACAGATAAAAGATTGAGAAATCTTCCTTTCCTTGGATTTGAAAGAAATAGATATTAACGTAGATTCGATCCACTTCATTTTTTTTTGGTACAGGCTGATGGAATTTTTGGAATTAAAATGGAATTTTTGGAAATAAAATGGAATTTCTGGAATTATTGGAATTTCGATGATGGATTTTTTGGAATTTTCGGAATATCTGAACTCCGGAATTTCGATGAAATTTTTGGAATTTCTGTGGAATTGTTGGAATTCTCGGAGCTTCTGAATTTCGGAAATTTTGTGGAATTTTCGGAATTTCGATGGAATTTCTTGGAATTTTTACGGAATTGGAATTTTTGGTACAAATTTTTAACAATCTCGAAGAAAGAAAAGAACTACTTTTTTGATATCTAACTTTTTCATTTGGAATGTTTTTTTGTCTTCGATACGTTATGTCGTAAAAATTAAAGAAATGTTGAAGTTTCTTTGAAAAATTTGACTTTTTTGTTTCTCGAAAGGAGTGACAGAATGATGGAAAGTAAAGGGGGCGCACGCATTTGCAGGCGCGCCGAGTATGGGGGGGGGGCGAGGGGGCCACGACCAATTCAAACATTTAATGGCAAAAGTTGTTAGTTTTGCAGGACTCGGGGAGATGCGGGAATCGTTAATAATTTTCATTTTTTGTTAATATTATGAATGTGAGACGAAAACACATATGAGCAAGTTGTAAATGTAACCCGTCCTATGTTGTGAAAGTTTAATTTTCTAAACATCAGACACTTTGTTAAAAGTCATAAAATTCGAATGATTTTTTAAAAAGATTGTCGCTTTATGTAAATAACATGAGGTTCGGCTTACATTCGGCTGCTGGTATCTATGGTGTGGTCATATTTATAGTTGAACTTGTTTTTCGTTGTTAAAATAACAAAACTGAGCATTATGAAATGTGAAGATTTCCATGAAAATGTTAAAGAAAGCAACTTTAATGCAAATTACCATTTTTCTTGGGTATAGTTATTATCTTTTGACCTCTATCGGCCCACTACACCCTAGTAGTGAGCTAAGTTTCAATCAAAGTAGTTGTTGGGTAACCTTTAATACAAAATTAACCGAGAACTGTAGAAATGAAAAAGATTTTTTCTAACATTTGATGAATATTGATGAAACTTTTGTCAAATGTGAAATCTGGCTACTTTCAAACAGTACATTTTCTGGATCTACGTCAAAAGCGACTTCTGAGTCGGAAAGGGCATACCCAAATTGGCCTAGATGTGACTCTGATGTGACTTTTTGAGCCACAGCGGGTACATATGGGAACGACTTCGATGTAAATTACCGGGTTTTTGCGTAGTTTTACCATGTTTTGACCTCCCATGACCCTAAATAGACGAGATGTGACCACATTCAAGTTGAAATTACTGTTTTATGATCCAAAAGACCAAATTATCCGGAAAATATGAAGATGTGAAAAAATGTGATTCACATTTCTTTCCACAGATGTGAGTCACATTATGTGAAAAAATGTGAAATGTGAAATTTTTGAAGGCAAATTCTCAGTTTCTATGATATTCTTATACTATGTAGTTTCTTTGACATTTTAGCATTTGAGATTTGCTTCTACAAAAAAAATTTGCTCGCTTCGCTCTCAATTTTTTTACTTTTATACAAAGGTTGTTTTTAATGTTAATAAGTTGTTTAAGTTGTTGAATAAGTAAGTTAGAATTTCGATAGTTTGCCTCAAGAACATTAGGATTATTGTTTGTTGTTATTTAAATTTGCACAGGATAGCACAAATGGAAGTCGGCGCCGCTGATTCCTAATAAAATAAAAGTGTTAGTGCAACTTTAATTTTATAATTTTTTATTATACGGGGGGTGGAACAAATGGACGGCTTTTGCCCCCCACGACCCAAACTAAAGTCGGCGCCTGCGCATTTCTAGACCCCACCAACGGGTCTGGCGGTGCGGCGGCACTAGTGAGTTTTGAATTTCTGTGACATTTCGTATTTTCACAGGAAACATTATAATCAGACAAAATTAAAAAAATATTCGTTAAGCTTAATTTTCTTGTAAAGCTTCCATGTGTCCCAGAAGTTGAAAGCTCGCGAAGTGTCCTATACCTTTCATAAGGGAATCGGAATCTTATTCAGCTAGCTAATGGTATACGCCACTTGAACGCGATAAGCTCTAGATTTGAATTTGAAGACAATACTCTCCTAAAGTTGAAATACAGAATAGTGTTTACGGGTTACAACAGATGGCGACCATTATCGTTACGTTTAGCCAAACCAAAAAAATAATCCAACTGAGACGAATAAAAATTCAACTGCTCGTTTTTAACACCCATTAGCATATTCAATTCAATAATTTACTTGATGATTGGCACGAGATGCTGGTCTCGTCTAAAGATTTCCATTAAAAAAATGACAAAGATGTATAGGAGTTACTTTACGAAAAACTCAAAGGTATACGGAGAAGCGAAGAGTGAGGTAATAAGTAGGGAAATTTGTATTAAAGCTCAAAGGCGTCCACGTGCACATCTCGTACATACTTCATTAAATCATTAATATTCTATTAACATTCGTAACGTGCCTCATGAGAATTCACTAATATGGCAATGAAATCCATTTAACATCGAAAGTTAGTAGCATTCCGCCAGCTATTACAATTACATTCGGTTTTCTCCATGGCTTAATCTAAGTGAAATCTAATGAACGTGCTGGCATCTCTGCTGGTATTTAATGTTTACAATGTTATTAAATTTGGGGGTCGCTTTAATCAAATGACACCCAAACCTATTTGCCAGCCGCTTATATTAAAATCGTTTCGAATCCAGGAAATCACAATTAAATTATGATGTTTTGGATATTTGAATGTGTCAATGCTGGAAATTGTAATTTAATACCATTGTGTGCTTAATTGAAATAATTTACTTAGTCAAAATTTTATTGTCATCTGACAAAATATGGTTATGCTCCCATCCAGTGATGGTTAGTGGGTGGTGGGTGAGTTTGAATATTCGCATATATTGGGCAAACAAGCCATTACCTTTGATTGCATACATAACATTTTGTTGTTGTGGTAATGTATTTATTGGAACGGTATACGCCATTTATGTGTCTATTCCAGTAACTTCAGGATAATTATCTAATTGTATTGATACCATAGTCAGTCGTAGAATTAAATATTGATAGTACGGCTATTGCATTCCAATGAACCTTAAATCTATTGTAAAATGGAATGTCGTAACAGACGATAATGACCTGCTACCGTCTGGTAATGTCAGTCGTAAATACTTTCGTTTTCTAGTTGCATTGGCTGAATTAATAATTAATTTTGTCGATTCGTTTCGTTGATAAGAGACGAACTAAAGGGGGTTATGCAATTAGGGTGGGTCGAATTTGAGCTTTTATTTTTTTTCGAAACTCCTGACAAATGCTGTATATTGGTCCTTCAAATGTTTTGTAGAAGACCTTTTTTTTCATGCCTCGGGGCCGAAATCGAAGGAAATTTTATAAATTTCTCTCGATTTTGGACCTCTGCATGAAAAATTTTTTATGTATCTGTTTTGGACGACTCATTTTAGGCACTTTCGCAAACGCAAAATTGCCTAAAATCTGTCGTCAAAAACAGACACACAAATAACTATTTTTAAACTCGATCTTCATTCGCCTCTTATGGAAAAACTCATTTTCTGTATGCTACACCTTCACGGAAAATATTTTTTCATACTTGCTAGCAGGGACGAAAAGAAAAGTGTAATCCTACGGGGCGAAAGCGAAAGCTTACATTTTTCAACTTTCGTACATACCTGGTAGCAAGCATGAAATAGTTATTTACTCAACAAGGGAGTAGGCCGAAAATTCTTTACCGTGTTGCGTATTAAGTTTTTCATGCTTGCTTCCAGGGATGAAAGTTGAAAAATGTAAGCCCAAGGGGCGAAAGCCAAAGCTTTCGCCCCGTGGGACTACATTTTTCTTTTCGTCCCTGGTAGCAAGCATGAAAAACTTAATACGCAACACGGTAAAGAATTTTCATTACTCGAACAACGAAAATTGTAATTTTCGCAATGATAAATACTAAAGGTATGAAAAATATGAAGGGATAAAAGTATGAAAATTCAACACTGTACGAGAATCGCTGCCCGCGCCGATTGCAATTTCCCGAAGTCAAAACATGAAATAGTTATCTAATCTACATTTTGACAAACACGTCGATCACGTGAAAAAATTAGTAAGACCCTTCATTTCACTGATGCGGCGAAATGGAAGGTTCATTCCTGCACACAAGCGAAAACAAATTTACATGGCTTATGTGCACTGCCACCTCAAATACATGCTGCCGATTTACAGCGAATGTCCAGCGTACAAACTGAATGAATTACAGGTCATTCAAAACAAATGCATTAAAGCAATGAATAGGTTACCAAGAGAGACTCGCTCTACATACTTGTACAGCAGCAGATTACTGCCTATCTCCAAGATGTGTTATGTGGAGCGAGTAGTTAACATGCACCGGATGGTGAACTCAATGACCAACAGGAACCTGCACTCCATGGATGAATTCGCAAAAAATTCCATCCAAAAAAAAGTATAGGATAATTATTGGTTACTTCCAAAATTAATTTCTGTCGACCGATTAGGTGTGGATATGAATTTCTCGATGTGGAAAGGCTAAGATGTCGACGGTGTAAAAAAAAATTTACCATTTGGTTAGGGTGAAAATTTTTGGATTTTCAAAAATACAACCTAAACTACCTAAATGAATTAGGATTGGATTGGGTTTGATCGGATCGGTTATTCATTATGGATGGTTACTTTAGGAATGGGGAGGATCGGTTCAATCGGTTTTTACTTCATGGACTATTCGGTTTCATTCTACTAAGAAGCAAAGAAAAAATTCACTTTTTCACACTTGAAGGAAATAACTTTGATGATACCGAAATTTTTTCTCATTCGAACAATAAATCTCAGAAAAATAAAAGAAAACAAACATTTTGGTATAAGCAAAGTTATTCCTCGTGTGTAGATGTGGTATTAGAAATAATTTATTTACACACAGGAAATATTATTTTTTTGGGAATGACAATAAAATTATCAAATGAAATGTTTCATAATAACAGAAATCATAAGTGCAATGATACATGTAATGATGTAGAAATTGGCGACTCGAAGACGACGATGAAGGAAGGAATTTGCATGATTTAATTATTTTTCTGAAGGCATAATTCAAATAGTTAAAGTTAAAAGTTACAGAATTATATTATATTTTTATTTTAAACATTCAAAGGTCGAGTTTGCAGACATTTACTGTGATCATATTCAGTGTATTGTTTCAGGAGTTGCAGTCTCCCTTTTAATATTGTGCATTTGTAGAGAGACAATTTCCTCTTTTAACATATGAATAGAGATGTAAACTAGCTTAAGGTTTGACCGGTTAGCAATTTAAATTCTCACAAAAAACGAATTGTTTGAAATATTCAAATAGAACTTTACAAACTTAACATTTGAATATAAAGATTGTTTTTTTCGATTATCGAAAATAATAGATAATGTGTGGTAAACATGTATTTTTTATTTTGGATAATTTGGTAAGGGAAAATATTGAAGTATTGAAATAAAAACATACCTTGCCTCATCGGAAATTCCAGATTGTTCTTTAGAAAGGAGAGATCATCAAGATTTTCAGCTTTTAAGTTTGTTCGTTTGTCATAAGTTCGGCCAGAACTGAAGTTTCTTTCGCTTGATGCACTTGAAGCTGGGACATGTAGCCTTTTTTTTGCTAAAACATACATTTTTGGCAATTTTTCTTTGTTGTTTCTCCAAAATATTTCGACTAAATGCTTCTTATTCTCATCAGTTTTTGGATAATCTGCGAAGTTCGCATTTTGCATATAAAATTCGAATTCATCATGATTTTCGATTTCATCAAAACTTCCTTCGAACTTAGAAAATCGGGTTCTCTTATTTGGTGACGAAAGATTGAAGTTTTCTATTCTAGATGTTTCTTGCAACAGTCTTTTAACCTCTCTGAAGACATCGTTTCGGTCATTTTCTGGCAACATCTTCAAAAATCGATATCTTGGGTCTAAAAAACAAGCAATTTTGTTGTCCATGTCAATTTTAAATTTTGCGTCAAAGATTTTTTTGGCCGTAATAGCAAGTGACTTGACAGGAAATTCCTTAAAATTTTCCTCTTTTAAATGTACCGACAAATATTCCCACCATAGTAGTACCTTACACGCTGTTGGATATGTATCGCCCTCCAGTGACTCAGTTGCTTCTTTGAATGGAGTTAAAAAACGAATAATTTCTGCTCCTAAGTCAACGTTTATGTACCATCTATTGCGTTGTTCGATCGTAAGCAATTCCTTAATTTTGTCATACTGTTCAATAACCGATTTCAATACACCAACTTTTGTGTTCCATCGCGTCTCACATTCTTGTACCACAGACTTGGCTAAAAGATTCGATTTTCCACTTTTCTTCAAGTGTCGTACAATCTGCTTACAAATAAGAAGAATTTTTGTAATGATTGGCACGTTATCACTATTAAAAGTATTTTGCAAAATTGTGTTTAGTCGATGTGCCCTGCAGTCGTCTCTAGAATAGTCTTTTAATGCTAAAACGATGTTGCTTCCGCAATCTGTTACAAATTTAATTTTATTAAAAAACTCTCGGTCATATCCTAGTAATTCGAACTGTTTAATCATTTCCGTTTTTATGTTAGCTCCACTTTTTTCCAAAATTTTCATAGTCTCATTTGGTTCACCGAATATGGATGTAAAAAGGGTGTATTTTTTTAAAACGAAGTTTTCATCAAAAAAGTGGACTGTCATGGTTACAAATGAATTATTTTTGAAGTCATCTGTCCACATATCCGTAGTCGCAGAGCACTCCTTCTTTAGCATTGCACTTCTAATCACTGGAAATATTTGTTCATGAACAGTTCTTTTAACATCAACAATATGTCTGGAAACTGTAGTTGGATGTGGTAAAATCTTTGTTACGTCAATGTTCCCATGTGTAGCTCCCACCTGAACGAAAAATTGAGTGAGATTTTTGAAGCCATCGCCAGTTATAATTTCCATAGGTCTAACATCTTTCCCACAAAACTCCACAAGTTTTCGAGTCAATTTTTTTTTAAGTTCCGTTTTCGAGTTAAATACAAGCTCCACTTGAGCGAGAGACATTGCAAATATTTAAGTACAAATTTTTATTTATTTCTTTTGATTTGATTATTTTGACGCTGTTTAACTCAGGTTTGCTTTTTCCATTTTTCCATTATCATTCAAATCTAGAATCAAATTTGATTTACTATTTAATCGTAGTATACGCAACGCACGGATTCAGTCGATTTTTTCTGTAACGATGGCGAAACGCAATAAAACTAATAGAACTTTAGAATTCGAGGAAATACTGAATAAAATTGCAGCAGGAGAATTAGAAGTTACTCACTACAGCGGAAATTCACCTGCATGGAAAATATTTCATAAGATTCACTATTCAAATGACAAGACGAAATACGTTCAGTACGTACAATGTAAAACTTGCAAGGTCTTGCGAACATATTCTCCGGAAAATGGAACGTCGGCGCTGAAATCTCACAAGTGTAAGAACGCGAAAAATGTCGAAATTATTTACAAAAATATATCGTACGAAGAAGCATGCGAAGTCAAAAACAAGTTACTGCGAAAAACATTGGAACTTTGTGCTACTGACATTATTCCTTCCGATTTCATATCCGGAATTGGTTTTCTGAACTTTGCTCAATCGTTAGTAGCTTTAGGAGAGCGACATGGCAACATAAATCTTGATGGCTTAATTCCAAAAAAACCTCTTTTGAATCGTCATATTCGAAATTTAAGGGACGATGAAATGCACAAACTTCAAGAAAACGTTTGTAAAGCACTTAAGAAGCAACACTGTTCTGTTTCTATGACTCGTTCTGCAAAAGTTGGAGGTGTCAGTCAACTAATAGCAAGTGTAATTTACTTTGATGACGAATTGAATAACAAAAAAAAACAATTTTTACTTTGCCGATTACCGAAAAGTACACTCCGGAAAAAGTCGTAAGTGATTTACAGAGTAAATTCAAAGCGTTTGAGTGTGATGAGAAAATGCTTCAGTCTATGCGTGTCGTTACACCGCAAAACAGCTTTTTTCTTGAAACTTTGAGTCCGATATGTTCAAGATTAGATTGTGCTGCATTTGTTATAAGTTCAGTTTTGAAACCTTTCCTCAATTGTGAGGAGACCAACGATGTTTTTCGTAAATGTAACGCCATAGTGAATTATCTTATCGAATCAGGCAATGACACGAAATTTAAATTCAAAGAAGTTGAGAACAATGATCACTGGGTAAATAAGATATTGATGATTCATAAAGTAAATTTAAACTTTGGGGAAATTATGAATTTTTTGAGTGTCGACAAGCAACAAGAGTTTAAGTTTGATCAAAAATTGGCGGAAGAGTTAGCAGAAATTTTTGAAATTTTTATCGATGCATTGGATGATCTTCAGGCAACTGACTATCCCACAAACAATAAAACACTTTTGTGGTGGTCCATTTTAAATGACCACTTGAATTCAAATAAGAAGTATTCATTGCCGTTGAAACGAGCTATGGTTCAAGCAAAACTTTTATTTGAAAAGAATTTCGTTCCTACAGTTGACCAAAAAATATCTTGTTTCCTCGATCCTCGATACAGATACTTAAAAATGCTTACTTTTGATGATCGTATTGAAGTGATTCGTGAGGTTCGAAAACTTCTAGACGACATTCCATGTGAAACAAGTCATTTACCTCAACCTACTGTTGCACCAGCTAAAAAAAGTAAATTTAGTCATCTCGAAGCCAATGACGAAGATATGGAAGAAAAGGATGAAGTAAACGTATAC
>CM055403.1:123299201-123331857 GCA_029228625.1 Pseudolycoriella hygida
CGATTTCATATCCGGAATTGGTTTTCTGAACTTTGCTCAATCGTTAGTAGCTTTAGGAGAGCGACATGGCAACATAAATCTTGATGGCTTAATTCCAAAAAAACCTCTTTTGAATCGTCATATTCGAAATTTAAGGGACGATGAAATGCACAAACTTCAAGAAAACGTTTGTAAAGCACTTAAGAAGCAACACTGTTCTGTTTCTATGACTCGTTCTGCAAAAGTTGGAGGTGTCAGTCAACTAATAGCAAGTGTAATTTACTTTGATGACGAATTGAATAACAAAAAAAAACAATTTTTACTTTGCCGATTACCGAAAAGTACACTCCGGAAAAAGTCGTAAGTGATTTACAGAGTAAATTCAAAGCGTTTGAGTGTGATGAGAAAATGCTTCAGTCTATGCGTGTCGTTACACCGCAAAACAGCTTTTTTCTTGAAACTTTGAGTCCGATATGTTCAAGATTAGATTGTGCTGCATTTGTTATAAGTTCAGTTTTGAAACCTTTCCTCAATTGTGAGGAGACCAACGATGTTTTTCGTAAATGTAACGCCATAGTGAATTATCTTATCGAATCAGGCAATGACACGAAATTTAAATTCAAAGAAGTTGAGAACAATGATCACTGGGTAAATAAGATATTGATGATTCATAAAGTAAATTTAAACTTTGGGGAAATTATGAATTTTTTGAGTGTCGACAAGCAACAAGAGTTTAAGTTTGATCAAAAATTGGCGGAAGAGTTAGCAGAAATTTTTGAAATTTTTATCGATGCATTGGATGATCTTCAGGCAACTGACTATCCCACAAACAATAAAACACTTTTGTGGTGGTCCATTTTAAATGACCACTTGAATTCAAATAAGAAGTATTCATTGCCGTTGAAACGAGCTATGGTTCAAGCAAAACTTTTATTTGAAAAGAATTTCGTTCCTACAGTTGACCAAAAAATATCTTGTTTCCTCGATCCTCGATACAGATACTTAAAAATGCTTACTTTTGATGATCGTATTGAAGTGATTCGTGAGGTTCGAAAACTTCTAGACGACATTCCATGTGAAACAAGTCATTTACCTCAACCTACTGGTGCACCAGCTAAAAAAAGTAAATTTAGTCATCTCGAAGCCAATGACAAAGATATGGAAGAAAAGGATGAAGTAAACGTATACATACATTCAACTCAATTGAGCTCTTGCAATTTGACTGAGTGTGAGATGAACATTGTTTCGAAATTCTGGAAAGGTAATGAAGAAAAGCTGCCGAAATTGTTTCGGCTCGCTACCTCAAGACTACATACTCCTGCATGTTGCTGTAGCCGACAAAAGCCAATAAATTTGAAACGAGAGATACAACCTGATGCATTGGGTGACCTACTTTTGATAAAGGACACATTTTAGGTAATTACTGCAAATCCACTTGAAATGTTCAATACTCGAAAACGATTTGAAACTAATTTGATGCTCTCCCCTAAGCACATATTTATATGAATTCAATTCTACAAATTCTACGATTTCAAATGTGCAAATTGAATACATTTCAAATACAATTTAAAAATTTTTTTGTCTCATACAAATGCGAATGCACAAAGAAATAATAACATCAATTTTATAACAATTGTTACAATATGTATAGCACAGTAAAGCTTTGATAAATTGAACTCTAAGGAATTTTTGTGTGAGCCATATATAAATTTGTTAATTTCTTTTTCAGACATTTCGATTCCTTCCTCAATCGTCGTCTTCGATATGCATATTTATAGATGATTAATCATTGCATTTGTTATTATGAAACATTTAATTATTTTATTGTCAAAAATAATATTTCCTGTGTGTAAATAAATTATTTCTAATACCACATCTACACACGAGGAATAACTTTGCTTATACCAAAATGTTTGTTTTCTTTTATTTTTCTGAGATTTATTGTTCGAATGAGAAAAAATTTCGGTATCATCAAAGTTATTTCCTTCAAGTGTGAAAAAGTGAATTTTTTCTTTGCTTCTTAGTAGAATGAAACCGAATAGTCCATGAAGTAAAAACCGATTGAACCGATCCTCCCCATTCCTAAAGTAACCATCCATAATGAATAACCGATCCGATCAAACCCAATCCAATCCTAATTCATTTAGGTAGTTTAGGTTGTATTTTTGAAAATCCAAAAATTTTCACCCTAACCAAATGGTAAATTTATTTTTTACACCGTCGACATCTTAGCCTTTCCACATCGAGAAATTCATATCCACACCTAATCGGTCGACAGAAATTAATTTTGGAAGTAACCAATAATTATCCTATCCTTTTTTTTGGATGGAATATTTTGCGAATTCATCCATGGAGTGCAGGTTCCTGGACCAAACATATATTTAACTTTATTACGAATCTGGATATACACGGACGATTGACGAGGAATGGTGATAATATTCATGTGATAAGTCACAATACCAATAATAATGAGGTATGTGCACTTACATCTGTGATAGGAGAATATAATGAACTGAGTGTTGACTTAAAAAAAATAAAGTGTCTAAAAACTTTTAAAAATAAAATCGAACTGACTGTTATGCTTGAATGCAATGACTATCATGTGATATCACCTTTTTTATACTTAAATTGATTTTTTTTACTTTAGTCCAACTGTGATCGTAGTTTTTTTTTTATTTATTCTACTTATTCACTTATATATCTTTCTGTATTATTTTGTATTGTATAAATAACTTTCCTGTTAAATTTTAAATATTGTCAAATACCAAATAGTGTTCCACGCGTGTAATAACATGGAATGATAATAAAAAAAAACATTAAAAAAAAAATAGTTATTTGTGTGTCTGTTTTTGACGACTGATTTTAGGCATTTTCGCGTGTTGTAGACCGAGCAGAGCGAGGTCTACACGCGAAAGTGCCTAAAATGAGTCGTCAAAAACAGATACACAAAAAATTTTTCATGCAGAGGTCCAAAATCGAGAGAAATTTGTAAAATTTCCTTCGATTTTGGCCCCGAGGCATGAAAAAGTTATTTACGCAACAAGGGAGCAGGCCGAAAGTGTTTTGCCGTGTTGCGTATTAAGTTTTTCATGCTTGCTAGCAGGGACAAAAGTTGAAAAATGTAAGCTGGGATTACATTTTTCTTTTCGTCCCTGAAAGCAAGCATGAAAAATAATAAGCGATCAAAGTACACTAATTGACTTTAGCATCGTGTACGTCGACTTTCGCATTGTGTATTTCGATTTTCGCATTGTGTATTTTTACTTTCGCATTATCTAAGTTGACTTTCTTATTATGTAGGTAAGTTGACAACACATAAGTTGAATTTTTTTATTTTCGGTTTTCCAATGGGGCCCGAAAATTACGATTTTCGTTGTTCGAGTAATGAAAAAAAATAATAGTTCGAATTCGACCCACCCTATGTTAGATACACGCTTTGCGTATTGATATTCAGAATTCTGACGAGAATATACGAATTCTTGGCTTTCTGAAAATAGTTTCAAAGCTGGTTGTTGACCACCGGAAAAAACTCTGTTCTGACTGTTTAAAACTATCAAAATGAAGTTTTTCTAGAAAGAAACAGAATCATCAGTCTTACTGGTCTTAAAATCATCTAAAAAATTACGCGTACCTCAAATACTTGTATCGGAAAGGACCAGATTTTAAGGCTTGTTTGGCTTGTAAGGCTTGTAAGGCAAGTTTGTAGTGACAAAATAACTATAATTACTTATAGTCGTTCAGAATTTTCAAGCTTAAATCACGGCACGTTTAATTTTCAACAAGAGGAGCAGCACTACCATTAAATCTCTCTAAACTGGCATCAATTTACTAATTTTTGAACTAGCTCTTTATCCTTCTCGCAATGTTCAAATTTTTCCGCTTTGTAGGTAATTGGACAAACCAGGTGGAAGTAGATTTCTATATCATCTCAAAGGTTTCATCTGAAAACGTGGGAAATTTTAATGGTTTTCTTAATGTTTTTAGATGAAACCTTTGAGATGGTATGGAAATATATTTCCACCTGGTCTATCCAATTACTTACAAAGCATCTATGTGTTAAGCTCGGTGGGAGATCATAGGCGCGCGGTAGCGATGCACCCGTGACGCAAGTCCACATACGAACAAAAAATTAAGATTTTTTTTCGTAGACTGTGGAACTTCCCTCTTTACCGGAAAATTTTAAAGCTCATTAAAATCGGTTCAGTGGATCCGGAGATATGACCAGAAAATACAATACAAAAGTGAATTTTCATAGAATCCAAAGTTATTGAAAACATCCTACGTTAGTTGGTTTCCATTGGCACTTGCATGAAAAACGACTTTTTTCGCTCCCACTCGAAAACGGCTCGATAACTTTTCTTGAAATTTTGCAGGGACCTTCGGCTGGGTATTCTACGCCATATGAGATTTATAAGAAGGGGGAAGGGGGGTACCGGCCTTTTTGTATTAAACAAAGACTGGGTGTTCAGGAGAGCTTCGGTGTTAAAGGAAAAGTTGTTGGGTACGATGTGAAAATGGTGGAAAATAGGCGGAGGTTAAAAAAAATACGTTTGATATGTTGTAGAGGAAGGTGTGGGATCATTTTCGTCCATGGTAGTAGTAGCCGCCGCGCTTTGGTTTGAGATACTTCTCATTGTCCTATGCGATCAATGCAGCAATGTGTTGATAGCGGTATCCCTGTACAATTAGATGACATCGAATTGATGTCGACATTCAAGTACAAATACGAATTAATGGACATGCAGTTATGAGAATAAACAGACACAGGTATTTGTAGTTGGCAAAAAGCGCGCGTAGTTCGTGAGAACGATAAATGCGTTAGCTTTAGCTACAAATGCATGGGTTAGTATGTAAGCAACGGTTTGAAATTAGATCTGAATTGAAAATGTCCACCGTAGCTCAATTGGTTAGAGCAGCACCCCGGAAAGGTGAAGATTCTGGGTTCGGGTCCCAGTCGTGGAGTTAAAATTTTCTTTCAGATTTAATTTCAGAAATACCATTTCTCTCATAATTTCGCTTCAAAAATTAAATGCTCGAATTTCGTTCACTTCAGTCACTGATAACTGAAAAAATGATTTCAATTGACTTTGGTTTGGCGGCGGCGCACAGTGGTCAATATACATTAGTTTGACCACTGTACGGCGGCTCAAGATTACTTTTGAGATGTTGTAGAGGAAGTTGGGGAGGATCAATTTTACCCATTAAAGTAGTAGCCGCCGCGCTTTGATTTTACGCAAAAATTTTAATAACCTTACTCCGTACATTGCACAAAGCTAAATTTTTGGTGTGTGAATCTGAAAAAATTACTATTGGGAGGGTGCGACATTTTTGACACATTTCTTTAATCGAAAATATTTCAAAAAAAATTTTTGTGTTGCGAAGCTTTAAGGCCAGATTCTAGGTACTGACATGGCAGAATATTCATTGAATTGAATGAGCTTTTTGTTGGTTTTAGGTTGATGCTGTATGTATGCCTTGATACGGTCTGATTTACCAAAAGTGATGAAGTGATGCAACTAAAAACAGCAAACGGCAAACACTGTTGGAAAGATAAAAACAATTTTTCCAACAGTGCTTGCTGTTTGGTGTTTTTAGTTGCATCACTTCATCGGTTTTGTTGCCAAACTTATGGTAAATCAGACCTAGAATCCGGCCTTAAGCGTCACCCAAACTGATATGAGTTGTTTCGGGCTTGCGTCACATTTCCCTTTTAAAAGGAGTTTTTGTTGTGATACTCGTATCCCGATCGATTTTCTTAACTTTTTTGAAGGGTTTGAAATGATTTGAACATTTTTTAAGGATTTTTATCGCTTCGTTCAGTTTACTTTTGCTTAAATGTTTTTTGTACGAATTGCCAGTCACTGATGTGATCACAATCACGTTCACATTCCATAAAGTTCTTTAAATTTGTATTAAGCAAAATTATGAAAAAAGAGAGAATTTCTCTCAGTAATCCTCAATGACGTGCTAAGAATACGGTTCCTCGACACGAAAAACTTCATTGCGGAAAATGTATGAAAAAGTCTACATATTTAAAATTCATTGCTCAGATAACAGACAAGGCTAAAGCAAGGAAATTCTTCAAGGAATTACTTGTACACAAAGCACTCAGGCTCTGGTTATCATTCGTTGCCAGCTGGAGCTCAAGGTATTTTCCTTGGTGACTAATTTACTTTTTTTTTCTTTCTAATGCCATTTTATTTCACATTTTATAATGAAAATGTAATCTTCTTGATCTTGCTGGCTATTGTCAGCGTTTTGTAAACGGTCACCAATTATTATTCGTTGGCAGCTGGCTCACCCAATACTAATTGCAAATTCAGTTTTATCTCCAAATTCCAAATGTTTTAACGGGTCACACTTTGTCATAATTAAATTTAAAATTGGATCAAAATGCCACAGGTGTGATATACAAGGTATCGACTTGCCGCAGAGATTCGAACAATCGTTTTCTTCTTATATTAGTCAATCGAGAGTCATTGTAACAACAAGCGATGAATAAGACGTCATCGGCGTCTATTCGTAATAAAAAAGTAACAAAATTTTACACTTACTAGTAACTCATCAGTCTCCTTATGTCTTAATCGAATTTTCGACGACATTTTGAAAACTCCTGCCATTTTACTTTGTGTGGAATGTACACAAAAATCAAATTATAAAAACTAAAAACCGTATTTTACTGCGTAACTATTTTCGTCCGAGAGCACTTTAATACTAATCTATCCCGAATATGGACATATTGTACGTCCATAAAATGAAAGGAAAATTTTTATTCGTGTTATTATTTTACGCGCATAGCAGATGTGCTAAGTACAAATATAATATTTGACTTACTGAATTATTTGCTGGAATTATGTAAATATCCCCATTTATTTAATTTAACATAATAAATCCCTTCGCTTTGTGGAATGTTAATGTACAATACTGAGCATCCAACGCAATAGATGTTTGTTTCGTTGAATATCTCAAAACATTGAACACTGCTGCGTAAAATGTGTAGTTCAATTAAAAGAGCAATCTGTAAATATGTCATCTTTGGTAAATTGAATGATTCGGCTATTAAGAATTTCTATGGATATTTTAATTAACGGAAAGAGGATCTTAACTTGCGTCATCACGAAACACAAATAGTTCGCCATTTGTATAAATACGCACTATGACAAGCTTTCAAAATATACACAAAAATGGAGCTTTATTGATATGGTAATGTTGATTGGCTTACAGGACATAACAGACCAATTTAATAACAAAGAACGGTGACATATGTAAATGTTTGCGGAAGCACCGGAAACGCTAATTTAACTTCCGATCTATTTAAATAATAAAGTTATAATAAAGTATTCGCAACTGTCAAAGACGTTTGTCCAAACAAAATTAATGTTATGGACGTGTGTGCGAACAAAATGTTTAATCTTTGTTTGTCAAAGTAAAAATAGCCTCTAATACACGTTCGAAAGCTCAGCAAAATCGTCATGTCGACATAATTATTTGCATCACAAGAGCACATTTTTTTCGTAAAGATACCCGGGTGAAAATATAATCTCCAATGCGAATTGACAATTCAAGATTCAGTTCTGCAAAATGCAAGGAAACAACTGTGGAAAGTCATTGGAAAACTGATGGTGATTTCTATTTTCGTTATACCTCGATAATCCAACAGTTTTCTTATACTTTGGGTGCTATAAACTGATGCAAAATGTTAGAAAACTGATAGAAAAATGTTTAAAAAAATAAATACAGGCTACAGGGAAAGTATGGTAAAAGTTTTTCGATCAGTTTTCAAGATTGTCTATCAGTTTTAAAATATTTTACGACAATCTTTCACCGTTACCATATAAATAATTCGTTGGTTGTATTTTTAATGTCACTCCAAAAACGTTAGTGTATTTTAGACCAAAAGCCTTGATGAAGTTCGCTTAGCGGATGAAACCGGTTGGTAAAATGTGAATAACAAAATTGGTACAACTTAAAATAAAAAATCAAGTGTTTGTTTGACTCGTCTTCTGTTGTAAATCTTGTCAATTGTGCCGTGTTCCGTCCATATTTTATGACTTTTTGGAAAGTTTTTATTTTAAGAATGCGTAAATTTAAGGAATTGTTTTTTAGCTTTTTCTTCTGCAACAGCGGGCACTCACGGAAAGAAAAAATTTATCTGTCAGGGACGGAAAGAAAAAATTTATCTGTCAGGGATTTAATCGACCTCTAATATAATTTATTCATAACAGACAAAAGATTTAGATTACGAGAGACAAAATATACCCACCATGGATATGATTATCACTAACGCAGTCAATTTTTGCTTCTCGTAGTCTAAATGCTGTGTCTGTATTGAATAAAATTTTAGCTAAGTTCACTTATACCTTTTCTTTGCGTGAGTAATTTGTTACTTATGTCATAGGAAAGTTATTCTTTGATTTTATGTAGTTTTAGTGAAAGGTCTGCACTAACAGTATTTTAAATATGAGCATCGCATGTCAGCTGGTAGCGAACAGATGGTGTGAGTGCGATGCAAATATTTAAAATGCGTGAATTGTAATTTGGGAGCGTCCATAAATGACGTCTGCTTTTTTTCCGAGTTTTTGAACCCCCCCCCCCCCTGTCTGCTTTTTCCCATACAAATGACAAAAATTTATGGACGCTCCCTTTACTAATAATGAAGACATATTCAGGGTATACCTTTGCTATTCGTGAAGTGCGTAACTAAACGTGCTCGTAAATAAAGCGTGTAAAATATTTCTGTGTAAATATTCGGAGAAAAGGTACACGGTTTTGTAAACTTCGTAAAACTAGAGCTGTTTTCAAGTCTTCATGATTTGCACTTACGCGCTCACCCTATGTATACTTGTGACAGTTTCCGTAAGTTTAGTAGTTTAGTTGAGTAAGTTAAACCTTTAACGTTTCTATTGTCGGCGGCATATTTAACCCCAAAAATCATTCGATTAAAACAACACTTGGTCCCCCGATGAATAGGGGGTTGGAGTCGAGGCTTACAACCTTGCTCTGGAACACACCACTACGAGGGATTGTGAAAAAACTATTGCAACGAAAGCTGGAGAAGAAAGAGACAATATGCGGTCTCATTCGGATGCTGGGAGGCCTTTGGCAACGACTCGGAAACGGATAAATGATATCAGAATTGGAACATAGAATGTGAGATGTCAAACTCACAGAATAGGAGGATCAACAGAACTGACAAATGAACTGAAGAAGGCCAAAATCGACTTTGCAGCTATTCAAGAGAGCGGATATAATAAAGACTCGCAAATTTCCCGCTATGAACGAGCGATTTTGCGTGCTACGAATTAAAGGCCGTTTTAAGAACTACTCCCTAGTTAATGTACAAGTTCCACAGACATAGTCAAGGACGAGTATTATGAATTGCTCGCAAATATCTACGATGAACTACCGGCACACAACATAAATCGTTTTGGGAGATTTCAACGCCAAAGTGGGTTGGGTAAGGAGGAAGTGTTCAGACCAACAATTACAGTCTGTATGATGAAACGAATGAAAACGTACAGGAGAACGAATGTCGACTCTGATCACTATCTTGTCGTGTCAACACTGCGATCGCTCCTTGCCCGGTTTCATAATGGCCAACGAGAAACTGTGAGGCTTTTTATAGTGGACAAACTAACAGATCCGCAGATAACGGCGACGTATGCTGAAAACATTAACACAAAGCTTCAACAACTTCAACCAGATGATACTCCTCTCGACTGGCAATCGGTCAGTAAAATAATCAAACAAGAAGCGACCAACACCTTAGGATATCAGAGCCCTAATGACTTCAATACCTGGCATGATGCGGAGTGTGCTGATGTTACAGAACGTAAAAACGCTGCGCGCTTAAGAAAGGAAACTGCAAGAACGATAGAACAGAAAGTGGCTGCAGATGCGAGATACAAAGAACTGGGGAAGGAGGAGAAACGTTTGCACCGGCGCAAGAAGAGAGAGGTCGAAGTTAGGACGCTACTTCAGCTACAGAGATTGTGTAGCGCAAATGAGTCAGGAAAGTTCTATAAACGTATAAACAATCAAAGGAAAGGATTCAACCCCCGAATAATCATATGCAAAGCAGTAAACGGAACGTTGCTTACTGCAAAACATGACGTCTTGGAGAGATTCAAAGATCATTTTGATGGATTGTGCAACGGGGATGATGATGTGACTGATGATAGCGATGTTTCCTTTCTTGACGACGACGGTCGTATCGTAGCTGCGCCATTAATGGATGAAGTCTCAGCAGCAATTGCCTCACTCAAGAAAACAAAGCATCCGGTCCGGATAAAATACCAGTGGAACTGCTGAAGATGGGAGGTGAGGAGTTGTCTAAAGTAATGTATGATTTAGAAAAACGAATATGGAACACGGAAGAGTTGCCTGACAACTAGCTGGAAGGTGCCATTTTACCACTGCACAAGAAAGGTGATAAAACCGAATGCGAAACAAAATATATTCGCAATGTGGAAGAAACATTAGATGGCTCCAGATGTCGTGTAAAGGTGCAAAACGACATGTCAGATATGTTTGCTGTTAGAGAAGAATTGAAGCCTTGGAATTCAAATGAGACGTGGTGGTTTCCAAACCAACAAAACGCTGGTGAATGGAACAGTTCCAGTTCTGGACTTTGCAGATGACTTGGATCTCGCCAGTCGTACACATGCAGCAGCAGTTAACACTTTCACAAATCTGAAAATCCAAGCTGAGAGGATGGGTTTGATGATAAACGAATCTAAGACCTAGAACATGAAGACCGAGCCAAATCCGGTAGCCAATCAACAGGGAGACAAAATACGCATTGGAGAGTTCAATTTCGAGATAGTGGATGAGTTCATTTATCTTGGAGCGCGGATACGGCCAGATGGTGACAACACACCTGAAATTCACAGACATATCATGGCGGCAAGCAGATGTTATTTTGGTCTAATTAAACATTTACGCTCAAAGTTAATAGATCGTATTAAACCTTCCAATAAAAAAATTAGTTTTGTCCAATAAAAATGATAAATGTCCAATAAAAAAATTTGTATTAGTAAAATATCATTGTTATTTTACATTATTATTTTGTAAAAGGAAAATGTATTTTACTATTGGACATTTATTATTTTTATTGAGCAAAAATCATTTTTGCTTTGGACAAAAATCATTTTTTATTGGAAGTTACATAATAATACATAGTTAATATTGAAGACAACGAAGTGCCATATTTACAAAACGCTTATTCGTCCAGTTTTGATCTACGGATGCGAATCTTGGCGATGAAGAAAATCGTCACTTTTCTCACAGTTGCTCCTAACGTATGAATGCAAGGTACTTGGTACCATATTTGGAACGATTCGCAAGGGGAAGGGGACGGCGGTATAACTTTGAATTGGAACGTGGTTTTGACGAGCCGGATATAGCGGCAGTGGTGAAAGTCCGAAGGTTGAGGTGGCCCGGGGACTTAGCACGTATGGATAAAAGCGGAGGGCGAAGAGGAGTTGGAAAACGTTGGCAGACGACAGGCAACGTTGGAATGGATATCTAGAGCAGGCCAAGGCCCACAAAAGGCTGTAGCGCCGAAAAAAGTAAGCAAGAAAAATAAATACTGATCGCTGATTGGACTATTTCAAAAAATTGTGAAAAGTGAGTAAAACTGTTGAGTGAATATGAATGGGTGCGTGATGATTGCGTAAATAATAGTTTCAATCAACTTCGTAAGTGGAGCGATCGTACGTTGTAAAATGATGACAGACTTTTACGAAATGTCGTAAAACTTGATTTAGTCAATTTTACATACAAAGTTTACGTCGCGACATTTACGAACAGTAAAGGTATACCCTTCACATAAACTCATGACCTCATCCTCATGACCGAGGTTGGGTTCGCTAGTGAACTTTTCTAGTGTAGTAAAAGTTTGCGCTAGTTGAAAACGCCCTTTCATTGCTTGTGGAACTGGGTTCACGATTTGTTGGTATTTCTTTAATTAACAAATATTTAGCTTAGATCTTTGGAAAACACTCAATTGTCCATGGTTCCGTAAAGCCTAGAAGCTATTTTTGAGTTTTTTGAGATCTACTTTATGCTGTCGAAAGATGAATTAGCATTATGACATCTACAATGTAGATTCTACTTGGACGCTATTTGGACGCTATTAACATTTTCGAATGAAAAATTTGACTAAAGTTGATTGTTGAGAGTTGATTTGACTAAAGTTGAAGTCTGTTCTTTGATACTATGTATATCTAAGGAATATAGAGCAATTCCACAGTCTGTTATCGTTAGAACGGTGTCTGTTGGCTAAACTAGGCAAAGATGAGAGTTTTGTTGTATTCAGAAAAGTTAGATGCAAGATGCAGCTCCTTCATACCACATAACTCTCATCTTTGCGTACTTTAGCCAACAGACACCGTTCCAATGGTAACGGACTGTGTATTAGCAGAAATTCGAAGCTTTTTGCGGTAGCTACTAGCGAAAATGGCTAACTAATTGGGCCACTACCGGCTAGCGATCCAAAATCAATTATTTTGAAATCAAGCGCTGGTACTTGCGTTCGCTAGTGACTAGCGGCGCTAGCCGAACCTTGCTCATGAAAAAAAAAATCCACTCTAGTGTCGACGTTTTCTGGGACGTTAACTCTATTCTTAATAATTATTTGTTTCCTTTGTGCTAATTTTTATTTGCCTGTTTTGAACGGTTGATTTTCTCGAGAATCAGTCGTTCAAAACACATAACATAACAAATTTGCCATTTGAAATTTCTAATTTTCTTCAAAAGTTGTGTTATCCTTGGGGAAAATAGGTAAACTCTTATTCACTGACAAATTTCAAAAATAGTATATTACGGTGGATGCGGCGAAAAACATTCATTTCATGAATATGTTTTTAAGCAACAAGGTTTGGAAAAACTGTTATTTTGACAAGAGAAGAAGTTGCGTATCCGAGCCGAAGGCGAGGTATGCAACTACAAGTGTGAAAATAACACTTTTTTCAAAGCGAGTTGCTTAAAAACACACGAGTGATTTCGCGAGTACACAAAATTGATACCGAATAAATGAATGCTTTTCAACGCATCCAACGTAAGTTATTTTTTTACCTATCCCCTCCGAAAAGTTGGTGTTACAAGTACATTTACAATATTGAGTTTGTCTTTTGATAATCCACGGTGAAAGATGCAAACTAGGGGGATCGATGTTCCCTTTTTTTCGGGCGGCTGAGCTGAAAGAGCCCCTAAAAATGTTTAGATATTTTACTTCAACTAGCACAAAACCGTAGAAGTCAAAAGTTCGCGTTTTGGTGCATCTGATCTTGGCCAAAAATAAATGGTTGACATATTATTGAGCACCTAAAATTTTTTTCAACATTGCACATTTCCTTAATTGAGAAAAATTGGGAAAAATGAATTTAGGGTGCAAACTGGGCAAACAATATTTTTTATGGAGTGTCAAAGTTCGCCGTTGTCGATTTTTCGACGAAAATTATAGCTTGCAACAATCATAACTTTTGAAAATCAATGACAATGTGACCGTTCTTTATTATAGGGTATTTCATTTAGTATTTTTCTAAAATAGTTGACATACAGTTCTCGAATGTATTTTTTGGAACAAATAGAAGAATGACGAAAATATGAAACTGAAAAAAGTCGTCCAGATTAGATTAAAATGAAAATGAAAATGATAATTGTTATCAAAACGCTGAAAATTTTGACATTTTACTTAATTACGAATCTTTTCAAGCTAAAACTCGCCCCTAATCTTTCAAAACAACAGATCGCACTTTGAATGTAAATTCTTATAAAATTCAAATTTTTTGATTATATGTTGGCTCCCACTTCTACCGCAATATTGATCCCGATTCATCACAAAAAATGATCTGAATATGAGATATGTCAACGTCAATGATGTGGTGAAATGTAAACATTGTTTTGAAATTATTTTTCGTGAGCAACAGTTTTGTTGATTTGATTGATGTACTACCAACTACTGCAAATTTTGCAGTGAAGTGATGTGAATTATTATTAACATAGGCAATAGTATCAAATGTTTTAGAAAATAGTTGAAAAATACACAAAATAAAAGTGATTAGCTGTTTGAGTTCATCGCTTTCATAAATCGTGCTAGAACAAGCATGGCTGACACTTTCGAGTCTGTGTTTTAAAATTGTTTTTCAAAAGTTTTAATGCATTTGCCTACGTTAAAATACATTCATTGCAAAGTACGTAGTGGACAACAATAAAACAACAAAATGTTGTTTCCACGTTAAAGATTTTCCCATGAAGACACAAAATATTTAAATATCCTCAATGAAATGTTCACTTTTCGTGGGGCCAAATGTACGTGTATCAGCAACTTTTCGAAGGGGATAGGTAGAAAAAGATATTTATGAACGAAGGAAATGGATGTGGTTAAACATTTTGTTAACGAAATGCGATGTAGGAGGAGTTATTAAAGTTTAGCGATACAGAACCCGTGAATAACAACTTAGCGGGGCTTAATTCGTGTGGGAGCCAACTCAAGAATGTAAAGCTAAACTCTAAGTAAAAAATGAATCCAAATGCATACACACTGATTGCATTCTCTATAAAAACTAAATAACGACAACAAAGAAAAATAATACACTGAAAAATATAAAACGGATATTATTTTTATCTAAAAATATGAAATTACTCGCTGTTTCTTTACTTAAATCCGAATTTTGTTACATGAAATTTCATCGAGCAGCTAAAGATAGTTTCAGAAATTTGCTACAAAATGTTTTCTGAACGTGGTGGTATTTTGGTGGTTGGTGTTATTTTTTATAAGTTCATCATCAATATGCAGTTATATTTGTTATTTTATGTGTGCAGAGAGGCAATTTTAGTTTGTTTGATAAAGCTATAGTGGAAGTATGCTGAAAGCAAGATAAGAGATTTTATTTATTTACATAAGTTCGTTTTTTTTTTGCTATACGCTAAGAAGCTATCGCACTTTTTGGATGAAACCTATTTACTCATTGAGAATATATCTGCTGTACTTAAAAGTCAAGAAACTTCCATGGGCGCTTAAATTACGAAACACCAATTTTGGCCATTTACCCCTTCCCCCTTTTTACGTAACATATTTGAAGGAATGTCATACAAAACAGCTATGCACATCTGCGTTCAACATTACACCCATATTATTATTTGTGGAAAAAAATAAGAAAAACTTGAAACATTGGTGACGTCACCACCAAAGAAAAAGCATGCATATAAGAGGTGATGACAAATTCATTACTCGTGTTGAATTTTTAAGAAAATGTAAAATGGAAATATGAGCTTGTCTAAGAAAAAGTTTGTTACGTAACATTGCTACGGAACCTACCCTCCCCCCTAAAAGTGCCTCTTCGTAACTTAGGACAGCCCCTATAAGAGCAGCCCCTTCAGTTGCCAGATCTTCATGAAAGAAGGTCTTTGGTTTGGTCTAACATTTACTTAAACAAGTGTAACATCAAAAATATTCCAAGACAAAAGAAGAAGGAGGTTGTAGTGGCGGCGCACGGGTCAATTAATAAGAGGCCATCATTTAGAGCTCAAGCTAAAAATTTCGAGTTGTAGACGACCCCTAAAAAATTTAAATTAGTGTGACTTTGGTCCCTGGGGAAGTTTCCGGCGCTGTATGTGATATATTTTTCATGGATTACAACATTGAAACACACCGTCTGTTCGTTGATTTCATGGCAGCCTATGATCGGATGGCGAGCACGGACTGTCGGACGAACAATTCGGATTTCGAAAAGGGAGATCGGCGATTGAGGCCATTAAAAAAGTCATAGAGACCACCGACAAGGCGCGGAAGCAAAACATACGGGGTAACCGCTTCTGTGCTATAACGACGATAGACGTTAGAAATGCCTTTAATAGCGCAAGCTGGATAGAGATAGCCAAGGCATGTCATGAGAGTCCCCGATTACCTCTGTAGGATACTGAAAAGCTATTTCGAGCGACGAGTACTAACGTACGATACTAATGAAGGGAAAAAGACAGTCGACATCACAGCTGGAGTACCACAGGGATCCATATTAGGACCAACGCTGTGGAATGTTATGTATGACACAGCGCTGAGGCTGAAACTGCCAAGATGTGCTAAGACGATTGCTTTTGCCGACGACTTGATCCTCACGGTATCCGGAACGTCGAAGATGGAGGTAGAGGTGGTTACGATGGAGACGCTAGAAACTGTCGAAAACTGGATGACAACGGCGGGGCTGAGGCTGGCCCACCAAAAAAACTGAGATCATGCTAGTAAGTAACTGCAGAAAAACCGAACGAATCATTTTGAACATTGACGGGGAAGAAATCACATCCACTCGCCAATTAAAATACCTTGGAGTTGTGCTGGACGACCGCAGAAATTTTCATAGCCATGTGGACTACACGTGCGAAAAGGCAATGAAAGCCACCGCAGCATTGGCCAGAATAATGCCAAACGGCTTTGGACCGCGCAGCAGCAAAAGGAGGCTCCTTGCAAGTGTCACCCTATCGATATTGCGCTACGGCGCACCAGCGTGGATACAGGCGCTAGATACGAAGAGGAATCGGAGAAGGCTTAATAGAGCCCAGAGGCTGGCAAGCATAAGAGTAGCAAGCGCATATCGAACAATATCCTTAGGAGCGGTATGTGTTATAGCCGGAACGATGCCCATATGCATAACGCTGACAGAAGACAGTGAATGTCATAGAAAGAAGAGAATGGAGGGTGAAACTACCAAAACAGTTAGGACGAAATTAAGAGCCGAATCAATGAGACAGTGGCAGCAAGAGTGGGACTCCTCGGACAAGGGAAGGTGGACCCATAGACTCATACCAAAAATAACGACATGGGTACAGAGAAAACATGAAGAGGTTAATTTCCACCTGACACAGTTTCTGTCTGGTCACGGATGCTTCAGGAAGTACCTGCACAGGTTTGGATTCACGGAGTCACCTTTCTGCACGACATGCGATAGGCAGGAAGAGACTGCGGAGCACGTGTTATTCGTCTGCCCCCGCTTCGAACAAGAACGAGGAGAGCTGTTGACTGTGAGTAGGCCAGATGTAAGTGCCGAAAACATAATATCGGAGATGTGCCGCGATGAGTAGGTGTGGATAGTGGCGGATAATGTAGTTGCGAAAATAATGACGAAGCTGCAAATTGCATGGAGAGACGATCAAAGAAGACTGGCAGTTGATCTAAGAGAGTAGGTGCGAAAGCACAGCTCCTCCCCGAAGTAATGCTGTGAGGCGGTTCCGGGGAGAAGAGAGCACGAAGACTAAGGAAGGAGGTTTTAGTTGGTAGGTCATTAAAGAATGGAATCCAACACTACCTTGGTTCAGAAAGACCGGGTGTCTATGAAGATTTCCTCACCCTTATAAAAAAAAAATGGCAGCCTATGACAGTGGTAGAAGAAATAAGCTATGGAAAGTAATGGAGGAATTTGGAATCCCCAACAAACTGATCTCGCTAAAGAAGCTAACACTGAACGGAACTAATAGCAGAGTAAGGATCCGTAACCAACTATCAGACATTTTCGACACAGAGAGGTAGATCCTCTAGCGACGTTGCTTTTTAATCTGACACTGTACTTAGACAGCTGTGGACATAGACTGCAGCGGCACCATTTTCACCAAGTTCAGTCAGTTGCTAGGTTTCGCTGATGACCTTGGATATACTATGACGAAATATGGAAGTCGTTAAAGACAAGTTTATGACCTTGCAGAGGAAAGGGACCGAACTCGGGTTGAAAGTTAATGACGCAAGAACACAAACATTCAAATTGGTCAACAAATTCGTATACCAGTTAATGAAGCTACAAAGACTAGCACTAATCGGAATAACTTCCGCTATGAGAACCACTCCATCAGTAGCGCTTGAAGCGTTACTGAATATCGAATCCTTTCATATCCACATTGAATCTCTCGCCCGATCCACGCTTTTGAGGCTTCTGGTGTGTGACACAAATTTTGGGCATTCTAGGTTGTGGGCAATTATGTCGAAACAATCGCCTGAACTCAATATGCCTTGTGACAGGATTATAACAGTCTACAGATTTGAAAAATCGATCACTGTCAACATTCCTGAGCGAGAATATTGGTCCAAACCAATAGTATCTACAAATGAAAACATGTCATGGTTCACCGATGGCTCGCGGTGCAATAATCTAACCGGTTCAGGAATTTTTTGCCCAAGGTACGGAAAAGAACTATTTGTTGTACCCTTGGGCAGGTATATGACCGTATTTATCACAGAAATTAATGGAATTTTAGAACGCTGCAGAGCAATTCGTCAACACCATACTGCAAGCTCTCTGCCCATCAATATTTACACAGATAGCCAAGGAGCCATAAAAACACTAAGTGGCTACAAGCTCTCGTCTTCAATAACTCTTGAATGTCGCAATTCTCTGCAAAAACTGTCAGAAACTCGGTAGTAACGCTAACTTGGTTCCCGGGTCACTCAAATATTGAGGGAAATGAAAAGGGAGACGAGCTAGCAGGACTTGCTTCCGAAAATCGCTTCATTAGCCTAGAACCAGCTATGGCCGTCTCCTACTCAACATTTCAACGAATTCTTTTGGACTGGAAAGCTCAAAGATTCAAACAACACTGGAATTCTCTAAGTATGGCAAGGCAAGCAAGAAATTCTATAAAAATAAACAACAAAAACGCAAGGTATTGCCTATCACTCAACAGAACCAATCTGAAAAAATTAACAGGTATCCTAACAGGACAACAGGAAACATCTCCACACAATAGGTGTGTCGAACGACCCTAGCTGCGACATGTGTGGTGATATAGAGACCACGGAACACTTCCTTTGTCAATGTCCGGCTTATATAGGACCCAGAGCGTTACATCTGGGCTCGTACACTATTAACTACAATTCTGTCTGGAGCATCGCTCCAGTAAATATCCTCAAATTCATCAACAAGAATAAAAGAATTTAAATTAACTATTATTTAGGGGACGAGTTATTCTGGGTCCAAGTCAGTAAGCTGAAATTCAAAATGCCCAATATACAAATCTCTGACCAGACCGGTAGTTACGTATGGTTTGGAGTCATGGTGTTTGACACAAAAAGACGAACAATCGCTGCACACGTTCGAAAGAAAAGTACTGCAGACAATATTTTTGGACCAGTCTTTGACCAAAGACAGAACCGATGGCGCAGACGATTCAATCATGAGCTTAGTCAGCTTTATGGAGAGCCGGACATAGTCAGAACTACCAAAATAAAACACGGCTCAGTCATGTACAGCGAACGAAAGATCATCATATCAAAAAAATTCTCAAGGTCAGACCGGAAGGCAAGAGAGGTGCAGGGCGTCTAAAATCCAGATGGTACAATGCAGCTCTAGCCGACTTGAAAACTGTGGGAGTATCCAGCTGGGAGACGTTACCTGTAGATAGGCCTAGTTGGAGAAGGCCAAGACCCTTAAAGGGTTGTAGTGCCGGTTAAGTAAGTAAGTAACCGACGATTCAAAACCGGGTTAACAGTATTTTAAAATACAGATTTGTTCACTTTCGAAATTCCGTTGGAGAAATCAATTAAACTCAGTTGGAAGAAAGGACATATTCGGCTTAGTACTTTTATTCAGCAGAGATTTTTGTTAGATGTATAGATGTGTAAATTGGCTTAGTAGTGTAGGTCCTTAGCGACATTTCGCTGCACTATGTTTCACAAGTGTGAACTTTTGGCCATAAGTAAATGTCGACGAGTAGACTCCAAATCAATTGGGAAAGTTCCTAGTGCAGAGATAAATTCATAGAATTATTGTGAAGCGACCATTGAATCGATTAAAGTGTCCAAGTATTTTTCGGTAGAGCTAATTTTGTTTCTTTAACATAACCTCAAATAACTTTTGAACAAGACGAAACAGAATAAGATTTATTCTTAGTAATTCTCTACAACTTTGCTCAACGCTGGAAATTTTAATCTTGACATGGGAAGGAATTAGGAGCGGTTTTTCACTTTCGGGTCAAGAATTCCTAACAACGAAAATGAACTTTGGGGTGTTAACATATGACGTTACACTTGATATAAAAAGTTAGTATCCATAAACGGGTCAAAACTCAGTCAGGACAGCAAATTTTGTTTTTAGAACTCTGGCTACCTCCCCAAATAGGGGGTGTATTTGGGGGGGGTAGCCGGAGTACTATAAGCAAAATCTCTGACCAGTTTGCAGTAATGGACTTTTTGAATTTTATAGCAAGTGTGACGTCATATGTGCACGACTCCCTTTGCTGTCAATTTACTATACATTGAGAAGCTTTTACTACGAAAAATTGTATGGAATCGCCCAAAGTTAATTTGAACACATAATAAATGTGTTGGATTCCTAATCCAGAGAGTCCAATACTCAGAAAACTCGGATCTCATTTTGCATTTTGGAATTTGAATTGACGCACTGCCATCATTGAAATCTAAAAGTGGCAAATGAGAAACCTATTAACCGCTTCCTTTACTTCCGGTTAACCATAAACGCGGTTATTTGATTCTCGATTAATTGCAATCACTAGGAAGCGCTGATTGCAACTGTAGAATATAATATCTCAATGGCAATTTCGAAAAGCGGAGGACATTTTTTGACTGAATGTTCAAGCATTGTCTGAAGTAGACTTGAGATCAATGACTCAAATTCTTCAACTATATTCTCAATCAATAAATGGGTTAATTAGTTCTCTAATTACTTGAAAAATGTAAAATTAAATAGAATTTGTAAATTTTGTTAAACCTTAACACTCGTATCAAGATCTCCAACCCATGTATCTGGAGGATATCGTGGAAACGGCCCAAGTTTCTTTACGGAAACGTTACTTGGCAAATCAATAAGTCGTCCTTCTTTTTTCAGTCGTTTCCTTCTTGCCACTCGCTTCTTCGATCTTATCATCAAAGCCGCCTGCATTTTGATTTATTTTTTTTCTCCTTTGTTTGCGTTGCTTTCACTTAATTAAATTTTATTATCTCATTTCTTGAATTAACACTATATTTATATTTAATTTACATCGGGATATCACATTTTATTTTCTGCATTTTTAACGGTGACATTGCTAGTGTCACCGTTAACTTTTTATTTTATGTTTAGTATGTGTTCGACTCATATTTAACACTATTTCATATTGATGAGTTACAGCATTTTTTGATTTTAAATTTCTCTTTGTATTCTTTGGACTTCACTTTGATTGATTCCATTTTCAATGAGTTGCTAAATGTCGCGAAATAGACTCACTGTAAAATGTGTAAGGTCATTTCAGCGCTGGATCAAAATTTTTGATGATAATTTAGAAAGCGTCGTCGTATTTCCAACGTACTTTAAATCTCACTATTAACTTTAAAGCTTTAAGAGCATGTTTCTAACTTTGGACGAATAAAAAAGGAATTCATGAAAGTAAACACAACACGTAATAGCTATTATTTCGGAATCTTCTACAAATGTAGCACACCAGTTTTAATTTGCAAAAGCCCAGCGCAAACCTATTTCTTCTTGCATGGTTGAGCTTACAGTGTTGCCATTGACAGTCATTCATTTTCAAAGACTTTCTTAAATACTCTCAAGTAAAATGTGTAAAATTTTTTCAGAGTGAATTTCCATTTCATTTTGTGTTGTGGCAAATACACGTGTTCATAAAAATGTACCTTCATTTAAATGAAATATTTCTCATCTGATATAGCTAGATCAAAGTTAATATTCCTGAAATAATAATACGTGCTCATCATTTATTATATACTCGACCAGAGAGCCGACCTAAAAATGACGGCGGCGGCTAGCCGAAAAAGAAAGTTCGGCGGCGACTAAAAAATCGGTTAAGGCTTGCTCAAGCCGGCTCGGAACTCTGACTAAAAGAAATCCAAAAATTCAAGTTTTTTGGTATTGAAGATAATTTTTTATCGCATTTTATCCCAAGATTCAAGTAACAAGTTACCGTCAATAGCCATACATTATGAAACTTTATAATTGGACTCAAATGTTTTGGACTGACTTAGGGTGAGCTCTGCGACACGAGTTTACAGATAAGAAAATAATCACGTTGACTTACTGAAAAAAACAGTAGGGGTTTCATAAGCTTGTGCAACTTTTTATTTCAGGAGTAAATTTTATTAGTGAAATGAAATGTTGCACAATATTATGATTCCGTTACTGTATAAAAAAAATTAGATATAGCCGACTTTAGAACTAGCTTAGAGCCCTGAGCCTTTGAACCTAAAGCTGGATGCAAAAGTGTTGTTCTACAACTTTGCCTTTCAATGTGTTTCTCAGTATCTCGTGCTTAACGAAATATTGATGAATAATACATTACTGCCCAGTACCATCAGTTAAGCCTATTCTGAGGACCCAAAACACCAAACCACCGAGCAAACATTCTCCAAATTTTCAAATCTGTACGAGTACCTCTGTCTGTTTGTATAATAATAATAATAATAATCTGCCTTACAACCCATGAAGGGTTAGAGGCTAGATCATTATTTACTAGTTTCGCTGTTTGTGGTTCTACTTTTTGAGATCCTTTCATTACCGGAAAGTTTTACTGCGCCAGTGGTAAGCTGTGCGACAAACCCAGTGCCATCTATGAGATGTAACTAGGAGCGTTATTGTATACAATAATCAAAACCATCTGTCTGTTTGTATACAATAATCAAGGACAGACGACTTTGCCTTGATACCATCCCAATGTTGAGTCATAATGGATGATTTTTGCACCGTAGACGAAGGTTCTAGACATGAGAATTTCCAAAGTATTTTTTCCCCTGAAATGTAATCGAAAAATCTTTTATGAGATTGAATCTGGGCACTGTCAACCCAAGGCCCGCCGAGCTAGGGCCGTTTAAGTGGTTTTTAGTCTTTTGCACGTAACTCGAGCAAATATTTTCCGATTTTCATAAAGTTTTCATTTTCAGCCCAACAAATTAGCTAGGGCACTAAACCTAGTCTATGTTAGGGCCCTACGTGTCTTTCGTACATAAATCGAGTAAACCTCTTCCAATTTTCAAAAGTTCTTTTTTTAATTGAAAGGTCTCACATTGTACAGAAGAAATTTTTTGATTAAAATTGGATTTCTACGTTGAGCCGTATTTGTTCATAAATCGGGTAAATATAGACCGAATTTGTTGATTCTTTTATATTCAAATTTTTCGTTGGAGTGATTCGGCTGATGGGGTCTTTAATGTAGGCTCAAGTCCAGCGGCGCCGTCCATGGAGGGCAAGCAAAATTTTTTAATTTGATGATGTGTATTTGGCAAACAGGCCAAAGTAAGCAATGAAACGGTAGCTAATGTTTGCTTTTATAGCGAAAGTTATAAGCAAATTTTTGAAGTAATATATTCCGAATGAAGCTGCGGTATTTGCCGTTAATGTGACAGAAGTAAGCGTGCACGCGAGCGAAAGTGTTTCTATTTTTGTTATTTAATTGAACCCACAGCAATTATAGATTTTACAAGAAATATTCTAAAGTCCTAAGATACCCTATAATTTGAATCTCTCAATTTGTGAAACAAGTTTTTTTTTTTTTAAATTATTCGAAACTTACGAATAACGAGTCTGTTCCAGCCATTAAAGTGTAATTCTGAGACATTCTCATGAAAAATTCATGCCCGTTTCGTTAAAAACTCTGCAGATATATGCTGCTTGTCGTGGTTTGCAAGTATACGTAACCTATACATCAAGAAATGACTTCAAAAATGTATGGGCTAGAAGTTTGGAATAACGATTCATCGATACAAAATTGATCTAGGTATTCCAAAATATTCAAAAAAAAATGTCGGTCCTTGAAAAAACGTCAAATGTAAAATGGATTGCTAATCCTGTAGGGTGGAATATGCCTTGAATGTACCATTTCTGTTCAGAAAGTGATTGAATTTACCTTCCGTTTCATTTGTTATGTTTATTCCTCTCGTCACGGGGGCGTTGCCCCTCCTATACTCGGCGCCGCTGCTCAAGTCACGATACGCGACCCTACACGATAGTTGGTGATTTTCCATGATTTTTCCTCTAATGATGTGGTTTTTGTGCGGTGTTGTAGAGAAAAAAGATCAGAAATTTTTTGTACATGCAAGTATGGGCCCGAGCACTCTCCTTAGGACTCTAGATTGGTCCTAAGGTCTGCCCGGCCTAAATTTTTTTTGCTATGTTGTGGAGTAAATGTAAGGAATTTTTTTGTCCATGGAATTAGGGGTGCGAGGCCCCTTCTTAGTGCAAAAAATTATTTTTTGTGGTTAGAATATTGTAATATTACCCTTTCAGCAATTTCCGATCCAGTTTAATTTAGAATAATTTCGTATACTTAAGAGTTCGCACCATTTATTCTGATGCGTACGGGTCCCTTGCATATGCTTATGACAACTTTGTCTTTTTGGCAGTCGGCAGACAGACCTATTTTTCATCGTTTCCTAATTTAATTTCTTGAATCTTATTGGTTGTTTTTATCGATTAACATTTCCCGCCGTGAATACCAACTTCCCGGTTTTATAGATTTCCAGGAATGCGATCAATTACCTTGTCCCATTTCTCGGAATCTAAGATTTCCGATTCCAATGAATTTCGACCCGCAGCGGCCGTTCTAAAGTAGAGCGAAAGCCAAGTTTTTCGAAAAAATCACGAAAATTTCGATAAAATCATCTCTACCAGTTGAGCGAATTTGTATTTGAAAAATTTTTGCGCTTGACATTTTTTCCATTTTAGCTAATTTCAAGCCGGCTCAAGCCGTACTTTTGACACCTCTACGGTGACGGCTCGGCTTAACCAAAAGTGCCGGCGGCGCACAGTGGATTTTTTGTAAGGTTTTACGGCGCAAGGGCTCATGACTGTAAAAAAAATTTTATTTTAAAAACATTTTCGATTCTGTGCTCACAATTAAATCCCCAGCAATAATTAATCCTTTTTTTCTTTATTTATTTGTTAACTTAAACTTGAAAAATCGTTAAAGTTAAAAAATAAAAAATGTCTTAAAAAAATCCTTGGAGTTTTGTGATCATGGAAATATACTTATAAAAAATTTTGAGATAGAAGTTCCAAAATTAAAATTGAATTGAAAAATCATAGGCGCTCGGCAGCAATGCGCCCGAGACGCAAGTCCCCATACGAACAAAAAATTCGGAATTTTTTTTTTCGTAGAATGCGGAACCATATAGACAGCTGAGTTTTGACTCCCCCCTTGCGACGTACACCCCGGAACATGTCATTCCCAGATTCCACGGAAAATTCTAAGGCGAACTTCACTCAATAAAATCGGTTGAGTGGATCCGGAGATATGACCTTTAGAAAATGATCATTTTCAATACAAAAGTGCATTTTTGCAGAATCCAAAGTTAATAAAAACATCCTACGTTAGTTAGTTAGACTTTACTGGTTTCCATTGACACTTGTATTAAAAACGACTTTTTAGCTCCCGCTCGAAAACGGCTCGACAACTTTTCTCGAAATTTTGCAGGGGGCTTCGGGTGGGCGTTCTACGCCATATGAGACTTTAAAAAAGGGGAGGTACCGGCCTCTTTTGGGCGTCAGGGCCTTTGGAAGGCGCCATATGTGTTTGTATGTGTAATGTGTATGGTAGCACATTGCGTATGAGATAGAGGTTTGGTGTCAAAGGGAAAGTTGTTGGGCTGGGTATGTAGTGTATCGGGGTGACCACCAAAATGGCGGAAAAAAGGCAAGAGATCAAATAAAACTTTTGTTATGTTGTAGAGTAAGTTGAGGGGATCATTTTCGCCCAAACAATTTTTCTACTTCCAAAAGAAGTGCATTATATAGTAACAATTCTGGTTACTAGATTAACAAAAGATTCAAAATGATTGCTGTGATCACCACACTGTGATCACCGTTTTTAGAAGAGAAATGCGACGCAGGTCCTCGTTTGTCCTTCCAAAACAACTGATATCAACTTGGGTGACGCTTAAAGCTTCGAAAACGCAAAAAATTCTGTTAAAATATGATCACATTCGATTAAAAAAATGCGTCAAAAATACCGGACCCTCCCAACGTAATAATTTTTCCGCTCTCAGATTTCCCTACGCAAAAATTTGGCAACCGTACTCTATACATCACGCAAAGAAAAATTTTTATTAGGAGGCCGTGC
This sequence comes from Pseudolycoriella hygida, assembly GCA_029228625.1. Lineage (NCBI taxonomy): Eukaryota > Metazoa > Arthropoda > Insecta > Diptera > Sciaridae > Pseudolycoriella > Pseudolycoriella hygida. Next base: position 123,325,227 of record CM055403.1, read on the forward strand.
AACAGAATTGACTAATATTGTTTTTGTTCCTTTTAAATATTTTGAAATTAATTTCTTTTTTTTGTAATAGATTCAATAAAATATACTATGGGTCAATCATCTAGTGGTCTACCTAGTGTTTCTGACTGTGTTTGTTTTTGTTTAACGGATAATGTCCAGGATGCGAGTGCTCAAAATTGGATTTTTTGCAAAGGATGCAGCAAGTGGTACCATAGAAAATGTTGTTTGGTAGGTGATGACGAATGCAAAAGGATGGTAAATAACACGGATTGGTACTGCTCAAGTCTTCATTGCGACAGGATTTTTTCTTCATTTGGAGATAATGATAAGGTAAAACATCCAACTCGTGAACGTTTGACTAGGAAATGTAAAAACAAATGCCCAGAACGTGTTTCAGAAATTTCTTTGGAAGATGTTTCTGTTTCTGGAAGGGTAATTTGTAGTATTTGCGGTTTCCTGGCTAAGAATATTCATGGGTTGAATGTTCATATGAGTAAACATAGGCGTGACATTCATGTTAGTGATAATTTGCCTAATAATGAAATGTCTAATTCTGATGAGTTGACACATGATGAGACTGTATCTGAAATTTTAAATAATTTCGGATTACTGCTTAACAAGTGTCGAGTTTCAGTTCCATTGACTCGTATTATACAGAAATCCGTGAGGATTGCTGTTTGTCAGGAACTTTGTAGGGAAATTGAAGGTTTATTACAGAAAAATGATGTTAATTCTTGGATGAGATTACTTGCTTTTCCATACATCGTTTTGAATAATAAATCAAAGGGGAAAGATGGTATTAATATCATTAGGTCTAATTTGAATTTCTTTAGAGATTGTAGGGACATCAATGAAGCTTTGTCCAAAGTTTTAATTGACGCAAGTATTCCATTCACATTGAATAAATCTGTCAATGGAGATGCTGTTATTATGAGAGTAGCTACGAGGAAAGTTAGTGAGGGTGACATCAAAGGTGCTGTTAGAGTTTTATGCTCTAATGAAACTGTTGCGCCTCAAACTTTGGAAACTGTTTCCAAGCTGAAGGCCAAGCACCCAGATGATGATGGCGGGGATTTTGAGAAAATAGAACTGATTAGTAGTTTGTCAGCTACTACAATTGAGGATGTTGTCAAAGCTATAAGAAGCTTTCCATTGAGTTCTTCTGTTGGTATAGGCGGTTTGCGACCTCGACATTTAAAAGATTTAACTTCTTTTACTTGCGGTGAATCTGCAAATCGTCTTTTAAGGGCAATAGCCTCATTGGTGGACATTATTAAGTTTGGTAATGTTCAAAAAGATGTCTCTAAAATATTTTTTGGAGCTTCATTGACTGCTCTTATGAAAGGTGAGGATGATGTTAGGCCGATAGCAGTAGGTATTGTTTGGAGACGCTTAACAGGTAAAATTGCTTGTTACAATGTTAGGGATAGCTTAGTCGAGAAGTTAAAACCCGTTCAGTTAGGATTTGCTGTTCAAGGAGGGGCAGAAGCTTTGGTTCATGCTGTACGTAGATTCTGTACAGCTGACCATGATGGGCCAATGGCTTTAGTTAAGTTTGACTTTAGCAATGCCTTTAATATGTTATTTAGAAAGTTTATGTTAGGCGAAGTTAAGGAGATATGTCCAGAATTATTTCCTTTGCTTCAACAAGCTTACAGGCTTTCCTCCAATCTTTACTTTCTTGATGAGCCTTTGCTTTCAAAGAGAGGGTTTCAACAGGGTGACCCACTAGGTCCTCCAGGTTTTTGTATTGGTATTATGAGAATGACACATTCTCTTTCATCTAGGTTAAATGGTTGGTATTTAGATGATGGTACTGTTGGTGATAGGCTTTCAGTAGTATTAGATGATATTAGGAAAGTGTTAGATTTTTGTGAATTATCAGGCTTGTCATTAAACAAAAAAAAATGCGAAGTTTTTTTTTGTTGATGCAACTGATGAAGATAAGGCCCACATGTATTCTGAGATATCAGCGTTATTGCCAGGGATTAAGAAAGTTGATGAGTCTTCTCTTGAGATATTAGGCTCACCAATCTTTGAGTCAGGTTTAGAAAGGATGTTTTCATCCAAAATTGCAAAGATCAAATTAATGTGTGATCGTTTACAATTAATGGATGTTCACCCCGCATTGTGTATTTTTAGGAAGTCTTTAGGTAGTTGTAGGTTCAATTATTTGCTGCGTTCTTCTAGGGCATTTCTATTACGTGATCATTTAAAAAATGTTGACGAGATTTTTCGTTCAACTATTGAAGCGATTACGAATGTTAGGATGTCAGAATTTTCTTGGGATCAGGCTACTCTTCCTTTAGCTTTTGGGGGTTTAGGCATTCGGAAGGTTGAAGATTTGGCATTGCCAGCCTATTTATCATCTGTGTATTCTTCATCTGATCTGTCAAATAAGTTGTTAGAAAAATTTAATTTGCAAATAATCGATAATTACATTTTAGAGTTAGTTGAGGAAATTCCTCAAGATTTTATTCCAGGTTATGAGAAGAGAAAGGAGCAGAAAAATTGGGATCTTCCGAGGATCAACAGCAAGTTTTCTAGGATGTTTGATTCTAGTGAACCTGTTGCTCGAGCCAGACTACTTGCGTCATCTACTAATGAATCTTCAAAGTGGCTGCAGGTGGTCCCATCGAGTAATACGGGTTTACTATTAGATAACAATTCCGCGAGAATTGCTGTTGGTCTTCGTTTAGGTTCTCAATTATGTGAAGAACATAAATGCATCTGTGGTGCTATGGTTAAAAAGGACGGCCTACATGGTTTGTCTTGCAAGAAGAAATCAGGGATAATTTCTAGGCACGATGAAGTTAATAAAATTATTTCTCACGCATTGTCTTCCGCAGGATTTCCAAATATAATACAACCACCAGGAATTTCTAGGGATGATGGTAAACGACCTGATGGCATGACTCTAATTCCGTGGAGTCATGGAAAGTCTCTTCTCTGGGACGTGACTGTTCGAGACACGTTAGCTCCTTCTTATGTCAATGAATCTTCCAAGAAAGCGCGTTCAATAGCCGATAAAGCGGAAAGATTTAAGCATAATCATTATATTCGTTTAAAAGAGAATTATTTATTAACTCCTGTTGCTTTCGAAACTCTAGGTTGTATGGGCCCAGAAACGAAGAAATTTATAGGCAAATTAGGGTCATTGATAAGGACAGCTTCTAGGGAATCACGCTCGAAAGATTTCCTATTACAGAAGATTTCAGTTGCAATTCAAAGAGGCAATGCGGCATGCATCCTGGCAACATTAGGGAAAAGTAGAGTAGATGAAATTTATTTATTGTAATTTGTTGTTGAAAAGATCGTTTTTTTTACTGGCTGCGCCATTGTGAGCAGTCTTTTTTTTTCGCTTAAATAAAAAAAAAAAGTTCTCAAAAAAAAAAAAAAAAAATTTATTGTGTGAAATCTGAAAGCGCAGAAAAAATATTACGTTGGGAGGGTCCCGCATTTCTTTAATCAAATGTCAAAATATTTCAAAAGAATTTTTTGCGTTCCGAAGCTGTAAGCGTCATCCAGTTGTTTTCGAAAAAGGGACGAGGACTTGCGTCACATTTCCCTTTTAAAAACGGTTTTTGTTGTGATTCGGGAATTTTTTGAATGTAGCTATTTATGAATCTGACAAAGAAAATAGGCTCAAGCGTGGATGTTTGTAGAGCTTACAGTGCCCTCATGATTAGTACATATTTTCACCCCTTAACTCAGGTGGAGCGACAGTCAATACAAAACCACCTACTCAATGATTTATTAATAGTTACCGCGTTCTAACAAACACAATATCCTCCTAACTACTGTCCTCGATTTTCGAAAGTTAACATAGTTTAGTTATAATTTCCAAGTTTCATAAAAGAATTATCGATACATTGGCTTATTTGTACCTATAAGCACTTGAACATGTAAATTTGTCTTGCCTTTGGCAAGTCAACGTTATATGAAGTGCTATGAATCGTCAATTGTACATTTTGAATTAGTTTTATCTATTAAAAGAGCTTTGTTATAAATGTTTTGAGTTATTGATTTCGGCAAAAATGGCTTTAACCCAATACTTTGTGTGTTGTAGACACCATACGATTGTCAACATTAAAGGAACGTAGCCAGCTATGCATGTGAATATATCCACACATTATTGAGTGGGAAAGTAAATCAATAAAATTTTTGTTTCGAATTGATAGTCACGCAAAGGACAGACCTAACATTTTTTTAAATTTCCATTTTGCTATTGTGCTCAAACTCATAGATGTGTATATATGGATGTTCATAAATTATAAGACTTTTATACTCTTGGTAAGTACATGCTTGCAATTCACATAGAACTTAATATTCAGCATTGTATATGTTTCGCTGGACTGTTTTCTGTCGGTTTATTATGTATAATTTGGTATTAACGGCAATGGAGTAATGACCTAGATTGGCAAAACATTGTATTTTGGATTGTAGTGTATGAATTGTTACTTATTTAATATCGAACATGCCTCAAATGTATAACATGCACACACAGTAGACACTCATTCCAATTTACATGAATTTTATACCTCAGTTAAAACGCATTAGCCAGATGGGTTAAGAGAAGTCATTTTCACATTTTTAATGAATCGATTTGTGTGATGTACAAATTTTTGGTTGAGAGACACACGTTACATAGTAACACTCGGTACAAATACCAAACAACGTTTTAAAGTTTTCTGTATTAATGAAAATAACGAAAATGTCCCCTCGGTACTTACATCGAACTCTATGTTTATTTTTTCCTTTAATCCATTCCATCCTTAATTTATTGGCGTGTGGTATTCGCTGTTAAGTGCAATTAGTCTTTATATAGACTATTCGTACTTAAGAGCATTGTCGCAAAAATGTAAACTGTCAAAGCTGCGATGTTTTTTTTAGAACAGAATTCTGCGTAAGTAAGAAATTATTCAAAATTCATCTATGAGTCAGAACATATAATTATTGAGTCAAAGTGTCAAAATTTAATCTAAAAAAACATCGCATAGCCGAGTACTTTGCGATGTTTTTTCAGATCAAATTTTGACACTTAGACTCAATAATTATTTATTGTGAATCAGAGAATCTATAAAGGAATGTGTTATGCAAACAGTAGATGTTTCGGAATTTAAAATTGATGATCACTGCCTTAGAAATATGTAATGAAAAAACATCGCAAAACATAGAACTGTCAAAATATCTGACACGCTCTTAAGCACGCAGCCTAGTGCCGACTTGAAATTTGTATGACCTATAGTGTTCATTATACCCTTGACGTTAGTCAGGGTCCTACGGCCGAATTAGGGTCGATTTTGTCCGTGTGTCCGCGTCCGTGTGTCCGCGTCCGTGTGTCCGCGCACGTTTGAATTCTGAGAAATATGTGGATATTAAATAAATAAAATCCTTTTTGTTTCACAATTTAAGCTTGTAATCACAATTATGAATGCCTACTAGGGAGGTAATGTTGCCATTCCCTTTCCATCGCAAATTGCGCCCAAACAAAGTACAAAAAATTTTAGGGGTGCCACAGCCAAACTGCATGGAAAAATGACTTTGTCAAAAAAAGCGAATTTTTTTGTCTGTAAAGCAGGTACAGCAACTTTGTTGGCTAGTGTTATAGGCATCGGAAGAAAATTTTGTTAGGCTTTCGATTACCTCTCAAATAGAAATCACTACAAACTATGTTCGATTGTTCGATTTTTAGACCCGTACGAAGAACGAAGTTCCTCGAAAAAGGGTATTATGCGTTTACCACGAAGTTTGTAACCAGTCAACTCCAGCAAAACTCCACCGATTTTCAAAAACTTTTCTCTCCCTTAATCTGTGCACCGTTTAAGTGGTTTTTGGTATTTTGTCCATAACTCGAGTAAATCTTCTCCGATTTCCTTAAAGATAATCGGAAAATTGATTACAGGATTGAATTTGGGCAAAATTGGTTGAAAACTTTCGAAGTTACGGTCGAAAAAGTAGTGAGAAACGTGGTTTTTTGAAGGTTCGTGGAGCTTTTTCACTTATATCTCTGCGAAATTAGAACGGAAATCGCTTTCCACGGTTTTGAATGAAAGATATGGACATCAGAAAATCAAGAAAATTAAATTAGTGAAAATCTTTGGAGTGGTTTGGGCCATAGTGTAGGTGTGGGCCCAACTCGAGCTACGCGAACAAACACGATATTTGTTTTTCTTTTTGTGAATAATGATAATGAGGTTTGTTTTGCAGGGCTTAGAGAAAAAAGGCGCGAACTTCTTTGTCCGTGGAGGTATGGGTCAGAGGCCTTTGCTAAATGCTCTAGGTCGGATCTAAATTTTGGGCTTATTTTAAGGGCATCATCATCATCATCAAACTTTATAGACCGTTAGTACCTTCCGGTGTGAGGTCTTTCTGCCGCAACCCCAGATTGGTGAACTATCGTCCTCCATGCCCTCCTATCGCCCGCCAAGGAGATGGTTTGTTCGCCCAGAGAAAGTCCCCTAACTTCTAAATCTGATTTAACTGAATCGATAAACCTTCTCCTTGGTCTACCCCTTGGCCTAACACCCGGGACTTGTGCATCCAAGATCCTTTTCGGTAGCCTGTTATTACCCATCCTTTGAACGTGCCCGAACCAGCGCAGACGACTGGCCGCCTCTTCCACTGACGA
>CM055403.1:123332357-123345973 GCA_029228625.1 Pseudolycoriella hygida
AAGACTCGCTAATTTCGCCATCTATTCTCACCGCGGCCCTGCTTTCTGAGTAAATACTCTTAATGGCACGCAGTAAACCCCCATTGATACCGTACTCGCTAAGGGCTTGGAGAGATTTTTTGCGCCTTTGCTTCGGACGGATTTTTCAACATTGCCCTTTCGGCAATTTCCAATCCACTTTAATAAGGACGTAATTACACTATACTTTAGAGTTAAGGCAATATTTACTTAGATACGTTCGAGTCTTTTCGCAACATCAACTCTGTTTGCCACATCCATTCTGATACGTACAGGTCTCTTGCGTATGTTTTACATGAAATTGAATCGACGTGACTACCCTTCAGTTTGTGTGTCTAAATTATTAAAGAGCGAATGCAACTGACTTGATAAATTGATGTAGAGTTAAATATTAAATCTGTTTGCCTATTTGTTTGTATGAGTGCTTCAGCTGCTAACTAGCTGGTTGAGAATTTCATGTCCAAATTATGAATTTGCTAACTGTATTTATAATTCGCTTACATCATGTATCAGCATGCTCGGAGCGGTAGCGGAGAGCGTGACGCAGTCCTCACAAGCCCAAAAAACTCCATACAAAAACCTTTGGGACAAGACACGATGTATAGGCGAACTTTAGAGTTTTTCCCACCTGTCGCCCTCCCCCATCAAATTATTTAAAGAAAAACCACTTCCAATCCTGATTCCAACGCACTTTGGATCATCAAAATCGGTTGGAAATGAGCAGAGATATCGAGGCTACAAGATGTCCTTTTTCCATACATTTTTCATGTTTCTATTCATTATTTTGAAAACTTTTTTTTCTGATCTGTCGGTTTCTACCTATCTATTTATATATCTATGTTCTATCTATTATTAATTTTCGATCTCGAGAACTAGCCAGCCGATTTTCCTGAAATTTTCAGGGAACGTCAGTATCGGCCCAAAATGAAAAATTTCATCAGCCGTTTTTCCGTGAAAACTCTTGAGAAGTCGTGGCATGTGGAAAAGTGGTCAATTTTGAGAGTTTTTCAAGTAGTGCTCGGAGTTTTCGAATTTTAGCTCCGGAGTGACAATAGTCTAAATAACAGACGAAATAATTTTTCTGTACTTTCAGTTTTTACGCTGTAAAAATTTAAATCCCAAAGCAATCTTCACAAAAAGATACAAATGTTAAGTTTTGCTTGTTTAAACTGAAAGTGTTGAAGAATTATTACGCCAGTGGGTCTGGCATTTGTAACGCGATTTTTTGAACACAAGGTAACATTGTCGTCAAGAGAATGTATGCGTGTGTTCAGCGTAAGCGTCACCTCAAACGATATCATTAATTTTGGAAGAGGACATTAGGGACTGCGTCACACTTTACCTTTAAGAGGTTTTTGATGGGATAAACAATTACAATCAAAGTCAAGGGAGTGTCCACATCAATAAGATGTGACCAAGTTGCCGTTACGATGACACTGATCGATTTTCGGCACCAGGCTGCCGAGTTCGAAACTAGTGAACAGTTGGGTACTTTTTCCAACCATGCAACATTGTTATAGACACTTTTTCGGCACAGGGCTGTCCAGTCTGAAATGCAGACTTATCTTCCAGCGAAAGATTTGTTAGAAACGTAAGGAATCACAAAAAAGTACTAGATTAATAAACGTTGAGTGTGAACAGCCATTTAGTTACTTTTTTGAAAATGCCACATTTTTAAAACAAAACTAGAAAAACATCGTTTTTGAAGAGATCACTCTTAAGTGCGAATAGTCTATATGGGGGCTAATCGCACTTAAGTGCGAATAATCAGTTCGTAATTTATTCCATTAATCTTCTCATATACATGGACACATGAACTTTCAATGATGATTGGGTTGTTTATTTGTTAATTTTACTGTGTGCCAAAGTTTTAAAATACGAACGTTAGTGCGGATGTGGAATATCCACGGACTATTTTTGAGAAAATATTTTTGTAAATTCCCCAAATTCTTCACATTTTTTAAAATTTTTCGGACTCTGACTCAGGAAAATGTTAGGAAATTCGGAAAATCAGTTTTCCAAAAATAGTCCTTGCCAAGGAGTAATACAATTTCCTGTATTGTTGGAAAAGTGGAATATAGAGGAGTTTTTGTTATTGACAGTTCTTCCATTTCTTTCTACCTCTAAATAACAATTATAGGAACTTTGACGCGGTTTGCGTTGAAATGTAACATAAGTCTGTTGCTATCAAAATATATATTCTAGCTGTCAAAATGACATTTTAAACGTAAAATATTTCGATAAATCTTTTTTAATTCAAATATATTCAGATTAGCGGGGACACACAAAAGAGGGGCGTGGCCTTCAAATAAGGTACTAGGTCCTCAATCATTGGACTGGTCACCGTAGGAACTCAATATCTTAGCACAGTTTTTAAGGAAAACTTTTAAGGATAACAAGAGGCATGTGATAGGAACGGGTTTACTTTTAAGAGTTTCACTCCGAAAGTTACGAGGTAGGGGAGATTTCATTAACTCGGCTAATTTGACAAGTAGTGAACACCCGAAACAATAACAACCGGTTACAATTTATCAGTACAGTACGAAAGTTAAATTTTAGATACACGCTCACATCACATAGTTACTATACCGCACACAAATCGGAAACGTACAACACCATACACAAGCAAATATCTCGCTCTAATTCTAAAATCAATTTAATTATGTTGTTATGTGCACAGAAACGATCTCAATCTCCATATTTCTCCAGAATTTCAATCGTAACGCAATATAGATTGAATTACAATCGTAGCAAACAACATGTAATCCCGAATTCAATTTCCTTTTACTTTTCAAATTAGGAACCACTCTCCTCGTCAATTTAAATACACAGCAGATCGATTTTATATCAACATTAGAGGAGTGTAAAATTTAAAATAACATGCAATGCTTCCTGCACATCTAAAATATTTCCCGAAATGAAGCGAAGATAATTCTCTGGTGTAACGTTCTCCATGTTTTCTTTTTTGTGAAATATCTCTGTATTTTGATTTAAATTAAATTTCATTAACTTTGAGTATTATTTCTAACATCCCAACTTTCTTAAAACAAACTAATAGAACTTAGACGTTCTTATACAAAATGCAGATGCTTTAGTGTTTATTTTTTGAAAGTTTTAGATCATATCCCATCCATGGGTTCCTTACTTTACCTATCTGGAAGCTTTTTAGTAATTCTGAGAGATATCTATTCGAGACCTACCCTTTTATATTCTCTGTATTCCCTGAAAATATTTAAGAAATTGAAAATTAATTACAGTAAATAATAGTTGCGTCCATTACGATATGGGGTTTGTGCTGAACTATAATAAATTTCATGTTGAAGTTCGTTATCTGACAAGCGCATATTTTGAACTTCTTGTCGAAATTTTATATTCTTTGACATAGGCTCGACGCTAGGGGGTCCAACAAAAAAATTTGTCGAAAACTTTGGGGCTTAGTTCGGAAAACGGTGATAAATGATCCACTGAGAAAAAGTTTCTATGGGTCTGACGAGATCCGAATCGATTCGATGGGCGTTCAATGACGAAAGTGAAGAAAATCACGGAAATCTTGAAAAATCAAGGTTTTCGTAAATTTGATTTCCTCCTTGGCTGTCAACTTGATTGGTAGGACAAGTTTGATTATTTTTTATCAAAATGTACTCGAGAAGACGTTCCACTGCTCGGTTGGAGCATTTAGGCAATTCCACGGACATGTTCGTTCCCACGCGTGAAATTCTCAGTAGTTACAAAATGATAGTCTTAGAAAAATAACTAACCTCTAGTTAAAGGATCAATGCTTGTGATCCACCATTTTCTTTAAATATATTTTCGTAACTACTGAGCATTTCGAGCGTGGGAACGGAGTTTTCGTGGAATGATCCATTTGCGCCCCCTACAAGCTAAGAATCACACTGAATGGTGGTAGTACTGGCTGTCATTGTAGTAGTCAGTCGGAAAATTTCCGAATAGCTATTCAAGCAACTATAGTTGGCAAATAAAAGTCTTGAGTAGGGTTACAAAATATGTGAAGCGTGACAGCTTAGGGCTTAATCTGTAGAAAATATCCGCACGTATTATAACGCCGTGCGTCCGTCAATCCAAAGGAAATCATGACCGATTCTCAAAATGACATAAATTGGGTGTATAGCAGAATAAAAAAGGCATAATACTAAATTTGATGCATATTTAATGTATATTCGATGTATTTTTGTTGTATGAGTTGTTGTTTTGGTGTCGTATACGTCCACATTACTTGTACAAACTAATACATCACCAAAACAACACCAACACAACACCACCACAGCACCAGCGCAGCACCAGTACATCACTAGTGCATCACTAATACATCACCAGTACATCGATACATGATAAATTTTTGTACTCGTGATGTATTAGTTATGTACTGGTGTTGTACTGTTGATGTATTAGTGATGTACAAGTGATGTGTGTTTGGTGGTAGAATTTTTTACATCACACATGCAATCATATATCATGAATACACCAAACAGACGACACCAAAACAACAAGAACACATCACATATGCTACTTTTACAACACTCATACTTCAAAAATACATCAAAAATACATCGAGAATACATCAAATATGCATCGAATTTACATCAAAGTTTTCATTTTGACAGTTATCATTTGAAAACTTTGATGTAAATTTGATCTATATTCGATGTATTCTCGATGTATTTTTTATTTTTGAGTATTTTAAAGGTTGTACACCCATAAATTTTTAATAAAACCAACCCAACTTGAAAAAAAGGTTATATTTGTGATGTGTTGTTGTTGTTTTGGTGTCGTATATTTGATGTGTTAATGATATATGAATTGCATGTGTGACGTAAAAAATTCTACCACCATATACACATGACTTGTAAAACATCAGTACATCACCAGTACTCCACAAGTACAAATTTTTCATATATCAATGTACTGATGGTGTATTAGTGATGTAAGTGATGTACTGGTGATGTATTAGTGTTATACAAATACATCGAAAATACATCGAATATACATCAAATTTAGTATTTTGCCCTTTATTATTCTGCCATTCGCTCCACAAATTTCTGAAAGTTAATCGTTATAATGAAGTAAATTTCGAAGATGAGCTAAATCGGCCAAGTCGTTCCTGAGATATGAAGGACGGTGAAACTTCTTCGTCTATCTTGTCCAGTACATTTCGGAAGCTACCGATTAGAGTGTCAAATAAAAGATAGAGACCTCAGAAAGCAAGGAAAAGAAGATTTGTGGAAATCGGTTGGATGGTTTGGTGTTGAGAGTCCATAGAGTGAAGTCGGGCTACTCGACCGTGTATTAAAGGCGATTATTTTTGGTGAATGTTTCGTGAACATTCTAAAGCAAATTTGCAGGAAGAGTAAGGAGAACCATTTAGCTCTAGGAATTGTAGGTCCCAGGTCTGTCCTTACGGTCTTAGGTCAGTTTTACCGTCCCTACGACAAAGCCAAGTTCCTTTGCCCTGAGGAGAGGCTTCGGACCTATACTTTCATGGGCAAAAATCTGTAAATTTGCCTTATAATGTAGGTACCTACATCCAATACCTCACGAAATATTTACTTCGTCTCACTCTACGGACTCTTAACACTCTCAATGAGTAACATCGAATTTACGATAACCTTGATTTTTCACAATTTCTGTGATTTTTTTCAGTTTTTGTCATTGAGCACCCATCAAATCGTTTCGGATCTCGTCCGGCCTATAGAAATATTTCTCAGTAGACCATCTGGCACTATTTTCCTGGCTAAGCCCTAAAGTTTTTGTCTACATTTTTGAACCGTCTAATTAAAACAATTCTTCCAATTTTAAGAGCATTTTGCAAAAATGTGAACTGTCAAATTTGCGATGACTTTTCAGAACAGAATCCTGCGTAAATAAAAAATTATACAAAATTATAGCTCATGTATTGTGAGTGGATGAAGGTTACACAAATAATAGACGAATTAGAATTCAAAAAGTATAAGTATGAAGGTTAAAAGTTGCTATGAAAAATCATCGCATTTCAAGTCTGTTTGCGATGTTATTTCGGAGCAAATTTGTACCTTCATACTCCAACTCCTTGAATTCTGTTTCGTCTATTATTTTTGTGTCATCATGTACTGTACATGAGCTATAATTTTGAACAATTTGCTATTTACGCAAGGTCCCCGGACACTCTGGCGTGGAGGGAAACGAGAGCGGATGAGCTGGAGAGGAAAGGTTCGGCAACTTTAAGTTGTGGGCCAGAACCTTTCATACCCATACCACACTCGGAATGTGTAAAAGCAATGGATTGTTGGGTTAAGTCGGAATTCGTTAACCATCAGTGAGGAAAACTTCGGACATTCACATATCACGTGAACGCCCGTCTCCTCGCCGAAGCCACAGGTGCAATTGGGATCATTGGTGATTCCCATCTTAGCCAAATGCTTGCTTAGTTTACAGTGCCCGGTGATCGCACCAACCACTCGCTTGATGCGACGACACCTGTCTATGTTTAGCAATTCTCTAGTCCACTTACCATCGCGCACCAGGGAGAAGCGCTTTGTGTGCTCCTCCCTCATAGGTGAGCATGAAGTGTAAATACAGTTAGCAATTTCATAATTTAGACATGAAATTCTCAACCAACTAGTTAGCAGCTGAAGCGCTCACACAAACCAATAAGCAAACAAATTTAATATTTAACTCCACATTAATTTATGAAGTCAGGTGCATTCGCTCTTTAATAATTTAGACACCAAACTGAAGGATAGTCACGTCGATTCAATTTCATGTAAAAAATCAGCAACAGAACAATCGAATGTCGTTTGTAGTTATTTCTATTTGAGAAGTAATCGAAAGCCTAACTGTATTCAAAACAAAATTTTCTTCCGATGCCTGTAACACTAGCCAATAAAGTTTTTGTACCTTCTCTACAGAAAAAAATCACCTTTTTTTAACAAAGTCATTTTTCTATGCAGTTCGGCTCTGGAACCCCTAAAATGTTTTGAACTTTGTATGGGTCGAATAAAACTTTGACCACAAGCTAACATTCTATTCAAATCAATGTTTGCGTCTTATCAGCGAAAGCGCTACCTCTGACGATATCATTAATTTTGGTAGTGTACTTACGGGCTGCATCATACTTTACCTTCGAAGAAATTTTTTTGTTGTGATATCAGTAGTTTTGTAAGTTTTGTAAGGCGAGCTCTGCGACCTACGCTACCATGGACAAAAGTGATCTGAGACATTCTGACACTTGCTGACAACTTTATGAGACTGTCTGACACTTGCTGACAACTTTTTAAGACTTGCTGACAACTTTTTGACACTTGCTGATTACTTTCTGAGAATGTCTGACACTTGCTGATAACTTTCTCAGAATTTCTGACACTTTCCCGAAGAAACCAACTGTCTATGTCTAGCTATACTAATTCAGAAGATAGCAAAAAAATCCAAAATGGCGTCACTTTAACAGCCGGCAGCCATTTTCTTAAGACGTTAAAAAATTCTCCTAACCAAACTCTATAACATTCTAGAAGAAATCAACTCTCTAGGTATTGTTAACCCTGTAGGTAAGCTAAAATTCGAAAACAAAAAAAAAAAACAAATTTATTGCTTAGAAAAATCCAAGATTGCACCGCTTTGACTGCTGGCAGATATTTTGTCAAGATCCCAAAAAATTCTCCTGATGAAACCCTATAACTCAGGGACTAAAGTAAGGAACATAGCGCGTAGGCAATGGAACGTTTGCGTTTCGTACAACTTATTTTTAATCGATAAAGTACATTTAAATATCATCGTCCTGATATGTAAAAAAGTGTAAAATACGAATTGGAAATTTTAAATTAAATAAAAGTGTCGACAAAAAAATTCAAAATTTTGCCCGCCTTCTATTTCGACAAAAAAACATCCCAAACGTCGGTATGTTTGTATGACAAAAATATACCAAAAATTTCCTTCGTTTAGTTTTTGACATTTCACACATTGCACGTTATTGGAAACATTAAGAAGTTATTAGAAGTTAAAGTTATTATTAGAATGAATAAAAAAATTGTTGCGCTAAGTGATAGTCGTGATAGTGAAGATATTGATAGTGGTCGAGGAAGAGGCGGAAATGTGCGTGGCAGAGCACTGTTTCGGGGAAGGGGTAATGTTCCATTTACATTGTAATAGTCTACATCTTTCGTTAGCTAAACAACAACAAAAATGAAATGTAGAACACAAATTATTTATTGCTCTGCTATAAAACTAACATCAAAATGATCTTCGCAAACGAAGAACATACTCGAATGCGAATAATCTTTGCCAGTTGCTTGTATCCACAACCCTCTAGTTGCGTAATCTCGAGGGGCGCAAAACAAAAATTTACTGGGAACGGAAGCTTCCGTGTTTGGACAACCAAGAATCGCGCACTTCTTCATATCTGCAAAGAAACATTTTGAGCTAAAATGCAATAGTATTCACAAAGTACATCTTACTCACTTCAAACTTTTCAACGACTATATCAAATCAAATGTAAATGTCGTTAGAAATGTCAATAAAAAATAAAAAAATCCCTTCAGTGTTGATCGAAATTTCTTTTAACGAAAATGAACGATTGTGAAGGATTGTGTGGGTACACGAAATATCAATATAAAAAAGAAAAAAGTGTAAAATATAGCTGCCTATCAATATTAAAAGAACTGTGAGTGTTCGTAATTTTATTATATATATTAACAGCGATGTTTTGACAAAACAAAAATAATATTTCACTATCTAAAAAAATTCAAATTATTATACACAAAAGCTGGCAGCACATCATTAAAATCCTTCGATAAAACGAAGAGTTTTCATAAAAAAAATATCCTTTGCTGCATAAATGCTGCTAATTTTTTTTTTTAATTAATTTAATTAAAAATAAAATACGCACTTTAGACCCGAATTACTGATCTGGAATTGATTTTTTTAATCAATATCTACAACTTTTTTCGAAATGCAAACGTCCCATTGCCTCCGCGGGCCCTCAGAGTGCCTCCGCAGCTTTCGATATTTGCCACCACAAAAAGGGCCCCTCTTTGCCTACTTTACTGTAATTTCTTACTTATTCTATTCAAAATCTTACATACTACGAGCCGTTTAGTTTAAAAAATTTCGCCTGCGGCGCAACAGGACTCCGTAAATATTTTTTTATTCTCCTGGTCTGATTGAATATTAACTGAAAATCGTTTGCCTCGCTGCGCTCGGCGTTATTGAATAATTTTCAATAGTTTTCAACAGTAAATTTCTAAAACGTATTTTTCTCAAGTCTGCGAAAATTTGGGGCCCCTGACTGCAATTTGGCTCCGCACGAAAAGTGACCTTATTTTAGTCTCTGCTATAACTTTCCCGAAGAAACCAGCTCTCCAGCTATTGTCACTCCGGAGCTAAAATTCGAAAACTCCGAGCATTACCTGAAAAGCACTCAAAATTGACCAGTTTTTCCCATGCCACGACTTTTCCAGAATTTTTCCGGGAAAGTGGCCTATGAAATTTTTCATTTGGGACCGAGACTGACTGAAAATCGTTGGAGCGTTTCTCGAGATCGAAAATTATTAAGAGATAGATAGATAGATAGATGGAAACGATAGATCAGAAAAAAAGTTTATAATAATGAGAACAATAGAAAAATCGACGGCCTATAGAAAAATGTCATTTTCAAACCTCGATGTCTAAAGCCAATTTTCAACCGATTTTGATGAGTCTGGGCTGCTACGACGTATTTAAAAAAAATTTAGAAGGGCAGGGGGCAAAAACTCAAAAGTTTGTGTATATAATGGTGACTTGCCCCAATGTTTTCGTATGGCGCTACCGCTGCGGACATGATCAAGTTTCAGAGGACACTACACACAAAAATGCCTAAATTTCGACTGGTTACAAACGTCGTGATGTGCACATAAATATAATTACATCAGCGTATAATTACTTTCATTTATTTTTAAAGTCTTATTCAATATCCACATATTTCTCAGACGGACACGGACACACTGACGCGGACACACGGACGCGGACACACGGAAATGTTGATTCAAGCGGGTGGACTTTAATCTGCCGAAGGTATAGCAGCCATAGTAAAATATTACTTCTATGGGTGCAATTGTACCAAAACGAGAATTCTCTCAATTTTTCCTTGAACGGAGTAAAATTTGCAAATTATGTTAACTTTTTGACGATTGCATAACGCTCACTAATTTGAAAAGTTTGAAGTAGCGTACATATTTCTGTTTCGAGGTATTGATTTTTATGTTCCTTCATAAAATTAACAGTGATTTTTCCTGCCCAATTTTCTAGCCACTTGTTCATTTACTTTCGTGACCAAGTCACCCAAAGCTCTTTCAATGTAGTAAATAATGTAAATAAATATGTAAAGAATCATATCGCTATGTATATTTACTTTCGCGTATGCGTCTTGTGGGCCATTATAGTCAACAAATTACTTAGCGTGTGACATCATCTGAAACTTTTTCACATGGCAATTTTCAAGATTTTGGTTTTTCTAAACATTTCACTGTACATTATTTGTTGAACTCTGACAAACAAATTTGGTGTGAAAAATATTCTTTCCCGTCTTTCCTTATAAGATCGTACCGGACTGGAAAGTTGTTATTCACGTGTCTCTTTCGAACGGTTGCGAGTGCGTGGGAGTGCGAATTTGTGTCAACTGTTCCGTCCCAAATTGCAAAGAAAATTACGAAAAGCCCACGTACATTATCAAGTGTGAATGAAGTCAACATTTTCGCAAAACATTCAGCAGAAAATGCGAACTACGTGAAAAAATATGGAATTTGCATAACAAATATGAAATCAAATCACGTTTGTGGTTTGTAAGTAACTATTAGAAATATCTCACAAAGAACTGAACTTTTCTTTAATTTATCCGAAAAGGAAAGGCTACCTATGAGCTGATAAGGGCAAACCTTCAAACCTTTAACTTAATCCAGCTTCAATGAATTGTTAAATTTGTGATGTGCATAATATTTGTATTGCATTTTCATAAAAAAACTCATTAGCGTAAATTCATAAATAAGGCCAAGTACAAAAATATTATCAAAGTTTGTGTTCTTGAGAATTCAGATAAACGAATCAAATCGACATGGCGTTTCGCGAGCCAGTAACTAGTGTTCAGAAATTAATTAAATTGTTCGGATGTAATTTACCACTTTAATAAAAATGTGTTTTACAAAATTGCGCAACATTTTCGTTCTGTGAGCTTTTCAAAGTATTTGTGGGCGCCAAATTTTTGAACAATTTCTTTTTAGGATAATTTTCCTAATTCTATTTTCCTCAAACATATCGGTAACGCATGCAATCGAGGATATTAGTTGTGACACGATTAGTGGCTACCAAAGAGGTCGACCATATTGTATCCTTAGGAACTTGCGTGGCGACGCAAACACGACGTTCCATTACGTTCCATCGTTTTTTGCAACTTTAAGGACGGAAATTCTTTTTGACAACTGTACTTTGTCGTCCATTCCGAAAGGAATATTCACGGCGTTCCCAAACGTAAGGGCCATGTACACATGGAATTCGAAAATTGAAATCGTGTCGAAAAGTGACTTCCTCAATGCATTGAATTTGCGTATCATCGATTTTTCGAAAAATCGCATCGAAATAATAAAGCACACAACATTTTTTTGGGCAGTTGATTTAGAATTCATCGATTTGTCACAGAATAATATCAGTAAAGTGGAATCGAACGCTTTTCAAGGATTGATTAGTTTAAGGACATTGCATTTACAACGTAACCGTCTGAGACAGGTGTTGCCTGGAACGTTTGACTTTTTAATAGCCGTTGAGACGATCCAATTGAACGAAAATGTAATCGAATCGATCGACGAAAAGTTATTTTCGCGTAATATTAAGCTGAAAAGCATACTCCTCAGCAATAATCAAATAAAGTCAGTGGCTGGGTCAACATTCCAACATCTGCAACAATTACTTTACTTCGACATGCACAACAACCCGACGATCGGCCTTGATTTGTTAATGGTTGATGCAGAATACACTAACATTTGTAGCACGAATTGCAAGGGTTGTTACATTGGACGCAAAACCAAAAAACTTTTTGCTTCCAACAATACCATTTCGTACGTTATTCAGAACAGTACCGGCTTGATGGTTGAATTGGACTTGTCTCACAACAACCTTTCCTTCGTCAAAAACCTAACAAATTTGTGCAATTTAACCGACTTGGATTTATCACACAATCATATCCGTGACATTGAAGTGGGAACATTCGCTAACATGACGAATTTAGAGTCACTGAGACTCAACCAAAGTGGCCTAAATAAAATTGTTTTCGGTTTATTTTCTCACAAACCGAAACTCAAAATTCTCGACATATCCTTCAATAGCTTGCAAACGCTTGACTTGAAAATGTTTGCTGCACTCACCAATTTGACGTCATTTTATATCGAAGGAAATAATTTGACCGAAGTGGATTTGAGTGAAATTAAGGAATATTTCCCATTGCTGAAGAAAATCGGAATAGCAAAAAATAATTGGCAATGTGGTAAATTGGCTGTTGCTGTTAAAACTTTGTTAAACATTTCCATTGAACTGAACACCTCTGATTTGACAACAGAGACGTCTAATATCAAAGGAATATCTTGCCGGGATGATTCGATGGATGTGAGTGGGACTGCTAGTGAGACAAAATGTCATGTATCTTTAACCAGTGCCGATGATATGAGCGTGATCGTCAAATTGGTTGAATTGAAATACGAAGTTGCCAAAGCAAGTTATAATATGACACAAATATCAAATAAATTGGATGAGATGTTGGAAAACTTAAAACGTAAAAACTATCATACGTCCGCCGCGCCGTAAACGCGAAGGGAATCAGATAACTATATCATGCAATTTGATATGAGTAAAAGAATCCGAGGACTTGAGCCCGAGGTACTTTTACTCATCGTAAGACGAGTGATCACATTATTCCCCGCGGTTAGTATGATATTTTACCTTATGAGCGAGGTAAAGTGTTTTCCCTAGGGAGGAAATTGACACTAAACTTATGAATTAGCATAGTTTTCTCCCTTCTGATGTAGTATGCTTTTTATGACCTACAGTCCGATACGTCGAGAAAGATTTTTTTAGTCCGACTTATTTGGGGCTTTTTTAGCGTAGCCCACTAGAGGCTAACGCTTATACATGCTCGTATTTCCATTCGTCCGTATCACGCATATCTCAGCTCCCCGACCACCTAGAGACCTCAAACTTTCGCCATTCTAAAGCTTTTTGACTCTAGATTTGCAGAAATGCCAGAGGGGGAGGGGTCGAAAGGAGGGGGACGGAGGGAGTCCATCCCAATTATACATATCTCGGCTTCTAGTCCATCTAAAGAACTGAAACTTGTGTCATTCAACAGTTCTTTGAGTTAAGATTTCGGTAATGATGGAGGGAGAGGTGGCAGAAGGGGTAGGTGACAGGAGCGGAAAGAGGTCATTGCGTATTCAACCTCCTAGTCCACATCGAGACTTGACACTTATGCCATTCGATACGTCTCTCACTCTATAACTGTAGAAATGCCGGAGGGGGATGGGCACGAGTTGCATATGCCGTAAGGGAAGAAGCTATTGAAAGATTTCTTAAGTTCTATAATGCTTCATAAA
>CM055403.1:123346473-123373704 GCA_029228625.1 Pseudolycoriella hygida
GAAAGTTCTGGAATGTTCCAGAAAATTCTCGCAAGGTCTTGAAAGTTTTGGAATGGTCCGGAAAGTTCGAGAACGTTCTGTAACGTTCGAGAAAGTTCTGGAATGATCTAGAAAGTACTGGAAAGATCGAAGAAGTTCTAGAAAGTACTGGAAAGTTTGAGATTGTTTTGGAATGTTGTAGAAAGTTCGACAAAGATCTGGAATGTACGAGAGTGTTCTGCAAAGTTCGTCGCGAAGTTATGGAATGTTTTAGGAAGTTCTGAAATGTTCTAGAAAGTTCTGAAATTTTCTAGAAATTTGTGCAAAATTCTGGAATGTTCTAGAAAATTCTAGAATGTTTTTTAGAGTTCTGATATGCTCGAGAAAGTTCTGGAGTGTTCGAGAAAGTTCTGGAATGTTCGAGAAAGTTCAAGAAAGTTCTGGAATGTTCTAGAAACTTCTGACAAGTTCTTGAAAGTTTTGGAATGTTCCGGGAAGTTCGAGAACGTTCTGTAATGTTCGAGAAAGTTCTGGAATGTTCTAGAAAGTACTGGAAAGATCGAGAAAGTTCTAGAAAGTACGGTACGAGAGTGTTCTGCAATGTTCATCGGGAAGTTATGGAATGATTTAGGCAGTTCTGAAATGTTCTAGAAAGTTCTGAGATTTTCTAGAAATTTCTGGAAAATTCTGGAGTGTTCTAGAAAATTCTAGAATGTTTTTTAGAGTTCTGATATGCTCGAGAAAGTTCTGGAATGTTCTAGAAAGTTATCGAATGTTCGAAAAAGTTCTGTAATGTTCGAAAAGTTCTGGAATGTTCTAGAAAGTTGTGGAATTTTCTAGAAATTTCTAGAAAATTCTAGAATGATTTTTAGAGTTCTGGTATGTTCGAGAAAGTTCTGGAATGTTCGATAAAGTTCTAGAATGTTCATGAATTTTCGTTCAAGGATGTAAAGGAATGTTCTACAAAGTTCTAGAAAATTCGAGGAAGTTCAAACGTTCTAGAAAGTTATCGAATGTTTGAAAAAGTTCTGTAAAGTTCTGTAATGTTAGAGAAGTTCTAGAAACATTTAACAAGTTATAGAATATTGTCAATTTTCGAACTATGTTCGTTTGCATGAACAATTGGAAGCAACTGTGTAATTAAATTCTGTACCCTAGGATGTGGGCTACGCGGCCACTTATGGGTTTTTTGCAACATTTTTTAGGAAGCTACGAAAACGTTTTTCTTAAAATGAGATTTAAAGGGTTCATCTACACACAAACATTTAAAAGGAGTAAGTGACAATTTTTCTGGATGTTCAACGCATACATTAAGGGGAAAGCGAATATTTTACAAAATACATGCCAATCTAAGCAAAATACTTGAAAACATTTAACAAACGTTCCATCTTCCGTTCCTTCCATCCATTACCTCAACATGGTCACATGTACACACGCCCATGTGTCGATGCTCTGAATCACAATACTCTGCATCCGTCCATTTCTGCCCACCATTCGGAATGTTATACGTTGTGTGATATTCATCCGCACAAACCAGTTGATCATGGCTACTAGTTATTGTCCCTGATTTGTTATTCAAATTTGATTCATAAGTGTCCAATTTACGTCCTCGATAGAAGCTACACTTCCTTTCCAGTTGATTCGGTTCACCGGTTGGAGTACGACCTGGTGACGCTTGTGGCGTAGCCGGTGTTATGATAATCGAGTCTTGTACTTGAATATGTAATGCATAATGTTCGCTGTGTTCGGGCGGTTTTGTACTTGTGTTGTTTTGGGTAATCGGTGATGTTGGTGGGGTCGGTTCCGATTGTGATACGACCAGCGGCAATGTGGCCGATTTTGTTATGTAATTCTTATCGTAATGATAGAATTGGCGATGATGTGGTGGATGATCGGAACGAGGGGATAAGGGTCGATGGCTTGGATGATTGGAATGGGAATGGTGATGGTGTTGATGATGATGTGATTGATTGTGTGTATCGTGTTGATTTGTTTCATTTATTGGAAGTAATAATCTACTGTTTGTTGTATATCCGGCGCTTAACTTTCTAGCTTGTGCTTGGGGTGTACGGAGATATGTCGCTGGTAAATTATGGAATTGACGACTTTGTGCTTTTGTTGGTGTTGCTAAACCCAATGCAAGTTTATCTTTCAAACCTTGCTGAAGTAAAGCTTTGTTTTTTACATTCTGTGCTGCCTTTTCTTTTCCCTTTCGTCGACTTGCTAAACTTGCACCACCTGCCGCAGCGTACATGATGTCTGATTTTATTTATATCTTTTTTTATTTTTTTTTTATTTTTAATTAAATTAATTGTATGCAAAGTATGTTCTGTGTATACTATTTTTCTCGGGGGTTATATACCGTTTACATCAAATATTAGGTGTGTCATTTTCTTCCTATTATATACTATTCGTCTGTGCTATGTGCTAAAGTTTACTTTAATTTCAATTTGTACACACCGTTGATTATACGTCATTTTTTTTGGTAATTGTATAGGATTGGTGAAAGCAGGACACACAAATTTAACTTTTTTTTCTTCTTCTTCCTCCTTACTTTCACTGGGTAATCATAAGCCAAAAGTTTGATTAGTTGATAGAGTTGGACACGTTAACATTTACATAGACACGCAATCCAACTATATAGATACATGTAGAAATATATATTGAGATATCTACGTTATACAAAGTGACATTTAAAATATTGATATAAAAAAGCTCAACTACACGATGGGGTTGGGTTACAATTAACTATTCATGAAATTTATATTCAATATATTTTTTTAAGTTTACGTTTTTTTTTTCTTTATTATTTTTTAATTTTTTTTTTCTTTTTTTTTTCCTTTGTTTCTCTTGTTCCGGACAATTGAATCAAAATCAAAATAAAATCTTATTTCATTATGTGGAATTGTTGGCCGTTTCAACTATGTCTGTACAAAAATAAATGCTTTCTATAAATATTATTAATTATGAATTCACGTCATGAATATAAATTAATTACTACTTGATGCCGGTGTTCATGATTTTGAAACCATGGTATAGGTGTACAAAAAATACGAATAAAAATGCGTTTCCTTCGGTGATATACAACAATTTCATTCCATTTTCTTCATGTCCTCAAACAATTGTATATAATTCTATCGATTTTTTTTATTTATTTATACAAATGATTTGTTACTAATTATAAAAGTCAAGTGTAATAAATGGAGAAACAATTAAAATGGAAATCAAGGCGATTGAATGTTTCAAATCATTTTTTATTTGGTATTTATCGACCATTGGTTGTACCACCAAACATACGGAAAGACGATTTTATAAAAAATATTTCTTTTAATCAATTTAAAATTAAAATAAGCTTTTTGTAACAATATATTGTCTGAGATTTACTTCAACTTTGGATTTTACGTTTTTTTTTTACAAAAAATATTATCGTAAAACAAATTGAAGAAATTTTGCATGAATTTAATTAAATTTTTTTATAAATATTTTCTATAAATTTTCAATAAACTTTTATCTAAATCGTTGGATATACAAACAATTAACATTATTAGTTCTGGTTTTTTTACCATTTATCAATAATAAATGTTTGAATAACATATATAAACTGTTGTAAGCAATATTTTTTTTATTATTTTATTTCTTTTTTCTTTTTGGTTTAACAAATATAAGACACTTAGGGCATTTCATAAAAATACTTTGTTTTTCATTACCATTTTCACTTAACTCAATAAAAATAATAAATTCTATTAGTTTCCTTATACTTAAGCGTATTTTTTTTTGTTATAACTCTTTTTTATGTCTTTGTTGTTTGTTAAATAATGTATTATGAGTCCGTATACAAATATATAGCGAATTTTAGAAATGTATGAAAATGTGTTGATGCTTAGAAAACGATAAACTAGGAATGAAATGTGGTTAGGATTTTAGATTGGAAAAGGAACGATTGGATCGCATTGCTGTAAGAATATTATTATTGTTATAATTCTTATTTTTATTAAATAAATTTGAAGTGTCAACAACCCGGTGGTTAGATGTCTGCGTCAACAAAATTTTCGTAATTTTTTTGTTTGTTCTAGAACTAAACTACATTCCTAAAAGCTTAGCTAGAATAGAATAAATAGTTTAGACTAAACCATCTAACAATGAAGGAGAATGTATTATGTGCCAAAAAGTTTCAAAATCTCAATCAAACATATGCAAGCGACCTGTACGTATCAGAATATATGTGACAAACAGAGTAGGTGTTGCAAAAAGACTCGAACGTATCTAAGTAAATATTGCCTTAACTCTTAAGTGTTTGAAATTACGTCCTCATTAAATTGCACTCGAAATTGCCGAAAGGGCAATATTGAAAAACCCGTCCGAAGCAACGACGCAAAAAACCTCTCCAAATCCCTAAAAAAGCCTAAAATTTAAAAAGAAATTTAAAACAAATTTTTTCACACTGATATAGAGCACTTAGGAGAGGCCTCTAACCCCCACACTTCCATACAAAAAAGTTCGCCTCTTTTTTCTCTTCAACACTGCACAAAAAACCTCATCATTAAAGAAATATTCATGAAAAACGACCAAATATCGTGAAGGGTCGCATTGTCCTTGGATGGTGAGTTTGACCTAACACACACTAAGGACACTACAGCCCGAACGACTCAACAGATTTTCTATAATTTAATTTTAGTGATTTTCTAATATTCATATCTTTTATTTAAAACCTTCCATAGCGATTTCCATTCTAAGGAAAAAAAATTTTTGAAAATCTGATAAGATTACGCGACAGTTTTAGAGATCTGACTGAGTCCAAAAGCTCGAAATCGAAAAAGTTTCTTCCATAAATTGTCAGGCATACCCAGACCTTTCAAACCCACTTTCGATACTACTTTTCAGGGGTAAAAAAGATTTGGAAAATCGGTTAAGTTTTACTAGAGTTATCGTGTTTACGGACGGACGGACAAATTTTTTTTTGCTGATTTGGCATCCAAGGACCAAGGTTGGGTTAGTGTCGCTAAAAACTAGCGTCGTCGACGGACGAAAATCATGTGTATTTGTATACCGAGAACACTCAAAGAAATGGTTGTTTTAAACATTTATTGTGTGTTTTTACAATATGATTGTAAAAATTATATCATGTGTTTGTGACAACAATATTTGGTTTGGTCCCTTAGTTATTAAGCTTCTTTATGTTTTCACATTTCCTGTCCGTCTGTGCACCCTTCACCGGGGAATAACCGAAGATTCACAGTGGAGTCACCGATAATCCACCGGAGAATCACTAATGATTCACCGGGGAACCACAGATGACAGTCAACTGTCCAAACTAAAAGTGTTTCTTGTGATTTTGTCTCAACAATTTTAATTTTTTGAGGAGATCAATTAATTTGTTTCGATTATAATGTGAATGTTGTTAACATCTTTCTTGTCATACACCTGGATTTTGTAAAGAAATTGGAATTGATGCCGCTGTTTTAACACCTTGGACAAAAAAAAATTCATCATTTGCGACATAACCTCACATCCAGTGAATTGGTTGACCTGAAGGAACACAAAAGCAGCTAAATCAACACAAAACGGAAAACATTGTTTAGGATATTTTCCACTGATCAGTTCAACGCATCAGCTGCTTGACTGGACGATGATAGCCGCCTGTGGCCCGGTCTGATAACGTTTCGAATCAATTTGTTCGCACCACAAAATATCATCACTTTGGCGCTGTACCTGCACATCTCGAGCCTCACAGCGATAACCTTTTCCGAGTACATACAAATTACATGTTTCGAATAACAAGACCTGGTCGGTCCACTACCGACATCGGACACCAACATTGGCCTCAGTTTGTGCAAATGTTTCGGGCATCTCAAGAGCAGCCAGATGTGCCAAGTTGGTCACGTATTGTTTCAGTTTATTTACGAAAGAAAATAGAATCTGCAGTAGCGCCATCTATATCGTATTTAGCCGCAAGAGCTTATCTAGTCTGGAATATAGGAATTTTGCTAGGGAATTAGTAGAATTCTGCCGTACAAAATATAAAAACATTACAAACCGGTTTCAACAAAAGAATTCTTTTGTTAAAACAGGTTTACAAGATTTTTATACTTTGCAAAGAATTAATCGACATACAATTTAGAACAACACTTGCAATTCACAAATCCTCAAACCAAAAAGTAATCTAATGAATTTCGCTTTTTAGCGAAGAATGTTTTGAAAATCCTTCACTGAAAAAAGGAAAATTTTACTATACTTGGGGCATGTAAATTAGCCACAAGATATGTAGAGTTTCCGGCTCATATGTTAGTGTACATAAGAGACAGAAGTTAACTTGCCACATGTTTTGAATTTTCGAATTCACCATACGTCCCGCATATATTGTTACTGCTGACATATTGGACGTTTGTGTTACATGTGGCATGTATATTAACATCGGAAATGTATAGTAACAACGTTACAGAAATAGTTCAAACAAAAGGTATATGCCCGATAGAAGGATTGGTAACGTCGCAGAGTGTCATGCGTTGAAGTTAAGCATCAGAGGTCGCCGTTCGAACTTGGATGGGTGAGTTAGAAAAAATCAAAACAAAAAAGTGGAAAAAAATCGTTGTAATTTTTTTCTTTTGAATTCTGAGTGTGCTATAGTATACAGAATTTATTTTTGTAATATTTACTGAGTTTTCTTGAAAGTAAAATATTTTTATCACACATCATGGTGTGATGGTATCGTTAACATACATGCCGGACGATAGTATACATGCATGAAGTAAGTTCCGAAAAAAACTTACCGTTGTCGATTTTGTACTTCAGACACATAAGTTACGTCCAGCACGTACGTTTTTTTTATTAGTGTCGAAATCATATTACTTGTGACTAGTGTGAGAGGCAGTGGGAACGAGAACGGGAAATAAAAGGAATATCTGGTTTGACGATGAATGCCAGAAGGCCATGGACGACAAAAACGCAGCTCGCCTGAAAACTGTAAGTAGATTCACTCGAGCTGGCCAGGAAGAGTACCGTTCTAAAAGAAATTTCGAGAGAAAACTCTTCCGACGGAAAAAGCGACAGCGTGACAAGGAAGTTTTGATCGAAATTGAGAAGTTTGGCAATCGGAAGGAGAATCGGAACTTTTACCGGAAAGTGAACGAATCCAGAAACGGTTACAGTCAACAACCTTTGCTGTGTAAGGACAAGCATGGATTGGTCTTAGCAGATGAGGAAAGGTGCATTGCGAGATGGGCTGAGTACTTTAAGGAACTGCTTAACCCGAACAGACCGCTCAACCGAGACGACGAAAACGACGAATTGCCATTTCAGACTGCGCAACCATACATAGAAGAACCAACGATGCAAGAAGTTGAAGCTGAAATTTTAAAGCTCAAAAATTTCAAAGCCCCGGGGACTGACAACCTACCCGGTGAACTTTTCAAGAACGGCGGCAACGCGCTATGTATGGAGATGCACGAGCTCATCATACGCATCTGGAATGACGAGGAGTTACCGGAAGATTGGAAGACCAGCATACTTTGTCCCATATACAAAAAAGGTGACAAATTGGAGTGTGGCAATTTTCGAGGAATCGCTCTGCTGAATATTGCTTACAAGATATTTGCAAATATTCTATATCAGCGCCTTCATCCATACACGGAATCTACGATAGGTGAATACCAAAGTGGTTTTCGTGTAGGTCGTTCAACATCGGACCAGCTGTTTAATATCAGACAGATCTTGGAGAAGTGCAAGGAGTACAACATTGAAACACACCATTTGTTCGTTGACTTCAAGGCAGCCTATGACAGTGTTAGAAGAAGTAAGCTATGGAGAGTCATGGAGGAGTTCGGAATTCCCAACAAACTGATCTCGCTAACGAAGCTAACACTAAACGGAGCTAACAGCCGAGTAAGGATCCGCAATCAAATGTCAGAGACTTTCGACATTGAGGAAGGCCTACGTCAAGGAGATCCTCTTGCAACGCTGCTTTTCAATTTAACACTCGAAGCAGTTGTTCAAACCATGGACATAGACTCCAGCGGCACCATTTTCTCCAAGTCCAGTCAGTTGCTTGGTTTTGCAGATGACCTGGACATTATTGGCCGAATTATGGATGTTGTTAAAGATAAGTTTATGGCCTTGGAGAGGAAAGGTACCGACCTTGGGTTGAAGGTCAATGACGGAAAAACGGAATACATGATCATCCCACCTACGAATCGATATCGGGAAGATAACGTAACGATCGACACACACACATTCAAAATGGTCAATAAGTTCGTATACCTTGGATCAGAGCTGAACATAAACAACGACATTGCGGACGAAATAAAAAGGCGAGTAACTTTGGGCAACCGGAGTTATTACAGCCTGCTGAAAATTCTAAAGTCCAAGTCAGTAAGCCGAAATTCAAAATGCGCACTTTATAAAATTGTGATCAGACCGGTAGTTACGTACGGTTCGGAGTCGTGGTGCTTGACACAGAAAAATGAACAATCTCTGCATACGTTCGAGCGAAAGGTACTGCGTACAATATTTGGACCAGTATTTGACCGAAAACTGAACCGATGGCGCAGACGATATAATCACGAGCTCATAGAGCTTTTTGGAGAGCCCGACATAGTCAGAACAACAAAAATAAATAGACTACGTTGGCTCGGTCACGTACAACGAATGAATGAACATCGTATTCCAAAAAAAATTCTGAAGTCCAAACCTGAAGGCAAAAGGAGTGCAGGGCGACCCAAGTCCAGGTGGAGCGACGCTGCTTTTGCCAACTTAAGAACTGTGGGAGTAACCAGCTGGGAGACGTTAGCTGCAGATAGGCCCGGTTGGAGAAGCATGTTGGAGAAGGCCAAGACCCTTAATGGGTTGTAGTGCCGGTAAAATAAGTAAAGTAAGTAAGTGTGACAAATTCACATTCATTGCAGAAAACAATATTGTTTCTAAATTAGCATCGAAAGAAGGTATTTTGTTACTCAGTGCGAATGCATTAGTGTCAAGAGAGATTTAAACGTTATACTCGAATTGATGACATGTGAAAATGATAACGAAATGAAAAACCTAGTTCGATACGTCTTGACACGAAATAGGTGTTTAGCATAAATATCTACTTGTTACATCTGTCCTATTTCCTATTGAAAACAAATCCATTACGACGCTAGCAATAGAAAATCATTATTTGGAAAAATATGGAAGATTTATTAAAGAAATAAATATTTTTGAACAGAATTGTTGATAGCAACAAAGTAAACACTCTTCAACAAATAGTCTCTTACAATACGTAACGAGCATGGGATAAGCGAAATTCGAAGTAAGGAAAATATATGAAATATGAATTTGCATAGAGCGATAAGCCTCGGTTTTGTGTTTGGTTGATTTGTAGGAAGACTTCAGATAAATTCAAACGAGTGAGTGAAAAATTGCACACGTGTAATCCGAGTGTTGAATAGGAGAAGTTAAAAACTGAGGTAAATCGTATAAATTCAAATAAATGTCAACTGTATAGAGGGAGATTGTCTTGGTGTGACTTAGGGAATTAAGAAACACCGACGCATGCACAATCAATGTGTATTTCTCGCCAACCGGTCGGTGGCGAGAATTTAATGGACAGATTTAAAAAAACCTACTCTGCTGCCGTCATCTTAAAAAAAATTAATTTTTTACCTAAGTTTCCCGTTTCCCTGTAACTAAGCTCATCTACTCGTAACATAAACCCTGTGTTTTATACACTTGTGTTTCAGTGTATTTGCATTTACGCCTTTAGGGCGACATTGGCTTATATCAAAACATAAAGATATGACATGATGCATAAATTATCAGATAAGGTTGCTTATAAAAGTACCGCGACATTAAATTCACCATACTTAGAGACAGAACTCTAATCAAACAGTGCCACATGCATGAAGCTTGTAATCCACGCGTCAAGCGGAACGGATACCGGCTCATATCAACGTATAAGTAATTTTATGTGAAGTGCAAAAGCTGGTAAGAGTGAGGCCCGAGCTGAAGTGAAGTGTAACTATACGAGTTACAATGATACAAACAGGATGCGTGTATCGAAATGATTCTACCATAGAAAATAAATTTCTAGGGCTTATCAAACAACTTGACTTCGAGTGACTAAGTCACCACACCGTCAAATTATACTATTAGAGTCAGAAGCTGTCCACAAATTACGTACACACTAAGAGGAGGGGAGGAAATCTCAAAATTCGTACGAATTGTACGGTGGGGGGTGGAGGGGTCGAGCGCGGTTGTACGTACGAAGAAATTAACTGAATCATAACATCCGTTTCATGTATTTATTTAAAATAATTTTTTTAAAATATTTAAAGTTGACAACTAACGGATTCGTAAATCGTACGTACACGAACGGGGGGGTCTTATAATTCGTACAGAAGTGTACGGAGGGTGGGAAGGGTCAAAAATGTCAAAAAATCGCGTACGTAATTTGTGGACAGCCCCTTATGTTTATTCCAGCAAGGATGTCTTTGGGACCGCATTTGAAGCAAGTTACAAAAACTTACAAATTACTTACGGTATGCAATTTTTGCAGGAGGTGTTTTTCCCAGAAATCGTGAGCAAAGTAAAAATTTCAAAACCTAAGTTCAATTTCAAGTTGAGTAAATTGTCTTGATTTGGAATGATTTGAAAATGGAACGACATGGGCTTCCATACAAACCGTTCCAAATCCAAAATACAGGCAAATTTTGATTTGGAACTAGACGATTTCGAACGTTCCAATTCAAGATACGTCTTTATTTACATATACTCTTTGGTTATTATGGTTCAAATTCGAATGTCGTTCCAAATCAAGATGATTCGCTCATCTTTTTCGGATTCCTTATAAAATTCTAGGAAGAAATAAGTTTTTACACGGTATCATTACAGTATTAGTTTCTGTATAAAAGTTAACTCAGTCATAGCTGTCAACCAAAATTCAACTTTAACGACCTGTACTTCTCACATACTTCATTTTTTTATAAACAATGTTCATACAAAATAAACTTTGGACTATTCCTGACATTTCTTTCGAAAAAACCTTGAGCGTATCTGGTGAACCTTTCGCACAGTGACCGCTTCAAAAACCCTTTACATGGACAAATTTCGCTACTCGAAAAATTGACTATGGGCACTACTAGGCTGTAAAATTAAAAAAAAAAAAAATTTCCATAAAATTTTCTATGGACCGTCACTAGAAACTATATCGAATAAAAAAAAAATTTTTCAAACCAATGCACCCTAATGAAGAACTCTCCAGTTTTGACGAAAACTACTAATATTGCAGTAATAACATTCGTTTTATGTAGATATAATTAATATACTGAAACATAACCAAAGACCCCTACGTATCAGAATAGATGTGACAAAGAGACTCGAACGTATCTAAATATATAAATAAGCAAACAATCCAACGTTTTCTGTTCTTTTATAGATAACTGTAAGAATTTCGGCTCTAGGTCAGAATATCTACGCCGAAATATCTACAGGACAAAATATCTACAGCCAAAATATATACGACGTAAATATATACGGACAAATAGTACCATGTAAATATGTCTGTAGTCGAAAATATCTACCGAAACAACAATGTGTACAACCTCTATAATAATGTGGAAAAGAATAAGTGGCGGCAGAGGGCAGATACTCGTCATTATTGTTACCAAGTAGAATTTTTTGTCGTAGGGGGCTCCGCCCGCTAGACCCCCGCGCCTGCGGCGAGCTTTCTTCGTCTTGCAGGCAGCTTCACTGACTTACTACTGACATGGGGCTCCGCCCCTTAGACCCTGAAAAGGAGGTTACACCCCCCCTTTACCCCCCCCTCACGGGGGCTGCCGCCCCTTTACCCCGCTATTGTTTTTCTCAGAAAGATCACTGCCTGCGGCGCTTCAGTTACACCATTTGTCTACAACTATTCTCAGTGCAACATAGACCGAGTGTGACCGCTACGGTACAGTAAAGGCTCCAAATCTAACCACAAAGACATTTTGGATTTAGATTTTAGTAGCGTATATATTTTGACCAGTAGATATTATTGACCTGTAGATATATTGACCTGTAGATATATTGACATGTAGATATATTGACCTGTAGATATTTTGACTGTAGATATTTTGGCATAGATATTCTGACCCAATCCCAAGAATTTCAAAGATCCATAGAAATTACCCAAGGTAATGTCAAAGGCCCTACCGAAGTACGTCTCAGACCATTCAAATCTAGAAAAGCTTATATCCAAGCGCTGGTGCAAAAAGCGACTGGCTTCCCGCGAGCAGAAAAATTCAAAAAAACTTCCCGATTGTCAATAAAACCAAAATTTCCCGATTCCGAAAATTCCTTTTTTTTTGAAAGTTTCCTTTATTTATACAACTAAAAGATTATTTGTTACAAATCATTTGTATGCTTTACATATTGAATTTACAAAAAAATTAATCTATTGAATTTTAAAATATCTTTAAAAGGGGATTTTGTCATTCTTGGACGCTGCATCGTTGATTCTTTTTGTAACCTTGGACCCCATGTAATATTGAGATCTATCCCACTTCGTAATAAAATGCCACTTATCCCTGCCTTTAAAATGCCTATCCAAAGACTCTTCTATCAGTTTAGTTGCTCCTTTCCCAGGATGTGGACCCTGCCATCTGATAGTTGTTTCCCTTAGTATCTAAAGTTGTTCGTTTTGCATTATTAAGACAGAGAACACTGCCCATGCCTTCGACGACGGCTTCGCAATGCGTTCTTGAAAGTCCAGTTAGAGCTAAATGTAAAATGTTTTGTGTGTCTTTGTAGAGTTCAGGTGTTTTTAAAATTTTTTTGTATAAGTCTAATTGATCGTATCGTGTGGGATAAGTAATTTTAACCTTGCTAACTTTTCCATCGTCTTTTTCTTTCGGTATATGTAAAAAACTAGGAGCAATCTCCTTGACTCGTTTTATAAAGAGATCGTATTCTTTTAAAAGGTCGTCTGTTGTAACGTCATCAGTCAAGTTGTCGGTTAATTTTGCTAAATTTGAATATGTTTCGAGGTGTTTTCTAATTGTTTGGCCTGAATCTAATTTAACTATTTCTGAAACATCGAAAAGTGCACTTACATCGCTCAAGATTTCATTTTTCTTTTTTTCTTTTGACATTCTACCTTCAAATTTGTTAATGAAATTTTCAATTAGAGAACGTAACGGTTTTCCTGAGGTTTTAAGTGCAGCCTCAACGGTCTCGCAATGCGATGATTCTTTTGACGTTGTTGCGCGAGTGGAATGGACAGAGTGTACTTTTGTTAATAGAGGATAACCTTTATACTCATGTTTTTCTATAGCTTCTTTGGTCATTATGACGTCACATAATCCACCACACGAGAACACGAACGGGGCGTTATCAATCTTAGCTAAGGTATCCGTCTTCTTCCTATTCATGAGCTTGAAGTATAATGGATAGTTGTTAAGCCATTTGTCAATTACCACCGAACTGTAAGTAGCGAAACTTGTTTCGGAGAAATGTCCCGGAACCCTGACCTTCACCTTTTCTGTTTGAACATTATCTGGAACTGGATCATCTTCGTCTTCACTCAATTCAATACTCGCTTCTTCTACTAATTCCCTAAATGATTTACCATGCGAAAACGATTTACTCACTTCGCTAATTGTTGAAAAAACTTGATTTAATGATTTACAAGACGAATCTTGAACACTATCTTTTTCTGCCAACTCGATAATATGGGCAATATCCCACTGAAAGGTGTACCAATTTCTAGCCTCTTCAGATACTAAAAGCGAATCAAGTAAATATGTATCGACACTTAGGTGAAAATATTCCCCATCGAAAGCACCACCAAGTAACCTAGATGAAAGTTCATCAACAGGAATATTTAAGTTTGAAAGTCCTTTTCGCAAACATCGAGTTACACTCAATCTGTCACCTCCTGACAACGGTGGTACACCCGAAACAAGAGACTGATTCTTTTCATCATAAAACTCATGGGTTTTCTAAACTAATAACTTCCCATAATTTCCCACATAACTTCCCACATTTAAATAATATCAAGGTAAGCCCTCAGACAACTTGTTTCACTTCCTTGACATGCCTACACTTACCGTTGTCTTCCCACAACTTCCCATTTCCTGATGATAACTTCCCATATCTAAGACAATGTAAATTTACCAAATTTACTTCCCGCTTCCCGCGAGCATTGCTCGCGAAATATGTCGCTTTTTGCACCAGCGTAATCCAAGGACTGTGCCATTTTCCCTTAAAACCCTGAAACAAATGTTCTCTAAAATTTTATTCTTTACAACTTTGCTGTTTGAAGCAACCTTCTATCTCTCATAGTTCTGGGGATTCGGGTCATCCTGACCAATTATTGAAGTGACCATATACCAGAATTCGGCCATATATCCCCAAAATCCTGAAACACGTGTTCGCTTAAAATTAATTGTCTACAACTTTGACAGTAAATCTCCATATTGCTTAGTTAAGGAAATATAGACGAAAAACTGTTTTCGTATATGGCCAAGAAACTCAATTTCGTCCATTCCATTGGTCCCAGTGCCCAGACCACTGACCCGATTTCTACTAAAATCATTCTTCTAGTTTTGCGACATCAAATGCTTTCATTTGACACCAAAATGAGGAATTTCCGTGCTATACTTGCTGAGATACCGACCCTCGAAAATTTCATGTCCGACCTCCACTTCTTCGACCATATCTCCGGACAGGCACGCCGACTTCCACGGTACGCCGCGCCGGGGCTTAAGCCCCCAACAGAAGTTTCCTCTTAACTTGTTTTACACCAAAAGCATTCACATGGTTGACAAGACATTTTTCACGTTTCGTATTCTCAAAATACAGAAGTACGCAACTCAATACCATAGTTTTTACCTCAACAAGACAACAGTAAATACTAATGAATAATTAGTAAATAAGGAATAATCAGAAAATTTTTATCCTGTAAATTTTGACAGTCAACCTTTGACTGTAGTTACAACTTTGAATCATTTTATATTTTTTTACACGTTCATCCTTTAATGTTACAAATCCTAACATAATTTGACTGGCCACTCCCGGAGTACAAACCTAATCCCAAAATTTTTTGTTTTTTTTAGATTTTTAAGCAAACTTTCAGGAAGTTTTTTTTTAAAATAATTTTTGGGGTGGAGGGGGTAAGGGGGAAAATCTCAAAAGTTCGCCTATACATCCTTGTCCCCAGAGGTTTTATATGGTGCTTTTGGGTTTGTAGACTTTTTATGGTGTGGAGCTGCGTCACGCACTCCGCTACCGTTTCGTACATGATCTGGCTTCAGGACGTTTCTAAATGCTAGACCTGCCAAAAGAATATAGAGGCCATTCATTATACGTAACACTCAGAGGTGGGGAGGGGGTCTGAGCGTAGCGTTACACAACGTTACAGGGGAGTGCGGAAATGAGGCAGTAGTGTTACGCAACGGACGGAAGAAAAAATTTTTGCTAGGAAATGCAAATAAAACTCAAATTGTCAGGTGTTCAAATTGATGTTTTATTTTCAAGTTTTTTCAATGAGAGAAAATGATAGCTTGATCATCACGATTAAATTACTTCGTATTACTTTGACTGAGTATTAGTTCGACGACAAACAAAGACATTACAAAGGTTTTACAAGGAGGCTGCGACGTTCGCTTAGCAGTGAACGCAAATTTTGCAATAAACTATACTACAAAAATCTGAAATAGCTTCAGTTCAGTTGACATTTCATACTGAAATAAAGAGATTTTTTTTTATATCTACAACAGTGAAAAAATTGTCACAAGTTATCTACACGTCTGCCATTCACGAAGAATATTGTGTTACCCCTTCGTCAAAACACTAAACAATGTTATACCAGCAGTCGACATTACCAAAAAAAAAAAAAAATTACGCCACACTGGCGAGAAATGTAAATATCATATTTTTGAGAGTATTGATTTTGTTCAGTTGCGTTACGTAACGACCTTGCTTTACGCTTGAGCTTCAGGAGGGAGAAGGGGTCTGAAAAATGTCGATCTTAGCGTTACGTTTTTATGAACGGCCCCATATAAAAAACTCTTTGGCTTAATAGACTAATTCAAACTTAGCCCCCAACAAGGAAAGGTAAAGTCGGCGTGTCTGTGTCCGGAACTACTCGGCCGATTTTGCTCATCTTCGAACTTGAATCATGTGAGGCATGTACCTTTCATGAAGAGAAAAGTTTAGGCTGATCGGTTGAGCCGTTTGAAAAAAAAGTGAGCACGGACGGACGGACTTTATTGCTGATTCGTCATCTCTAGACAATAGATAATAGATGCATCCCCCCAACTCGCACCTCGATCTACCCCATGTTACAATAAAATTGTTTGTAGTAAACGTATAGGACCTTTGTACTTCGTCCGGTTCAATGATCGAAATAGTTTGTTTTTAATTTTGAAATAGTCAAATGTGTCAAAGTGTTGAAAAAATGGAGTGGAGTAGCAAAATTTGTGTCTAATTCCTAGAAATTCTTGTAACAAGATTTTTACATCAACTTCAAAAATGACGTATGGATTAGTTATAGTGTGATGGCGAATTCAGGCAGGCTGTTTTCAGGACCGGCCGAAGCGATGTCTATGTTCTGTGAAAAAGTGCGTTTTTCTATGATATTTCCGTGTGTCACCAAAGTGACGGCCAAGACCAGAAACTGTACGAGTCCAAATGAATTTTCGGCTCAAATGAAACTAGGGAACAATGCGCTTCGCACCATATACTTGGTTTTGCTGACCTGCGATGTTTAGGACCTCCAGACCGTTTTCAAAAAGTGGCTTTTTTCAACTTTGAATCGCTCTGACTCCCGCCACAGGTGACTTTTTTAAGGCATTTGAAGTTTTAAAAGATTCGCCTCAAAAACCTGTACAAATGACACCAATTTAAGGTTTATCCGAAAAGTTTCTGGGAAGATATTTCAGAAAAACTTTTTCACAGACTTTGGTGCAGAGGTATTTTTTCAGGGGTCGGTTAGTCAAACAACTTTTTCTTGAAAAAAATTTTCTTCTACAAGTTTCGCTGGACAGTCCAAGGAATCAATTAACACCGAATTCGGAGAAATCAGGGAAGTGTTGCATTCGACATTATTCGAAGTTTTGGCAAATTCACTCTTAATGCTAATACCATTTTTATAATTTGGATAAGAACTTTTCCTGTATTTAAGATCCCCAATGTTCGATATTCCGTTTTGTTTTTATTCGGATTTGCTGCTCTGAAAGAATTACACTGAGCATGAATGACTCCCAAAAAGTTGTTATAAAATTTACAGTCGTATTAGTAGCTTTTTTTTTACCTAGAACTTGTGTTGTTACATTTTTTACAAAAAATAATCGACTCCGCACAATAAATCATAAAATCAACAATTATAATTGCCAATCATTCCCCATATTCTGATCCTAGCTAATTGAAAAATATTCAACCAAATCTGCAAACAAAAAATCTGAACAAATTAGCCGCTATTATGCTCTGAATAACGTTATTTTCAACAGAAGTATTTACAAACCACACAATTTCCGTTGAAAAGAAAATATATTTTGCATGTGAAAATTCATAGTCAAACGTCAGACCATGGTAACCATCATGTCAAGCTTTTAAATGTATTCATTTTCATACAAATTTGCTGCTGACCTCACTGAATTTAGTTTGCATTGAGTAATCTGCAAACAGGTAGGTCAAACATGCTTTTCTTAATTGAGGCTTGTAGGTGTGTGATATTTTTATGGAAAACTAAAGTGGTTTATGCAATCGTTCGAAGTTGTCCGAAGAAAAACTCATTATAACTGACCAATGTTTTCAGTCGTTCTTGGTTTCGCTGATGGCAATATGATAGGGATGTTGTACTGCATTGAATGTAGGGTAAAGTTTTACTATTTGTTGGTTTAATTGAACAACTTTCAGCACTAAATTTCCAAGTCATGTACCAACCTTTTTGCAAGATTGTTATTAGTTATGAGTGATGTTTCCTATAAATGTAAGATTATAAAACTAATCAGAGAGTTGAAGAAAACGAGCGTGTAGAGCAAAGTATGAAGAACCGCATCTCTAAAATTAGGTTAGTTATAGTTATACGAAAGCGCAATATTTCTATACCTCACCTCCAAATCGAGTGAATGTGGAAAGCCTTAAGAAGTGATAATTTAAAAGATTCTTAAACCAGATACCAAGTTCGTTGAAATTTGTTTTGAAGGCCCAACTCTCATCATTTGCAAAGTTTAATTTGAAAATATTTAGGGTTTACGAAATGAGAATTTAGATGACATGAAAGCGTTTTAGAACTACTTTGTAGACATGTAAAAATGGCATTAATGAATTTAGATGACAATGAGAGATAAAACCGGTGAAGACCGACTTGAAAGATTTGTTGAAACACCAAATAGACAATGTAACATGCAATTCAAAGGAGGAGTTCTTCAGCACATTGTTTCGTGGAAACCGGTTGAATAAACATGAACGCCATAGCTTTATTTTCTGTTTAATAGAAACATATAGTAAGACATGAATCAATAACGGATTTAATTGAACGGTCGATGATGACATCTGGGTTTTCCTTCTACCTAATAACCTTTCTGGGTGTAACCGATAGGGTGGTAAACTGTTTAGTTTTAGAATATATTTGTATACGATGTAAAATTAACCAATTTATTGGTTTCTTCAAAGTATGAAAATGCTGCATTTCGACAAATTGGATTAAATATTAGTAAAAGTGGAAAGAAAAATTAAAAATGAAATGATTTCATTCAGAAAATCAATGCTCCACCAGAAAACGATTTTGAAGCAAAGTGTGACGCCATACTTTCCTCGATTCAATTGTGTTGAATTGTGTAATTTGAAAAATTAAAAAAAGTACAGCTATGCACAGTAAGAATGACTCGCTACTTGGAATATTCACGTGTTCTTTATTTCTATGATTCTCCGACTTCTCTCATTTCGCCATTTGAAATAACATAAGAAATGAGAGAAGTCGGAGAATCACAGAAATACAGAACACGGTGATATTCCAAATGGCGGATCATTCTTATTGTGCATATATGTAAAACATAATACATAAAACATAATACTGTAGAGCAATTTTTTGGTCACAATGATCTTCCGCTTCCTAATTAGTTGAGTTTGAATTATAGTTTGAAGTTGGCATGGCTGGCATGCAGTTCTCTTTACAAAGAGTCTTCCCGCTTGTGCAAATAGTCCGTATCCTTGGTATTGAGAATACAGAGAAATTTTTTGGCGAAAAATTTGGATACCGGGAAATGTGTGAAGCAAACATTAAAATTCGCCAAAGGCGAATTTTTCCTTGAGTTTAAAGTTTTGAAGTAAAGCTAATCGGGAAATGTAACTGACCGAGAATGGGAAGTACAGCCCATCAGGAAATATAGGTCACTGGGAAATAAAGCACACCGGGAAGTCGTTCGGCTCACCGGGAAATAAAGCTGACAGAGAAATTTAGCACACCGGGAAGCGCAGCTCACCGGGAAGTCGTTTGGCTCACCGGGAAATAAAGCTGACAGGGAAATTTAGCACACCGGGAAGCGCAGCTCACCGGGAAGTCGTTCGGCTCACCGGGAAATAAAGCTGACAGAGAAATTTAGTACACCGGTAAGTACAGCTCACCGGGAAATAAAGCTGACAGGGAAATTTAGCACACCGGGAAGCGCAGCTCAGCGGGAAGTCGTTCGGCTGACCGGAAAATATAGTTGACAGGGAAATTTAGCACACAGGGAATTGCAGCTCACCTGGAGGTACAGCTCACCGGGAAGTACAGTTCACCGGGAAGCACAGCTCACCGGGAAGTACAGTTCACCGGGAAGTACTGCTCACGGGGAAGTCGTTTGGCTCATCGGGAAATAAAGCTGACAGAGAAATTTAGCACACCGGGAAGTACAGCGCACCGGGAAGTACATCTCGCACCCAAGATAATATCAAAGGCACTTCCGAAGTACGTCTTGTAACATATGAGACCATTGATTTCATGGGCGTTTTCGCTACAATTTAATTTTCTACTATTATGTCTTTGGAAGCAACTTTCTACCTGCCATAGTTCTAGAGATATGAGTCATCCCCCTAAATTCCAGAAGTGGCTAAATCGCAGGCTTGGAAAATTTTTCGGGAAAACCCTGGAAAGCCTATCGTTTATGGCTGAGAAAAAGAAGTTGTCCATTCCGTTGGTCCCAGTGCCCAAACCCCTGAACCGATTTCCACCAAAAAACTTTCCCCCACGATTTCCGTGCTCTACTTGTCGAGATATTTGCGAAAAAGTTTCACCGACCCTCGAAAGTTCATGTTTTTGGACACCTTATCGGACCATATCTCCACCACTTGACTGATTTCGCTCATCTTTGAACTTGAATCATAGGATACATGTATCTTTCAGGGGAACCAAATTTCAGGGCGATTGGTTGAGCCGTTTAGAAAAAAAGTGGAGACATTTATTTTCATGAATCTTCATCTCTAGACGATAATAAATGTAGCCCTTCAAATCACTCCTCGATCTACCCCATGTTACAATAAAATTGTTTGGAGTAAACGTACCCAAATAACCAAATTCGTCCGGTGTTAAAATCTGATGTCTTTTGGAACTTTTGTTAAAAAAAGGACGACATAAGTACTTACTTACTTACTTATCAGCCTTCCTAACCCAAGCGGGTTTTGGCTGACTCTACAACGTTTCTCCATCTGGAGCGATCCTGGGCCAGACTTCTCCAACGTGGTCGTCGTTGTTGAATCCGTCCGTTTATCCGAGGCTCATTGTAGAGTTTCTTGAACTGTGATTTTTTTACGAGGAAGAGGCGTTAACACTTCGCTCAACCCACTGATCCGTTTCCCCGACAACCCGTAGGCAAGTTGTCAGGTAGCACTCTTAAGTTTAGCACAAAACTTCGAAGAGAATTGAGGTCCCAGGGACTACGACGTGGACGTAAAAAGAGCACTTGATAGTTAGACAGTTGCACGCCTGGCATATGACCCGGACTACCACACTCCGCTCATATGCTATCAAGCGCTACCCTATCTAACTACCCAATCCCCTAAGTACTATTAGGCTAAAATATCCGTAGGACATCAGATTTTCAGAAAACGTCCGAATGACATTAGACTTTTGACACCGGAAGAATTTGGTTATTTGGGGCACACAGTGGTCGCCAAATCAATTTACATAATTCATAATCATATATGATATATATATATAGATATATCTATAACTAAATTATCTTATTCAAATTGTAAAAATACCTTAAACGTTTTGGAAATTTTGTATTTCGATTGATCGGTATGCTGTGTGTTAAAGGCAACCTACTCTAAGTGGACAGCTCACTTTATTTGTATATTTTTTTTTGTATTTAATAAAGGTATTTCTCTTCTCGTACGGGTCCAACAATAAATTACCTCCGCTCATTTCGCTCGCGAATCTATGATGATGATATATGGAAATGTATCAGTCCATAAGGCCGAAAAAACATCGGCACATCTGAATTTTATATGGATCTTCATAAACGGCAAATATGAATCAAAATTGAAGTAAAAAATTCAAAAGGCAGAAATAAAAAGCGAAAAGGTTTTACTGTCTTTCTTTAATTGGTGGTAGAAATAGCAAATTTTGGAAACAGGCATCTGCGGCCCCCTGGTTGTCCACTTTTTCGAATACGGCGCGATTACAACATAACAAAATCACATCTTTTGATACTTTTATTTCATAAAACCTCCGCCTGCGGCGCTGCACTCAAATCCTACTTATAACCATTCAATTCAAAAATTTCGCAATCGGTTATTAAGCAAAATCTTCGATTTACCTACAGAATAAGTGCAAAAAACGCCAAATTTTGCCTGCGGCGCTAAACTTGAAGAACAAATGAAACAACATCAAAATTGTTCACCTGCCATTTCAGTATTACATTTTTGGTCAATGTTTTCTACCCTCCCCTCTCCCCTGGGTCCAGATTTTCTCCCTACGGCACTGAAATCAATATTTTCATGCTTGCTAGCAGGGACGAAAAGAAAAATGTAATCCCACGAGGCGAAAGCTTTCGCTTTCGCCCCTTGAGCTTACATTTTTCAACTTTCGTCCCTGCTAGCAAGCATGAAATAGTTATTTGTGTGTCTGTTTTTGACGACTGATTTTAGGCAATTTCGCGTGTTGTAGACCGAGCAGAGCGACTAGTATGGATATTTTTTCCCTTACTCATGGAAAATGTGTATGAATATGTGATTTTGAAGTTAAACCGGTGTCGAGAAGTAAAAAAGCGCGACCACAGCGGGTGAAACAATTGTGAAAGAAACAGCTAGCAAAACTTTTGAGGTTTCAAACCAAGCACAGCGTGAAGAAGTAAAATAATCCTAGATACTACACTATCTGAACATTCAGCAAAAGATGCTGTTCCGAAAGGAGCGATAGAGTGTAGTCAAAGAAGTGAATTTTCGATTCACCGTAGAATCACCGATGACACCGCGGAATCACCGATAACTCACCGCGGAATCACCGATGATTCACACTGGAATCACCGATAATTCACAGTGGAATCACCGATGATTCACAGTGGAATCACCGATGATTCTTCGTGGAGTCAGCGATGATTCACAGTGAAATTAGAGATGTTTCACCGTGGAATCGCTTATAATTCACATTAGAATCACTTATGATTCACAGTGAAATCACCTATGATTCACAGTGAAATCACCTATGATTCACAGTGGAATCACCTATGATTCACAGTGGAATCATCTATGATTCACAGTGTATTCACCGACGATTCACAGTGTATTCACCGATGATTCACAGTGGAATCACAGATAATTCACATGGGAATCACAGGTGATTCCCCAATGAATTATCGGTGATTAAACTGATGATTTACATTGGAATCACAGATGATTCACATGGTGATTCCACAGTGAATTATCGGTAATTACACGGTAAATCATCGGTGATTGCTGGAGAAGGGTGCATAGACGACGGATAGGAAGGGTTAAAACATTAAGTAGCTATCGCTACCTAATAACTAATCGTCGATGTACAATTTTCAGGTTACTTGTTCTACGATGTAGTGAACCCACCCTATTGATGTCGCGATTTTTGTATTCTTCATCGATATCTCTATAGAATTTGTAAAAAGAGGCTGAGGAGGACGGAAAGGGCGTTGGAGGACTTCAGTGGGCGTCCGGTGTCATTTTCCTCCTTCAATATATGTTATTTTAGGCTCTGCAACACAGTAATGTATGACTTATCTTCCTTGACAGCCACTGAGGTGTATAAAATGTTATTTATTTATCCACAGTAATTAAAAGCATCACTCGCACTAGTTGAATGTTGTGACTGCTTCGAAGTAAAATGTAAATCTTGACGTTATGAGCGTTTTCAATCCCTAAAATTTTCGCCCTCGGCGCAATCATTCTATTCTTTTGCGTTCTCACTTCAATGCTTCCCGTGGTCATCGATCGCATATCCTGAGCTGCTAGAATTTTAGCTGTGTACACTTTCACAGAAAAACAAATGTACAACACAATTTTCGGGGCTCGACCGAAGAATATTAGTGGAAAATTGTTAAAGAACTGGAAGTAACTTGACAACGGGAAATGATTAGAAGACGAGAAGGAACTTGATGATGGGAGATGATTTCGAGAACGGGAAGTAGCTTGACAACGGGGAATAACTTGAAAACGCAAAGTGATTCGAACAGTGGGAAGTAACGGAAAAACTGGAAATGAATGAATGAATGATTTCTTTATTTAGAATAACTTTCCATTTAACAACTAATACATCACAGTTAATTAATACTAAGAACTCAGCACCTGGTTCACCACATAAATCTTCAACAACTTTTCAAATTTACTTAACGAAACTTCTCCAGTGATGACCTTTGGCAATGAGTTATACAATTTTACTCCCTTATAGAACAATGAGTTCTGACTAGTCGACTTCATAGCCGTTGTTAATTTAATATCGCAAGCATTTCTTAAACTTCTAGTCTGATATTCATAATTATATTTAATTTTACTACTCAAATAATTAGGTGCTTTGCCTATCACAATCTTATGAATGAACAATACCGTATTGTAAGTGATCAACTCATCTACACTCATCAGTCCCAGTTTCTTTAACATTTCACTCGATTCTGTCTTGCGCTTCGCCCTTAAAATATTTCTCATACATTTATTTTGCATTTTTTGCATTCTATTAATGTCACCTCGATTACACAGAAACAAAACACTGCTACAA
Organism: Pseudolycoriella hygida; assembly: GCA_029228625.1. Lineage (NCBI taxonomy): Eukaryota > Metazoa > Arthropoda > Insecta > Diptera > Sciaridae > Pseudolycoriella > Pseudolycoriella hygida. The sequence continues at coordinate 123,370,628 of CM055403.1, forward strand.
TACGTGAAATGCGGCAGGATGAGAGACTTATAAAGGTTCAACTTCTGGTGAGAATTCAACTCGTTTCTAAGCCTCGCAAGCACTGAAACTTTCATTCCTATCTTTTTGCAAACGTAATTCACATGTTCATCGAAAACTAGACGCTCATCAATTATCACACCCAAATATTTCAATTTTTCGACCACTGACAGTTCAACACCATTCACTAAAATGTGTATTTCGTCCTTTTGAATCGTTTTGTTCGTTATCACCATCACCTTTGTTTTGTCGACATTCAACTTAAGTTTATTTTGGCAGATTTTGTTGAACAGAATGTGAAGGTCACTGTTCGCTTGCATTACTGCATCTTCAATGTTGTCAGTCACAACGTACATCAAAGTATCGTCGGCAAACAATTTGATGTCACTGTGACTCAATTCATTTCCTAGGTCATTGATGTACAGAATGAAAAGGATTGGACCGAGAACCGATCCTTGTGGTACTCCGAACTGATTGTTGATTTCTTCCGATATGACTTCACATATTTTTACAACTTGCGTTCTTCCTGTCAAGTAGCTTTCAAACCATTTCAATGCTGTTCCTCGAATGCCCAACTTGTGTAATTTCCGCAAAAGCAACGCCGGCGTAATCGTTTCGAACGCTCTTTGTAGATCCAAAAATATCGCCAGTATAACTTTCGATTGATTGAGCGCTTCTTTCCATTCATGAAGAATTTCATTGAGTGCTGTTTCGCATGAGTGTTGACTGCGAAATCCTGATTGGAAATCCTTTAATAAATTGTTGGTCGCGATGAATTCAACAAGTTGTTTTTGGGCTAATTTTTCAATCAATTTCTCCAGACAAGGTAGCGTGTGAATTGGGCGATGTTCGTTGATTTTCGTTGTTCCAGGCTTTTTCTGTATGGGAATCACTGTTGAACGTTTCAATGAATTTAGAAAAACACCTGATTGGAATGATTCATTGATGATGGTCACTAGTTGTGCTCCAAGGACAAAGCTGGCATCAAGTAGAAGAGTTGGCTTCAGAAAAATTCGTCGGTGTTGTCTTTCATCTCTTTCAGTGCAGCTTTCATTTCTGATATTGTGATGCCACGGAATGTAAAAACTCTCAGGTTTTCGGCTAGGCCGTCTTCATATTCTACTTCTGGTATGGAAGCGTTCAACTTAACAATGCTATTGACGTAGAACTTGTTGAATTCTCTAGCAATGTCGACGTCATCTTCGAATGTCTGATTTCCATCCGTGATGTAAGCGATCTCGTTATCTTCCTTGTTAAGTATCGAGCGTAGAATTTTCCATGTTTGTTTTTGGTCTCCACTTGCCTTGTCGAGTTTTCGTTGGTTGTATTGAAACTTTTTTGTTTGAATTGTCATTTTGTATTTTCGGCGGAACGATCGGTAGTCTTGCCATGCTGTCTGTGATGTGGACGCGCCTGCCAGATATTGTGCATTTTTGTACAAGCGATTTTTTTCTCTCCGCATCTCCTCTAGATCATGATCAAAGAAGTCTTGATTCATCTTTATTTTCTTCACTCTCCTGAATTTAGCTGAACTGCAGCGCAGGTTACTTAACAGCCAGTCTGCTTTCTCGTTTACCGTCTGGCCTTCAATCAGGTTCCATGAGTCACTCCATGATTCGACGTCTTGTTGAAATGCAATGGGATCGTAGTTGTGCCAAACTACGGCTGCACGAGTTTTGATGCCGCATTTGTTCTTATTGCCATATAACACGACTTCAAGCATTCGATGATCGCTGATTTGGTCATCTTCCAACACCACACACTTCAGTTTGTTCGGAATAATATTTGTAACACACAAGTCTATCATTGATACTGAACCATTTTCAAGTCTGGTAGGCTTATCCGTCAACTGTCTCAATCCATTGTCGTCGATTATGTCGCGAAATCGCCTAATGTGCTGATCACTCTTCAACATGTCAATGTTAAAATCACCACACACCATCATTTGCTTGACACCACCAAAAGTTTCACACCACTGTTCCACTGAATTCAAAACCTGATCCTTATTTTTTTTATCCGACGACAAGTATGTTCCAGCAATCACTGTAGGAACTTCTTTCAACATAATTTCAAATGAGATGTACCAAGCAACTTTTTGTTTCACTGTCTGCAATTTGGAAAACTTAATTTGTTTGCTTACGTATACACTAACACCGCCAGTGTGCTTAGAATGTGAATAGCAACTGAACAGTGCATAGCCTCGCAAGTTCAAACCGCTAATATCGCAATCTTCAGTCAAGTGCGTCTCGTTGACAAAACATACGTCGGGTTTCCTTTTTCGCATCACATATTTGAATTCAGTTATGTTGTTCTGTAAGCCTCTGATGTTGGTATATAAAACTTTAATGTTGCTCGTTAGTTGCTATGCGGAGTCATTGTACTCGATTTTCTTCTGCAGTTGGGTGAGACGACGTTGAAGAACTGTACATTCCTTACTCCATGCATGGTGATCAGTTGCAAGTTTCATCTTCCATTTTTCATTAGCAAATTTACAATTGATGCAGCATTGGTTCTCACTTTTGCATTCTGAAAATTTGTGGTTGCAGGCGCACTTGCTGCATTTCTGTTCTATTTTACAGTCTTTGGCAATATGAGAAAAGCCGCAACATTTGAAGCAGCGTTTTATATACAAATGTTCATGAATGCCACATTTTCTCCATTGTAGACTCAACACACCAATTTTTCGTAGGAGTTTATAGTCACTGCTCTTTATTTCAATGACGATGTCTTTGGACTCCGAGTTTCTGCGTTTTCTATCAATTACAGTGATGAGCTTCATTTCTACTTCAGCTATGTGTTGGTTGTGGTTCTTGAGTTCACTAATAATCGAATCATTCGGAATATCGGAATTGATGTTTGAAATTCGAATTCTGGGATTCTTAATGTCCGGCAGAACTATTTCATATTCATCTCCCAATTTTTCGTTGATCAATTGTTTTGCTTTCAATGTCTCAGAAGTACTTGCGCAACACAAAACGATACCACCGTCCCTTGCATTTCTGGTGTTGGTAACCTTTAAGTCACTTTTACTGATGTTGTTCTTCAGAATTTCCATCGTC
>CM055403.1:123374204-123417334 GCA_029228625.1 Pseudolycoriella hygida
ATATTTTTACAACTTGCGTTCTTCCTGTCAAGTAGCTTTCAAACCATTTCAATGCTGTTCCTCGAATGCCCAACTTGTGTAATTTCCGCAAAAGCAACGCCGGCGTAATCGTTTCGAACGCTCTTTGTAGATCCAAAAATATCGCCAGTATAACTTTCGATTGATTGAGCGCTTCTTTCCATTCATGAAGAATTTCATTGAGTGCTGTTTCGCATGAGTGTTGACTGCGAAATCCTGATTGGAAATCCTTTAATAAATTGTTGGTCGCGATGAATTCAACAAGTTGTTTTTGGGCTAATTTTTCAATCAATTTCTCCAGACAAGGTAGCGTGTGAATTGGGCGATGTTCGTTGATTTTCGTTGTTCCAGGCTTTTTCTGTATCGGAATCACTGTTGAACGTTTCAATGAATTTAGAAAAACACCTGATTGGAATGATTCATTGATGATGGTCACTAGTTGTGCTCCAAGGATAAAGCTGGCATCAAGTAGAAGAGTTGGCTTCAGAAAAAATTCGTCGGTGTTGTCTTTCATCTCTTTCAGTGCAGCTTTCATTTCTGATATTGTGATGCCACGGAATGTAAAAACTCTCAGGTTTTCGGCTAGGCCGTCTTCATATTCTACTTCTGGTATGGAAGCGTTCAACTCAACAATGCTATTGACGTAGAACTTGTTGAATTCTCTAGCAATGTCGACGTCATCTTCGAATGTCTGATTTCCATCCGTGATGTAAGCGATCTCGTTATCTTCCTTGTTAAGTATCGAGCGTAGAATTTTCCATGTTTGTTTTTGGTCTCCACTTGCCTTGTCGAGTTTTCGTTGGTTGTATTGAAACTTTTTTGTTTGAATTGTCATTTTGTATTTTCGGCGGAACGATCGGTAGTCTTGCCATGCTGTCTGTGATGTGGACGCGCCTGCCAGATATTGTGCATTTTTGTACAAGCGATTTTTTTCTCTCCGCATCTCCTCTAGATCGTGATCAAAGAAGTCTTGATTCATCTTTATTTTCTTCACTCTCCTGAATTTAGCTGAACTGCAGCGCAGGTTACTTAACAGCCAGTCTGCTTTCTCGTTTACCGTCTGGCCTTCAATCAGGTTCCATGAGTCACTCCATGATTCGACGTCTTGTTGAAATGCAATGGGATCGTAGTTGTGCCAAACTACGGCTGCACGAGTTTTGATGCCGCATTTGTTCTTATTGCCATATAACACGACTTCAAGCATTCGATGATCGCTGATTTGGTCATCTTCCAACACCACACACTTCAGTTTGTTCGGAATAATATTTGTAACACACAAGTCTATCATTGATACTGAACCATTTTCAAGTCTGGTAGGCTTATCCGTCAACTGTCTCAATCCATTGTCGTCGATTATGTCGCGAAATCGCCTAATGTGCTGATCACTCTTCAACATGTCAATGTTAAAATCACCACACACCATCATTTGCTTGACACCACCAAAAGTTTCACACCACTGTTCCACTGAATTCAAAACCTGATCCTTATTTTTTTTTATCCGACGACAAGTATGTTCCAGCAATCACTGTAGGAACTTCTTTCAACATAATTTCAAATGAGATGTACCAAGCAACTTTTTGTTTCACTGTCTGCAATTTGGAAAACTTAATTTGTTTGCTTACGTATACACTAACACCGCCAGTGTGCTTAGAATGTGAATAGCAACTGAACAGTGCATAGCCTCGCAAGTTCAAACCGCTAATATCGCAATCTTCAGTCAAGTGCGTCTCGTTGACAAAACATACGTCGGGTTTCCTTTTTCGCATCACATATTTGAATTCAGTTATGTTGTTCTGTAAGCCTCTGATGTTGGTATATAAAACTTTAATGTTGCTCGTTAGTTGCTATGCGGAGTCATTGTACTCGATTTTCTTCTGCAGTTGGGTGAGACGACGTTGAAGAACTGTACATTCCTTACTCCATGCATGGTGATCAGTTGCAAGTTTCATCTTCCATTTTTCATTAGCAAATTTACAATTGATGCAGCATTGGTTCTCACTTTTGCATTCTGAAAATTTGTGGTTGCAGGCGCACTTGCTGCATTTCTGTTCTATTTTACAGTCTTTGGCAATATGAGAAAAGCCGCAACATTTGAAGCAGCGTTTTATATACAAATGTTCATGAATGCCACATTTTCTCCATTGTAGACTCAACACACCAATTTTTCGTAGGAGTTTATAGTCACTGCTCTTTACTTCAATGACGATGTCTTTGGACTCCGAGTTTCTGCGTTTTCTATCAATTACAGTGATGAGCTTCATTTCTACTTCAGCTATGTGTTGGTTGTGGTTCTTGAGTTCACTAATAATCGAATCATTCGGAATATCGGAATTGATGTTTGAAATTCGAATTCTGGGATTCTTAATGTCCGGCAGAACTATTTCATATTCATCTCCCAATTTTTCGTTGATCAATTGTTTTGCTTTCAATGTCTCAGAAGTACTTGCGCAACACAAAACGATACCACCGTCCCTTGCATTTCTGGTGTTGGTAACCTTTAAGTCACTTTTACTGATGTTGTTCTTCAGAATTTCCATCGTCTTGGTGCATTGTTGTTTGTTTTTCGGTTTTACCACGACAACTGGATCAACACTTCCAGTCTTCACAACGTTCGAGTACAGATTTGGGCGTTTCGGCAACTCAGTAGGATTGATGGAGTCCATTCTTTTTTCGAACGCATCAAACTTTTTCACCAACGTTTGTAATATTGTCGTATCATTAGACTTGGATAATTTGCTGTCTTGATTGAACAAGTCGATTTTATGTACAAACTTCAAGAGTTCATCGACTTTCGCAACCACTCCGTTCGTTACCATGAAGAAACAGCTCGTACAATGTAGTCGCAAACATTTGCTGTTTTTCCTAGCTTTTAGTTCGGTTTTGGAAACGGCACAGCATGTCAAGTGGAATCGGGAGGTGCAGCTATCACAGTCAAAACACTCGTCCTTTGCCTGCAATTCTTCGTCACACCTGCCACAGTATTTTCCAACGTTGGTTACGCTAGCCATTTACATTCGGTGAAACACAATTTTCGATTTTTGATGATACCAAATTAAGCGGTTGTACAACTGATTACGTGTTATTCCAAATCCGAAGCTGCGGGAATCTCATCCGCACACTTTCTCCTTAATTACACAATAATCAGTTCTCGTATCGTTTATATTTCCCGCAAAATGCGAAATACACTGCTATGTGGTTATAGACGGCTCAGCTTAATTTTTGCGACAGCAACGAACAAAGACAATAATTGTAAACCTTGACTGGTTCAATTCTATGGGCAACTTCTTAATCACTTTTCAGTCTCAATTGCACTATATTCTTCCGCACTCCAATCTTTTATCAGCACAGGACATTCACTGAACAGATAAAAGCGATCCAAACAGTAAAACTTCCACTTAAACCTTCAAATATCGAGTCTATTTCTAACACACAAATTTGCTCTTCTTCACGACGAAACAACTCCGCTTCAACGTATGATTCGTATGATTCGTTCACAATTTCTTTCATTTTATAGGTCGCCGATGGTCCTGACAACACGTTCGTGTGCGAAAAGGTAGCAAAAAGGCATCTGAGTCTGAGAAGCAAAAACCCATCCTCGTCGCCACAAGGGTGTTCTCACTTTTAGTTTCAGATTTCTATATTATTTCACGATCTAAGTCTTTTGAAGAAATTATTGTATCCCATTCGAAGAAGAACCAGCTTCGATAGAGCTGTAAATTTTATTTAGTTTCACGCGGTAACATTTTATCTTCAAAATTTGCATACATCACTTTTCACATTCAATTTCAAAGTGTATGCCTTTCAGTAAAATAATGGCCCTTTATTTTACTGAAACATATCAATATCGACGAAGACAGTTAAAAATTTTCATTCACTAAAATTTTGCCTTGTTCCGGAATCAATACGATACATTGACTGGTAACGTTTAATTCGATGCAACTGTCTAGATGCTTTATTGCTGCAAATTAATGAAAATAACTTTAAGAGTAAAATGTATAAAATAAATCTTTCATTCGAATTTATATTCGCTCAGCTACCATAATTTTTCAGATTGAACATTTCACTAGCATATTTGATATGAAATTGTGTTATATGTATACGTGTATATTGAGTGAAGCAGAATAACGAAATTCCTTGAATATTATACGAACATTGTTCTAATGAGGTTAGCGGCTCGATTCAGTGGAAGAGATTTATACTTTTTCTGAGAAACTTGGCTGGATATTATTAATAAGTGAAATATAGTTTTCCTTTCCGCTTTTCTGATCCATTCAATTAAATTAGTTGAATGTTATTAAATAGGGACTCGTACGTATCAGAATAGATGTGGAAAACAAAAAGACTCGAACGTGTTTAAGTAAATATTGCCTTAACTCTTAAGTGCATGAAACTACCTCGACATTAAATTGAATTGGAAATTGCCGAAAGGGCAATATTGACAAACCCATCCGAAGAAACGGCACAAAAACCTTTTCTTTTCCCTAAAAAATCTTAAAATTGCACTAGGACCGATCTTAGAACCGACCTAGAGCACTTAGGAGAGGCCTCTGATCCATACTTTCATGACCAAAAATGTGCACATCTTTTTTCCCTGCAACACTGCACAAAAAATCTCATCAATAAAGTAATATTCACACAACCAAATATCGTGTAGGGTCGCGTAGCGTGAGTTGGGCCCATACTGAGGACTCTTCGTGATTTTCTGATGTCCATATCTTTTATTATAAACCTTCAAGAGCGATATACGTTCTAATTATGCAAGATGCAAGTGAGAGAGTTCCACCAACCTTCAAAAAACTACGTTTTTGACCACTTTTTCGACCGTAACTTCGAAAGTTTTGAACCGATTTTGCCTAAATTTAATCCAGTGATCAAACAATTTCATTTTATTTCAGGAAAAAAAGTTTTTGAAAATCGGATAAGATTTACCCGATTTATGTAGAAAAAACACGTTGTGCCCTAGTAGAGATTCAGTTTTAGGGCACTGGCTGAGTCCAAAAGCTCAAAATTAAACAAACTTTCTTCTATGAAATGTCATGCATGCCCAGGCCTTTGAAAATTGAAAAAGGTTTGCTCGAGTTATGTACAAAAGACTATACGGATAAAACGACCCCTGGACAAAAAACCCGGACAAAATAACCCGGACGAAATAACCCCCGGACAAAATTACCTCCGGACAAAATTACCTCCGGACAAAATTACCTCCGGACAAAAAACCCAGCATTTGGAGAAAGAGCGATAGAAATTACAACTCCTCTGAAATTATGGTGTACGCCATTAATCCGGACACCAAAAATCCTGACAGAAAAATCCGGACAACCAAAAATCCGGATGACCAAAAATCCGATAACTAAAAATCCAGACCACCAAAAATTCGGATGACCAATAATCCTGATGACCAAATATCCAGATGACAAAAAATCCGGACTATAACAAGTAAGGCGCCGCGCCGCAGACCTGAACTTTATGAGAAAATAAAAAAGCGGGGTATAGCCCCCCTTGCGGGGTCTAAGGAGCGGAGCCCCTAGCGGGGTTTGGGGCAGAGCCTCATGCTTATAATTTCGCCTGCTTGGCGTATTGTAGCTCGCCGTAGGCGCGGGGGTTTAGGGGGCAGAGCCTCCTACATCATAAAAACAACATATGCAAACCATGCCTTGTGCGAAATTTGTCCGGATTCTTTTTTAACATTTCATTACTTCTTGAAACCGGACAAAATAACCCCTGGGGGGTTTTTTTGTCCGGGGTTTTTTTGACCTAGAGCCTTACAAAAGACCAAAACCACTTAAACGGCCCTAGCTCGGCGGCCCTAAGGTCGATAGTGCCCAGATTCAATCCCATAACAGATTTTTTGACTATCTTTCAGGGAAAAAAGTTTTTGGAAATCGTTTGAGTTTTACTCAGGTTATCGTGCTGACGAACGGACTGACGAACATTTTTCTTATTGTCGATTCGTCATCTAATTCTAAGGACCATCGATCATTGATGCTCCCCCTACTCCCGAGGGTCGTCGTGCTAAACGCAACAGACCCCTTTTCTAAGAACTTCTTATCAATTTTTTTTATAACCGAGCGTAATCAACGAATGAAAGAAATTGAGTTGAAAAGAAATATAAATTGCAATTCATGTAATACAGTCAGGGTAAGTGGATAGGGACCGAGGTAACATCAATAATGCTGAAGCTACCTTTCCATGCACACGAAAACGGTCTTAAACATCACGCAATCCAGGACGTTATAAAGTTTCGCATGCTTTGACGTAAGCCGACGTCGCATTAAATGCACGGATTGCCGTGTTGAGAATGACATCTGCTTCTGTCAAATTACAGTGAATTTTGTGATGAGATGTCTACTATAGATACAAGTAATATATGAACTTCTAAAGGCAGTTCTTAACGAAAATAGATGGCAGCACATTCTATACACTTGACAACTGAAGCAGACTAACTTATTTGAGAATTTCTACATTTCGAGAAGACTATCTTTAGTTCATGATAACGACGTTACGAGGACAATAGATGTCGCACTTTTCGTTGAGAATGGCCTTATACACTTTGTGTGTTCTGCAAAGAAATTAATTATATTTTGACATAAGCCAATGTCACACACACGTGAATAATACAATACTCTGGGTGACATTTGGCCTATCAGCTTCCAAATGTAGGATGGAAACACCGGTTTCGAGCCTCTTTAGAAATTGCTTTGGCTGTGAGCCCCTATTGTCTCTTCCTCTGTTCTCAAAAAAGAACAAAAGAAAGGCTCGTAACTAGCACGGGGTTCGTAGCCAGTGCACTTACCCTATTACTCAAAAATTAGAGATATGAAAGAGATGACGTCTATGAACGTTCCAATTGCTGCTAAAAGTGTGTTTTATGTTTATAATGATAAAAACGCTGACCCAACTTAATTACGATTGTTCTAGATGAATTAATTGTACCAAAAATGTTAATTTACGGGAATCCAAATCGATAAACAAATAATGTTGCCTCATGTGTTGTTATTTGCCCATAACAAACACGTCAATAAATTTGCATGTTGGTCACTTCCAAACAAATATATAATTGGATTTATTACTGTAATTATACGTAATGCGAACCCAATATCTAACATTATATTTCGAATATTTGGCTTTCTTAACATTAAGTACTTTTTATTTGCTTCCTGTTAAAACATTAGCTCTAGTAATGTAGTACGGTCAGGCGTTGGCTTTAGTGTGGAACTTCGCGCCAGCGTCATTCACAATATGACATTTCGTATAAGGAAAATGTTCTATTGTGAATCGCGCTGGTGCGGACTTCCCCGTTACCCAGGCGTTGAGCTCATTGAGGATGTAGACGCAGAGAGAGTTAGTGCTCGCTAATATAATAAAATGAGGTGAACCTAAAGAGTGACAGAAACAGCAAAACAACAAGGGTCACAACATAAAGAGATGTCTTTTAAGGCTTGATTTGAATGCTTTTTTCAACCAATGAAAATCCTAAACGTCGCTATCAACGGAGCACTTGATTTAATTGCAAAAGAAGGGTAACGATTGAAATGTAGGACGAGATTTTGAAAATGAAGAGCATGTCTCATTTTCAGATTATGAAGTGCAAGCAGGGTTGGGTTCGTTAACGGAAATTTTTAGCGACGCTAACGCTAACGCTAAAACTGAAAAATATAAGGGACGCAGTGCAAGATGTAAGAATTTTTGAAAAATCTTTTTATTCAAAAACCGTCACTTAAGGGCTCATTATATTGGACACTATGCGATTCGCCAATGTAATGATCCCTTTCACGGTTAAATAACTGAGGTGAAGTGACGGTCAGTGCAGTGACGGTCAGTGCAGTGACGGTCAGTGCAGTGGCGGTCAGTGCAGTGGCGGTCAGTGCAGTGGCGGTCAGTGCAGTGGCGGTCAGTGCAGTGGCGGTCAGTGCAGTGGCGGTCAGTGCAGTGGCGGTCAGTGCAGTGATGGTCAGTGCAGTGACGGTCAGTGCAGTGATGGTCAGTGCAGTGACGGTCAGTGCGGTAACGCTCAGTGCGGTAACGCTCAGTGCGGTAACGCTCAGTGCGGTAACGCTCAGTGCGGTGACGCTCAGTGCAGTGACGCTCAGTACAGTGACGCTCACTAACTTGTTTTACAGCGCTTTATCAACTTTATTTTGCCTAATAAGTCATTGGTTTTCGAATTGCTACTTGGGATTACATTCTATGCTTCGCAATTATGCAATTTGTTTTACACAGAATTTTGAGTAATATGGTTGGTACCTCAACAAATATCAATTTACATATCCCATGACAAAGGTATATTATGTGGAAATGTCCTTCCTTATTAGAAATATACGTTAAAAAAGTGTTTCACTGTCTTTTCCATCGATCGATAAATAATTCATTAATTTCCCAACTAAAAAAATCTAAAAAAAATAATGTCTTTGGTGATATAAAAAGGAGCTTTTAATGCTAACTGCTAACTCTGCGCATTCATGATAAAATATCATTTGAAAAACGATATTGCTATTTTTAAAAATGTGGGAAGTTAAATGCCATGTAATAATTAACAACCTCGATAGTCACCAAAGAGCACCCGTTATGATATATAAAGACTAGTTTCATGTAAAAATTGCAAAAAGTGCCAAAATTTCACAACTATTATTCAAGCACCTTCCTCCTATTTCGCTTTCATTATGATACATGACATTGACCAATGACAAGAAATCAATAAAACATTTGTTTTGAGAGGTGAATTGTATTAATTTTCGGATTGCAAATCTATTTTCGATGTGGCACAACGTGGATTTTATGTTCATTTTACCAAAACAAATTGAATGGTATTTTAAGGCCGTATACCATGAAAAACACATGAAATCAATATTTGTATTTTTTATAAGTCACATGAAACGAATTTACCAAAAACAACCGGAAAATATAGTTTACCTAAGTATCCTGTATAAGAAAACGAGGAATTTTGAAACAGGAAATGACGTTGGGTCCCATAAGAAGCAGACAAGGAAACGATATACCGGATGTGACCTTTGATAGCAATTTGAAACGAATACCCGTACAAGCCTCGTTCTCAGCTGAATAAAGATATTTTCTCTCAACAAATTTTGTTAGAAAAGGTAGGTTAAAAGCCGTCTAATTATTGGTGGTACGAATAAGATTCTTACACTTGTGCTCAAATTGGCAGGATGTATGTAAGAGACATAAATGGTGAGTTTTTTCAAAAAATAACTAAATCTACCACACCAATTATTTCATTACCCTTCTTTGCACTATAGGCTCCTCGGGGTAACAGCGACTGACTATCAGCCCTGCGGCCTCTTTGCCTAGAAAACTATGACTCCAAAATGAATAGGAACTTTTTATTTTCTTCATATGAGACTGTTATGATCAAAAGTAGGTCTTTTCCATCTGTCAAAGTGACGTTTTAAACGTCAAACGAAAAACACTTTTTTGAAATAGTTAGAAAATCTTTTACTTTTCATCAATTCTATTTTAGTATCAGAATTGAGGAAAAATAGAAGATTATCTGACTATTTGAATTTTTTTTCATTTAACGTTAAAAACGTCACTTCGAAAAATGAAAAAGACCTACTTTGGATTCCAACAGACATCATATCAATTCATATGTTACACTCATTCTCTTTGTTGTTTAAGTCATTCGTGCTTAATATAGGCTACTCTCTCTCTCTCTCTCTCTCTCTCTCTCTCTACTCGTGCACGTGTGAGAACAGTTCTTCAGAATGAAACTTTTCCGGGGGAAAATTTAAGTTCGAGAAAACCCGTTTGATTCAGGCAGACGTTAGTTAGTTTTACCGAAAAATGTATAAAAATCGGTAAAAGTTAGGTAATTCGGCGGCTATGAAAGGGTTCTCGTTTGCAACACTCACATCATTGCCATCGGGGACCCTATGAAAGCTTTCAGACGCAGATGATTACCATACATCAATTGGACGATATTTTGACTACAGCGAGGGTTTCTTTTTTGTGGGTCTTTATAGCTTTTGTCATTTTCATATTTTTTTTTCTTGTACAGCGGATTTAATTTCTAAGTGTTTCGCTTTGACGTTTCTAAATGTAAAACATCTAGAAATTAAGTCCAGTGTAATGATTTTCCACAAAGTTCTTATGGACTTTTACAAGAATTATTTAATTTTTGTATGTACTGCGATTTCCCGCATCCTCAGAATTCTTATAGAAGCATAAACCTCTCAACTGTTTTCTCATTTCTCAGTTTGCATTTATTTTCCGGTTTTTCTCAACACATTTTTCACAGCCTTACATTACCATACAAAGTGTTTTTTTTCGCATAAGGACTATCAAGTAGTCGTTATGGTAAACTTACTGCTCTGGTACGAAATAGAATTTCTATTCAACCAAAATAGTGTCTCATTTGATTTTGGATTAAATGTCGATAATAATAGTACCGTGTTACGTCAATGTTATGAATGGCAAATAAAATAAAAGGTCATTTCGTTAAAAATTGATGGCCCCAGTGATTTCTTGCTGCGTTAAGAGCAACATATACAAATCATTATTTACGTTTCGGTGTTCGTTATGGCTTTTGTGTTAAAGTGCGTGTATAAAAGTTGGTTTTATTAAGTCTGTGTGTTCGATTATGTTATTGTTGTTCGTTGTGTGAGGTATTCAAGCTCGAACTATTTAACGACAACCTATCACCTGACGGTGGAATAAGCGATACGCCTTCCTCCCTTGTTTATTTTGAGAATAAAAATGTGGGGACGGATATGGGCCTTTGATTGTTATTGACAAATTACATTTAATGTGTAAAGCTCTCTTCCTAATTTTCATCCATTCGATAAATTTGTGTTTATTGTAAATCAATTATTTCAAAAGACTTTCGAAGTCTTTAATTATGCGGCATCTTCTAGCAACCCTCGACGGATGTCCAAACTAAACCAAGTAAAAACGCTCTCCCAATTCAAACTTTTCAATTTTTAAGCTATCACAGCACCACCTACATTTAAGTCTTCATAAGTCTACTCATTTGTAAATATAATCAGGTAACGCTTTTACGCATGCGAAATTGCTTCCTAAAACAATATCCTAGTATTTGAAGACTTCGGGAGAAAAACAAGATAAAGCAATCGAAAGTGAACCTGCTCCCATGTATAATATATGAGAGTACGTTCACTTTCAATTGCCTTATCTTGTTTTTCTCCCGAAGTCTTCGTTTTCTAAGTTTTTTTTTATCAATTTTAATCATTTTTTACGATTTTGTGAGATTTGTGAGAACGTAGTGCTTCGAAAATGGGTCTATTGCGTTTACCACGGAGTTTGTAAGCAGTTGATTTGAGTTAGAAGCAAGGGGGGAGCATCGATCATGGTGCATGTATGCGTAATTCCATCGGTACCGCAACCTGTGTAACAAATTTCATCTCTTTCACTCTTTCAATGTGAATTCTATTAGCATGAGACAAAACACATTCGTTCTCCAGGTGATAAGAAATCTACTTTGTAAACCTTGTGGATTTGGTTGCGTTAACAATTGTTTTCCATACAAACTGGTATCTTTTTCAATAAAGTGAACGAAATTTGTGTACACTCAGTTTCTATAGCATTTACAATATTTGCAAGGGTAGATTTTTTCATGGAATGAGCTATTTACATTATTTAAAACGACAGATTTTTACGTGGGATGAGCCAGATTTTTTGAAATTTTGTCCGTCTGTCTGTCCGTGATTACTCGAGTAAAACTCAACCGATTTTTAAAAACTTTTTTCCCTAAAAGGTAATCGAAAAATCTTTTATGGGATTGAATCTGGGCATTGTTGGCCCAAGAGTCGTGTCGCCGAGTTAGGGCCGTTTAAGTCCTTTTTGGTCTTTTGGACATAACTCGAGTCTTTTCCAATTTTCATAATTTTTTTTTTGTTTGAAATGTCCGGGCATGGCCAACAATTTCTGGAAGAAATTTTTTTACTTCAAGTCCTTGAACTTAGCTAAGGCACTAAAACGAGTCTCTGTTAGGGCCCTACGTTATTTTTGTACATAGCTCGAGTAAATCTCTTCCGATTTTCAATTTTTTTTTAATCGAAAGGTGTAGTAATGTCTCACATTGGTTTTTTGATTAGAAACAATTGGACTCAGTCAGGACCTTAAAACCGAATTTCTACTAGGGCCCAACGTGTTTGTTTACATAAATCTGGTAAATCCTAACCGATTTTGTTGATTCTTCTTCTATTTGAGAGGTAACACAGTACCGAATTATATTCGGGCGATTCCATGGGTAGGTTGCGAGGGAACCATGAGTTCTTGCTAAGCTGTGCACATACGACATTTGTGTTGTATGAAAAAAATTCTTCTATAGGTTCAATGCACAACTCCTTCATGCAAGAGAAGTCCAACCTTTGCATTCTTAGCCAGAAGACGGTTCCCTCGTAACACATTTTCCAATTTTTCAATGAATTCAAAAACAAATTTGGGTCCCGTGTCTGTACTTAGGGCTCAAGTGGCCCTCAGGTCGGCCCTAACCAAAAAAAATTTTTTTGCTACGTTGCAGAGCAAATTGAGGGAAACATTTTTGTCTATGGATGTCCTAAGGTCGGCCCTTGACAAAAAAAATGTTTTTTGCCGTCTTGTACAGAAAATTGTGGAAAATATTTTGTCTATGAAAGTATGTGTACGAGACATTTCCTTATGGCCCTAGGTCGGTCCAAGGGTCGACTCTAGACAAAAGAATGGTTTTTCCTATATTGGAGAGAAAATTGAGGGAAATATTTTTGTCTATGGAAGTATTTGTTCGAGCCATTTCCTTAGGGTCCTTGGTCGGTTGAAAAAACGGCTTTAGACCAAAAATTTTGTTTGCTATGTTGTAGAGAAAATTGAAGTGCCCATGGAAGTATGTGTCCGAGGCCTCTCCTTAGGGCCCTTGGTCATTATTAAGGTCAGCCATACCACAAAATATGCTATGTTGTCCCTTAGAAGTATGTATCTGGCCTCTCCTAAGGGCCCTAGGTTGTAACTAAGGTCGGCCCTAGCTTAATGTGGACGTAATTTCATACACTTAAGAGTTAAGGCAACATTTACTTCGATATATACGTACCCTTGCAGGTTACTGAGGATTGTCAGGTATTTAATGATTGAGAGCCATCGGGTGTATTATGGTCTGTTCGGGCCCCTGAACAGTATGTCGAGGACATTTAACATGTTCGCCCATCTTTGCTCACCCTCGACGAGTCGGCACACTTTTAGGTCGCTAGTGAAGTCGTTTGTTCTTACAAACGACATTCTACAGGGACACGGGTTTCTGTTTAGAATACCGATCGAATGACTTTACTTGTATAGTTTTCCATGATACAATTTGGTTCGATATAACACTAATATCTACATTATTTCCTCTCATTCACATGTCTGACAGTACACGCAACATAATTGGCATCGCTGGTCCGAATCAAAATAACGAAACACAACAATGATAGAAGCAGAAGGCGTATGAAAGCTCCGACGGGTCGACTGGGCCGACATATTGCCTCCGGTTCCTGCTTTTTGACGTGATACATTGTCAGTTTTTAATATTTTAATTTCATAACCAATGTAAATTAAAGACGTCAGCCAGCAAGCATTTATGCCATTGGCCGAGAATAAAAAATTTACAACATATGTTTTCTCTGAATAGAAGAAGATTTTGTTTGCTTTTTCTGAGAAGTCAAAGAATTGTGATTTTCTACGAATTAGAAGATTTTTTTAAAGATTTTTTCTTTTCAGTACCGTCAAAGGGATTTTCTACGTTTATCAAGCCCCTCTCTTTTGGGGATTCGTCTAATACCCGGAAATTAATTTCCAAAGAATGGGCTTGACAGGTGATGAAAAGGAGATTCTAGAACAGAGAAATGATAAGTTTGCACTACTGCACCGGGTAGAAGTGGCATAGTGAATGACTGTTGGGTTGGGGTATAATTACATGTATTTAATCTGGCTCTAGGTCAAAAAAAAATATGTAAGTAATGAAATGTTAAAAAAAATGCTGATTTTATGATGTAGGGGTCCCCTAAACCCCTGCGCCTGCGGCGAGCTACAATATGCCCTGCAGGCGGCTTTACAAGCATGGGACTCTGCCCCAAACCCCGCTAGGGGTTCCGCCCCCTTAACGCCCCTTCGCGGGGCTGCCACCCCTCGACCTAGCTTTTTTTCCATAAAGTTATAATCCGGATTATTGGTCATCTGGATATTTGTCCGGGTTTTTTTTCTGGGGGTTATTTTTGTCCGTTTTTTTTTTGTCCAGGGACCGTTTTGTCCGGCTGCCGTTTAATCTCACATATAGCCCAACCAACTGTCATCAACATGCCATGCCACTCTTCTATCTGGTGCGATGGTGATAACTTGGGCTTTCGCCACACTCTCTTTTTTAATTATCAGGGCATAAGGTGTCACCATGTTTGCCATATGCACAAGTGTTTAAAAGTGAATCTAGAAAGTGTACAGTTTTAGCCAACAAATTGTTTATTTCAGTTTAAAATTGTTTCGACTTTGAACGCTTCTTTCTTTTAGTTGCTTTTAATATCATACCTATCACACACTTAACAGCTTTATATACAACAAAAATTGTGAGTAGAAAAATTGTGTAAAGTAGAAACGATGCATCCAAGAGTCTCCTTTGCCACCATCGAAGGTTCATGGAAGGAGATTTTAAATGCGTCGTGTCGTGTCGTAAAATGTATTCCACCCACCAAGCGGCCGTGTCTACAGAAGCCATTGGTTGATCTTTAGCGCGTTGAGAAACAATTTTTGATTGGTTTTTATACCTACAATTATCTCGAATGTCCTCAAAATTTCATCGAAACTAGATGTGATACGATTGCAAACTTACGTTTCATTGAATAAAATTTCATGTAGCGCGTGTTGAAGAGATTCCTGATTTATTTCCGACAACTCTAAGTGGATTCCCACTCCGTGATGGGCAGCACTTCTCGCTAACGCTGGCTGGTCCCACCACACAGGTATCACAATCATGGGAACCGCATGGTAAATACCTTGTTGAAAGCTCATAGCGCCACCTTGCGTTACGAATCCTTTACACTTCGAATTTGCTATTGAATGATATTCCATTTATCGTTTTATCTCAACGTTTTTATGAAGAAATAACCTAAAATTTCCTGTTGAGGGAACCAATTTGAAGTGAACACATTTTTTGGTATGTCTTTAGGAACTTCACCGTCCCATTTCCAAAGAAAACCAACATTTGCAAATGAAGCAATGGTATCAAAGAAGCATTGGCGTAACAGTTTGGGTAGTCTGTTCACATCTATAATGCTACCGAAACTTATCAAAACGAAATCTTCGAATGGATCTAGAAATTCTTCAATTTCCTGGTAATTCCATGGAAGCCATCAAAACAAATTCAATTCAAAATTTCACATTCCTCAAGTTATGCCAAGAACATCGAACATACGATAAACGATCTGTCGATTGATCATAACTTCAAGGATATAAAATTTCTATGTTTACCTTTGGCAGAACTCCATCTGTGTATCTTACATGCATCCCTCCAACTGGCACCGCAAATGGAGGCAGAGATCTTGGATAGGTATATGGAAAACGCTCGTTTATCAGAAACAGGTCGATGTTTTGCAGCAATTTCTCTACTGGAGGAATGTTTCCGCCAACTTTTTTTTCAACTAATTCATCCATTTTTGGCAGACAGTACCAATGGTAAGAGGCATACCACGCAAGTGTGTTTACAAAAGAAAACACATGGTCAGGAACAAACCAGTAAGGGCTTCCTAATTCGAAGTCAGGCAACCATTGAGATTCAATAGGTAATCCCATTATCTCCGTTTCGAGTGGATGCAGTGCTCCTCCTGTGTATAAATAAATAACTTTCGCTTTCATTTGATGAGCCATAACAACTGCGAGTTCTTTGCAGGTGAAATCTCCAACAACCAAATCAAACTTCGCGTTCGAAATAAATTCAACAAAATCTCGGTTACTTAGAAAAACATCGGCAGCGTTGATTAACACATCAAACCAAACCGTTCCCTGCATTAAATGCTCGTTATGACGTCCCTTCAAACGTTCTGCCACTGAATTCACTCCTAGGTCAACATTTTGTTGTAGAATCTTTGCGAACGGTTCTTTTAAATTCACTTCGAGGATTCGTGAATCAGTTTTTTCAGGTTTTACAGCAGCCAAAAATGAGACGTCGTGTCCAAGATCAGCCAGTTTAACTGCAAGTGGTTGCATTGCAAATCTATGGCTACGACTGCCGAATCCAATGAAAAACAACACTTTTTTTGAAGCTGCTAAATCCACCAGATAAAGGATCAATAGTAAGTACTTTAGACTATGTATGCAAACCATAATTTACTTATTCACGAACTACACAGTTCAGTTATTTATGATAAACTAAACCACTACGTCATTAAGCGTTTCAAACGCGTTATGTTATGTAACTACAACTGTTTCGAGTTAATGTTCTTCAAAGGTAAAAACTTGTACGAAGCAAACGGGTTTCCCGCGTTTGCAAACTCTTAAATTTTGATCAACATTAACATCGTTGTGTTTTAAGAGCACGACCGATGAAAACGATGTTTTTTCAGCGAAGCTTTTTTTAAAAAAATGTTAATTTCAAAAAAGTACCTCAATAGCTAAATAAAGTCATTGTTTTTTCATCTGCACTTTCAGCCAGGACACTTGGTGCCGAAAATTTGAAAATGCCAAAATTCATGAAGTAGCGAGTACATTACGTTGTATAAGTTTATAATTCGACACCTGGCTGCGTACCAGCCCGGTGCTTCATCAAAGAGTTCACATTAGTGATATCTATACGTCATATAAGTTTCAACTCGGCACTAGGCTACGTTTTCGACTTAAGAATTTCTGATGCATAGGGCAGCAGCAGCTTGGTGCCGAATTGGAACTTATGTGACTCACTACTGCCTCCAATTTGGCGAAAACAGATTTTCAGCACCAGGCTGCCTTCTTTATTCCCAACTTTAGGGTCCCAAGTACGCAGCCTGGTGCGGACTTCGATCGTGTTACTAACTAATACTTCCTCTCCTTCTTGAAGAGAGGCATTGTCAGAATTTAAGCTCCAGGCTGCCTTGGTCTGACAAGGTTTTACCGACGAAATGTAATGGTTTTGTGGACGGTTTTGAGCATGCTAATTTCATTAATTCTATATTATTTACAAAGTGACTATTCTCACACGATAAAATTAAAATCGGATAACAATTTTCCTTGAATAAATGGTCAAGGCTGGCATGAGCGCCGCTCTTGACGAACGGCGTTCTGAGCGCCGCTCCGAGCGCGAACGGGAGCGCCCGCCGCTCATTTTTTCAAAATGAGAGCGCTGACGTGAGCGCCGCCCAAACTTGGCGCTCGCGCTTGCGCTCAAATACATCTTGTAAACAATATCTTTGTAATATAATATAGATGTAGATTCAGCACAGATGCAACAAAGCATAATGACGAGTAGAATCGTCGAACTTTAAATGTCTCTGTGCGATTCGGTGTACTTTGTTAAAAACTACTATGTATTTCGTAGGCGATATTATCTTCAAGAATTATTTCAAAACGTATAGTTGTGATTTGATTTTGGGTTCAAAGCCATTCAAAAATTGAGTAACGAAAAAGAAGGATTGCAAATTAGGTCATTTACCTCTAAAACCCTAAAACACGTGCTCTCTCAAATTTAATTCTCTACAACTTTGCCCTTGGAAGCAAGTTTGTAATATTATAATTCTAGAGCAGTTCAAATCAAAAAGTGTCGTTAGGTCATTCATACACAAGACCCTAAAACACTTCGAAGTAAGTTTCTAGACTTTATACTTAACAAAATATTGACGAAAATCCATTTCCTATCCTATATGGCCAAGGAACTGAATTTTGTCTATTCCGTGGGTCAAAGTGCCCACACAATTAACCAATTTCTACGTATATATATGAACTTCTGCTTCGTAAGAGTCCAAGAACAAATAACATAAACATGAAGAACATTCTCTGCAGTTTTTTTTAAACTGATTTTGGGTTCTTCAGTCAGGAAGATTTGAACGCGAGCGTAAAGATCGGCGCTCGTAGCGCAAGCGCGAGTGCCGTTAACATTTTCGACCTTTAGCGCGAGCGCGAACGCCGCTCATGTTTTTCACGAGCGCTGCCAAATAGCGACGTAAAGACGTAGGATGTAAAATGAGTTTTTCCTTGTACAGATGATATTTATTTCAAAAAAATTACAATTTCTTCATTAAATTTCTTGAGTTTAATTTTATCGCGGTCGAATAATCAAATTACTAATCGCACGCGCATGCGAATAGTGTTTAATGACTAGCGTCGCTAAAAAATCGGTTAGCGAATACAACCCTGGAAATAAGCTATTAGCGTTATTCTGTTATTCTTTCAGCCGGTTTCAGCCACCATCATTTTTGTTAAAGATTTCCTTGCCGCCATTGATCATTTTCGACGGCAGGTCTATAGGAAGAAATGAATACCTGCAATGATCCTCGCAATTTTTGCAATTGTGTAGAAACCATTGTTTGCAACAAAGGTTTTTTGTACATTGCTGTCAGCACCGCTACTTTTAGTAAAAGTTCTGCTTTTGTGTTAATTTTTTGTAGTGCAAACTAACCATAGCAAATATTCTGTTGACGGAATATCGGCTATTATATAAAGTATCGGTCTTTATTGGTGACCGTCGAATCACTGATGAAGCCAACATTTTCCGTGCCAGTCCAGTTAGAATATTTCTGCAGCTTATCTGGAGAACTGGTGGTGATACACACGTGTCATCGTAGTCACGTCACTTTTGGAGGTCTCAAGCAGAAGGGAAGGCATTTCTGTGACCTCTAGTTTGTCCTTCCAGAAGTAACTGGTTCTTCATCGATGCGCGTGAAATGTCTAGGTATATTTGAGACAAATTTCAAGACTAATGATACGGAGTGGGACCAACGGTCTCAAAACCAGTTTGCCGCGTCCATGAGTAATGTCCAAAATCGGATTAATCGAATTAGCTTGAGATTACTTATCAGAGGATTAGGAAGGAGGTACCTATACCACGTACCTATTTTAACATAATATAACAACGTGCTTGTAGTCTTCCTGTTCGAAAAATACAAACTGAATATTTTTCATTTTTTAAAATTCAGACACTCATACAAATAGTGAAATAGTCATTTTCGACAGGCAGAACAAAATGAAAAATCACACTAAAATTCCATTATGATTGGAACATTTAGACGAAATAATTCGGAAATCATTACGTAACAGTTCCAAACAAACCCACTTTCATCGCCTCCATAATTTTACTAGTTGCTACTCTCCGCAACTATTTGTCTTAGTCTTACCAATATTTGAATATTATGTCAATGACAGAAAATTTTGTATTGTGACAAATGAGCGGAACGAAATTTAATGAATGAATTTCATTACAGTTTTGAAAGAATAGGTCTCGCAATAAATTTCATCAAAAACCGATGTGAATTAATTATGGAAGATACGGTAGACCCGTACAAAAAGTCGTAATTGATAATTCGCATGGGTTATCTCAATTAGTTATGCAAGTTTTATTCGCTTGTCGTATTTTACTTTGATGCAAAGGTCGGTCAAAGGTTGGAGAAGCTCATTGTAAATTCGTAGTAACATCGGTTCACATCTAAATAATGGACTCATTGATGTGCTTCATAATCAATATTAATTCAAAAGCTAACGAGATTGTAATTCGCTTTATAAACTATGAACTATTCACCAACAATTTAATTAAATGTATCAAAGGTATGCAATTAAATCGTTCGCCTTTGTAATTATACCTTCTGCATTGACATATTTGCATACTACAAGGCGCACACAACAATTTACTAGATATTAACTTTCATCAAACAACAATGACGTAAAGTTACATTACGGAATTCTTTATCGACCTTTCCCTTGTGAAAATGCGTCAGATTCTAAGTAAATTTTGAAGTAGAAAAAGTCATTTTGCGAATCTTTGAGGTTGCAGTCCTATTTTTGCAAAGGATCTTTACTATTAGACGTTTCAGGGCAATTGTTACAGATCCTATATATTAAAACTTGACGTCCTGGGGCTGTATGGAATTGATCGAAGTTTAAGTCACACCTGGCAACGCAATAATGAATTATATGAAACTGAGTTATTAAATTTCTTTTACGTCGCTAACTCTAGGACAAACCACTCAAAGATACAAATATATATAACAAAGACTTACAAAAAACAGAGAAGTGAGAGTTATAACTGATTGAAAGAAGATCAGTTAGATCACAAAAACTCTTTCTCCACGTCAAACTTTTTAGTTCTTCTCATTCTAATGTCGAAATTTGTATTAGCGCTAAACGGTTTCCACTCGTAAATTTTGTACCGGTACTAGCGGTTAGTTGAACTCGAGGGGTAACTCTCTTTTAAGATTTATGGATTAAGTGGACTAAATGGACTAAAAATGAGAATGAACGGAAGGATATCATTTGTTACCAAATCTGCGAGAACACTTCCAGAAACTTCATTTTGAGATAATAACTCATACTGTAACTGTAAAAAAGCGGTGTCGCTTCAAAATCCGGACGAAAAATCCAGAGGCGTCAAAATCCGAAAGATCCGGACGAAATATGCACGAAGTTGTATTTTTCTCATCAACGGCAGTTTCCTTATACGAATCACATTTTTGTCTGTACAGCTGCGCTGCCGTTGCAGGGCGTGGACATAATGGAATATCCTCCTTGCGGGGTTTAAGGGGCAGAGCCCCTAGAGGGGCTTCAAATATTTTTTTCACATCAGGGCCCATTCACAAATGACGTCACGCTTGCTATAAAAAATTAGTATCCATAAAAAGGTCATAACTCCTGCAGTACAGCAAATTTTGTTTATAGGACTCTGGCTACCCCCCCAAAGAGGGGGTGTGTTCGTACGTTCGAACGTAAAACCTTATTAAAATATATTTTGAGGTTGCCTTTACTCCATTTATTTGGTTCTACTAAATTAACAATTTCGCTAAATGCATTTCGAACATTGTCCATTTTCAACTGAAAAATTATTAATTTCTGTTCTGTGAAACTTGAGTTAAATTCTACGAAAATGCAACGAAATTCTACGATCTTTGCTTTTCGACCTTGGAACTGCGGTAATTCGTCCAAAAAGGGCATCAAAGTAATACAAACGTAATAAAAACAGCGGTTCCAGTAGCTAATCGAAAGTCTTAGCACTTTCGCAGAAAACTCAAATAAAATTTTGGACAATCAACGTTGATGTACTGCACTTTAAAGAATAGCCTTCTAATTGTTACGATTTTGATCACCAATTAATTTGAAGAATCAAAGTGTGTGCACTCCAAGCGCTTTGTATGCACGTTGATATGTACGGTAATGTGTAGCAATCTATGGGCTGTCCACAAATGCCTACAAAAGTTCTAAGTGATATTCCAAGGTAAATATACAATCTAGGTCTACTAAACTTTAGAGAATAAAAATAGGACCCGACTTTTAGAGGTCTTCCCCTTAAAATCTTCAAAAACTTGATTGTTTATACTTAAACGGACTGTCTCAAAATGGCAATTGGTACGGTTTTTGCGAAGCATAATATGGCGAAGTTTAGCAAAAAATTAATTTTTCAAAAAGTAACGTGGAAGTCAAAAGTCGATTAACCTTTCCGAAGAATTAACTTTTCTGAGGATTAAATTTTCCGAGGTTTCTCTGCATATACAATTACGTCCACATTAAATTGGACTGAAAATTGCCGAAAAGGGTACGAAGCAACGTCACTAAAAACCTCTCCAAACTCTTAAAATGAGCCTAGAACTTAGAAGCGACCTAGAACACTTAAGAGAGGCATGGACAGCATTTTTACAACACTGCACAAAAACCTTATCATAAAAGGAATAGTCACGTAAAACCACCAAACATCATGTATGTATGAATCACTTAATTTAATTTTCGTGATTTTCTGATGTCCATATCTTTCATTTTAAACCTTGAAGAGTGATTTCCGTAATTTCAAAAGTTTTCGACCGATTTTGACCAAATTCAATATTCAATAGCATTGTAATTGTGAAAAACCTACAAAATTAATTAAAGCTGATTGTAAATTGTCAGGCATACCCAGACCTTTCAAACAATCAAAAAAATTTTAAAATCGAAAAAGATTTGCTCGATGGAGGCCCGTAGCCAAGACGAATTGTCAGGGAGGGGCGCCCCCAACCTAAATAACGAAAATCGTATGAATTCGGGGCAAAAAAAAATAAAGTCTTCAAGCGGGAGGGGGTCGTCTTTAAAGAAAGGGAATATGATGAGCATTTCTACAAATTGCGAGCGGAGTGAGCGACATTTTTTCTTGACCGAGTGAATAGCTGGCATTGTAGGCGAAATTTTTTTTTAAATTAATGTCTTTATGTGATACGCCATTAAAAAATGTCACCTGTGACTGGTGGACATCCCCTCTCTAGTCGGGACCGTATGATTTAATAGAACACACGAAATACGAAAGATAAAATTACTTGCACGTGCAATTTGTCGATCCGAGACTAATCCAATGTCAAATAATCACAAGAAAGAAGAAAACGTCCTTTTTCATTTTTTCCGAGTGATGTAGTTTGTAAAATCCGTTGTATTTGTGCCTCAGATACAATTTTTCATGGTATTATTTTCTTAACCAAACTTTATAGAGTTAAATGCACTTGGCATTATCGTGTAAGAAGTTTTAAGAAAAGTGATAACATTGAGTCTAATATTACTAATTTGCATTAATTTGATACTCTAACATGAAGAGTATGAAATTTGCGAGCAAAGAAAAATTTTTTTATTAAATTTTGAAAGTTAAAGGTTTTACTAATCCCTTTTTGAAAGAAAATCAGTCGCGAGCGAAAATCAGTTAGGCCATATCAAAATTGTGGCATTAGATTTAGCACAAATGTACTACTGGCATGAGATTTACAGACTTTCACACTGTCTGGTATGAAAGTACAAGGGATATCTACATTGTTATTACATGTTTCAATTGTTAGGTGTGTTTCGCTATTACTATTCACAGAAATATCTTTTTATGAATATGAATTTTAAATAAATAATAAGCTTGTCTGTGGAGATTAAATAAAATCTGCTATTGGAATAGCTAGCAGATCCAACAAATTCGGTCATGTTTGCTTAATTCGCTTAATTTTATCTCATTTGATCATCGAAACTAGTTCAAGAAAAAGAGCAGAGGGGGGCGCTGGAAATCCCACGGGGGGTGCCGTCCCCCATAGCCCTCCCATAGCTACGGGCCTGGTTCGAGGTATGTACAAAAGACCAAAAACCACTTAAACGGCCCTAAGTCATTGACCCTTGGGCCGACAGTGCCAAGATTTAAAAAAGATTATTCAATTACCTTTCAGGGAAAAAAAAAGTTTTTTGGAAATTGTTTGAGTTTTACTCAAGTTATCGCGTAAATGGACGAAAGGACATTTTTTTATTGCTGATTCGTCATTTAAGGACCATGATCGATACTCTCTCCCTACTTTCGGATCGACCCAAACTACTTCGCTTCCGATCCATTAAAACCCATTAATACCATAGGCACCAACCCAAAATCAAGAATTTTAAATTGAATTATTCGCATCCTCGTGTAGTAGAATTCATTAGCTTCAGTTTATCTAGTTTAAATATTGCTTCAACAAAGAATATGAATGATTGGGTGGTCAATTATACTCATTACTTCTCACGTTATTATGAGTGTTAATGAAGTGAACTAGACTGGATTTGGACACTTGGCATCTCATACAACTTAGCCGTTTCGAACAGTTGTTCAACCCAGTGGTGACAGAATCATAATTGATCCACTTTATATATTCATAGAAATTGTTATTTACACAACAAGGGAGCTCGCCCAGAGTTGTGTATTAAGTTTCTCATAATTTTCTCTAGGGCACAAATTCAAAATATGTAATCCCAAGTGATGAAAAGTAAAATCTTCCTCCGCAGTGATTACATTTTTACTTTTTGCTCACGTGTGAAGCATGAAAAAATAGTGTAGTTACGAACGTATGTCCCCAACAATTTCCAATGAAAAAATGAATTTTTATTTTCGACATCTGAAATTGTCGATCAATTGAAACCTATGAAATGTTGGTTACACGGCATAACGCTCTAATTGTAAAGGACTTTAAGTATTGATTTTTATTTTATTTTTTGTGTCGGTACACCGGTTATTTCACGTCAGGTTAACCGTAACCGCGGTTAATGATTTCCCGGCTAATTGCAATCACTATCTTTACTTGAAAGACTACGCGTCTAGAAGTGAAACTAGCATAATTAGTAAACTTTCTAGACGAGTTTGTTACACTTCGAACCAAAAAGGGTACCTCAAATATGAGTTTTCTCCGTGAACATTTCGGAATTTCCACTTAAAAACACATCTATTTTTTTATAATTTTTGTTTTTCATACAGTATAGGAATAGGAAATCACCTTTTGTTTGGGGTGAGTTTTTTATTCGACTTTACCGAGTACATAAAGTTAAAGGTACAAGAAATTACATATTTTCAATTTTTTTCAAAATTTTTCTTAAATCAACTCCATTTTTTTT
The DNA here is from genome assembly GCA_029228625.1 of Pseudolycoriella hygida. Taxonomy (NCBI): domain Eukaryota; kingdom Metazoa; phylum Arthropoda; class Insecta; order Diptera; family Sciaridae; genus Pseudolycoriella; species Pseudolycoriella hygida. Next base: position 123,398,712 of record CM055403.1, read on the forward strand.
CTACTCGTCACAAACTTTTACTTAGGGACTACTACAGCCCCCCGCTTTGGGTTTAAGAAAAAAATGTATACCGTCCCTTCCACGACTCTTTGAAAATGACCATTTTTTCGACGTTTTTGGCTTCTCTAGCTAACTAGTTGCACTTGTCAGGAGTTGTGTTACAGCCAAAGATTTGTTTCATTGGACTTAATAATTTTATATAATTTGCCTGGAATCGGTCTAATCTCGTCCGAGATATACATCAAAAAATATTTTTTTGGCCTCTGTGCAGATCATTTTTCAGATAGTTGATAGTTTAAAAACTGTTCTTCTACGAAAGTCTTCTATTGGAATGAAGAATCGAAAAGCCATAACGTTGGATTCGTGTTTCACACAAGCCGTCCGACGTTTTGGCAAATTCACTCTAAAAAGTCGAATATTTGTATCTAAAAGTCTATTCAAAATTCGCAATAGAGGAACAAAGTTTCGCTCAATGTCAATCGAGATTTTTAGTTCGACTGACCGTCAAAAATTATTTTTCTGAGCTTCTAATAATAGAATTGAAGCAATTTGTGAAAGTATAGCGAATTTCATGATGAAATACAAAAACTGTCTAGCTGTATCTATTGAGTTTATGCTAGTTATCATGAGATTCGTCATACTTTGACAGAATCCGATGCCGCAGTGAAAGCCACGATTTTTGACATGTTGACATATTGTAGTCGGTTATTTCGCGCTGGATCGTTGGTAGTTTCGAAAGTAAATTGAAAATGTGCCACAAAAAGAACAATTTCCTTAACCATAACGATTGAGTCAAACCCACGAAGAGAAGCATCGTTAATATTGGTTTTTTTATCCTCGATATGAACATCGAAAAAGGGCTGAATGTGCTAATTTTCATTGAATTTTTTTCCGTCGAATAACAATTGCTTGTATGGAAAGTGAAAATTTCCAATAACAAAAGAATTGATTTTATCAGCACGATACCTTCGTGTTGGCGATATTATTCTGCATGGTTACTAAATAATAATTATGATGAAATCAAACGGCACACACTTAATGTGTCACAATGTTTCAGTAGAGGACCCTGAGTCATGAACTTTGTATTACTATTTTTGTACACGAAATACGTCAACGGTAATGCATACAATACAAAGTTATGTTAATAAAATGGAATAATGTTTGACGATAGAATCATAGAAAAATGAAATTTCGAATGTGCATCATTCAACGCTTCCTTCTTCCTACTTCAGATAATCCAAAGTCAATAATATGACTGAATTTTCAAATCGAAATTGAAATTTAAAAATTAATTTTTTTCATTTCCACTACACCAATAAATATATCAACCGTTTAATTCTAAACATTTTTCATTTCATTCATAATGAAAATCAAGCGATGAATAAGTAAGAATACAATAATTATTTTTAATGATGTACTTCAATCGATAAGGTATCATGAGGTGTAACTAAGCATACATTGGGTATACTGATTCGTTACGATTTAAGCTTTCCAGTTGAGAAATAATATCGATTTATTAAAAAAAATGTGTATTTTAATTCAGGGCTGAAATGTCGGTCAATTGATATAAATCGCACAACACACTATTCCTACCACCCCTCAGCAGGGAGAGTTTTATCTTTCACAAATCTTATTTATTTTTGTTTTTTTACCGAATTTTATTATCAACACACTTTGATTTTTCTTTTCACATACAAAAATATCAACAGCAAAATGCACAACGAAGAAAAACAAAATAAATTATAATTAAAATCTCTATAAAATATTCGTAGATTTATTTATTTTAACAAATATTTATTAAACACACATTCTGAAATTTCACATTGACATGAAACAAACGCGACGTAGAAAAACGAAAATGAAATAAACTAAAAATTTAGGAAAAACAACGCGAATATTCGTGTATTTTGATTCATCGCGCTGGAACTGATATGGTCTATGACACGGTTAAAACTAAACTAACTTAGCTGTAAAAGTTGAGAGTGCCATCTACCTGTAGCAAGGGTGGTAGGGTATTCATGTTAATATGCATCCACCCGCTCTACCTGTTATGTTATACCTATAAGTTTTATACGAGATGTTCAGTGGTGTATTGAGTAGGAAAGCTGCGGGAAATATAGGGTGGAATATTAAAGATGAGATCGTTTAATGTAATAGTATTTTATAACACAAATGGTATAATCGCGTAATTATAGTCGAGGTTGGTAAAGTTTCGAGGGGAGTCAGCCCTCGTGAAATTTTACCCACGAGAGACTTTTAATTTCGCGATATGCCCCCTTGTGTTTCACGATATTTTATCACATCGGGGCCAGTGGGGCTGTTGGCAGCGAATGAAAAATCTATCCATACCTAGGATTCTCTGAGGTATTTTTCAGTGAGAGTGTCACGATTTTTTCAATGTTGTTTTAAAAGTTCTTGAATAAATCATATCGAATTCGAATGGTGGCTGCTAGGAACTTTACGCCCATAAAGAACGTAATTCCTAAGTATACATTGCGCCTCGCGAAATTTCGTTATACTCTTTTTTCTGAAAGGCAATCAAATATGTGGTTTCGAATTCGAAGATGGTCGCCACAATGCTATTTTGAGGGGTTCGGCGAAAGCTTTTCACTCATATTTACGGAGTATAGCTTCTACGATATCTAATAATATATTAAATGAAAGTGTGCAGTGTGCACTCTCAGCTTTCAGGAAGATATTGGTTTATCGAAATCGTTTCACTTGGTCTTTAGCTCTCAGAGTGAGCTCAAGCCACTCTACTCGCCCGTAGAATGATAGGTAGCAAATATTGTATGTAGAACGAGTAATTGTCATCCAATTTTCCTAATTTTTTCTATTTGAGAGGTGAATGGAGGCCGAAGAGTCTAAAAAATATTGATTTTTGCATATAAATCTAATAAAGTTTGTTCGATTTTTCGAATTCTTTTTCTTCATGATTGATATATGATAATTCGAGGCCAAAGATATTTGAGAATAGTAATTTTTGATACAAATTGCGTATGAAGGTAGTTTAACGCACTAGATGTGAGATTACGAGCCGAAGGCGAGTTCGGCAACACATCGTGTTCTTTAAACTACCAGCATACGTAACGTACATCAAACAACGTTTTTTGAAATTTACCGACAAAAACGAGATTTTCTTTAATATAAAAATACAATTCAAGTAGTGCGTAAAAAAACCTTCATCGCACTAGTAGTAGTGACTTCATGCGACACCGAAATGACGCACGAAAAAGCGAGTTTTTTCGGTGATTTGCAAAAAAAATATTTTTAAGTTGGGTCTCTTGCAATGTGGCTGCCAGATTTAACATAAATCGGGCAACTCTCTGAAGTTGTGGAAGGTAGAGTGATGGTTTTTTCGGCAAAGCCTCAGAGTTTTGTGAGTAGAAGGCGATGGTATATGTGAAAAATGTATGGCACTTAGAAATTACTGTTTCATATTATAGTTTTATGATTCTTTTTTATTTAAGTGGGAAATGATGGAGTAACCTTCGGACGCGACCTTCATAATTGCTTTGAGCATTTACGTTGGAAGCCAAGTTGGATAGTTATGTTGTCTCTGTCTCTGTCTTAAGACAACAAATTCTTTAATACATCGTACGGGTCGGTGTTAGTTTATGTTCAATTTGGCTGAATTTACTTATGTTGATGACATTTTCTGTTATTTTTTCAGAAGTTGATTTAGTTTTTAGACTATGTTTGTCACATGTCAACTTCCAGGGGGTTTTCCATGTATTCGAGATATTTCCAGTCTCAGAGTAGAACAGAGTGACATTCATGAAAAATGTGGGGCAGTTTGAAAGTACCTTTTCAGTTATATAGGATGCCTTTACGTTTGATTGGGAAATAAATACGTAACTTCGGGCGGGCCTTTCAACATTGGTTTGAGCAATGAGAGGAGATTAATAGCTGAGAAGACAATGTAGAATTTCACAGGCTTTTAGTATTGATCTCAGCAATTTTTACAGAAGACAGAGATGGATTGTGGATTTACGTTATTGTTTAAGTTTTTGTTAGACTATAGAGGTTAAAATATGTTGTTAAGGTGGGTATTATAAAAAAATATGTCGCTTCATAAACTTCTCATTTATCAGTTTCAGCTGTTTTGCTAATACAAAAACAATAATCAAGCTAAAGAGATGATGTCGGTAAAACGAGGAAAACATAATTCTTAGATTCCCGTTGGCAGGGGCGTTACCAACAGATTTATTTGTTGGCAGCACTCGCTGCCATCGCGTACCCACTGATCGGGGCCTATAATTACCAATTTTGCACAAAACATAAAAATACACTGTACATCGAAATTGCTCATTGCAAAATTGACGGGCAGTCGAATTAATTTGTTTCTAGAGAAACGCGATTTAAATAAAATTAAAGTCGAATTCGTATGTTTTCGCTACTTTATAACAACAAAATCAATTAGTGAAGTAAAACAAGCGCTCCTTAAGTTGTGGTTGATTCGAAAAAAGGCGAGATGAAATTTTTGACTATTTTTCGTCGATATGAAAAATATTGGACTCGATTATAATGACTTTATTATAACCCGTGTTGAATACAGGGAACTCGACTATAATAAGCAAATTATACATCTATTTTCGGTGCAACAATTGGCTTATTATAGGCCACAATTTGATAATATTATTAACCAAGGGATATAATGGCGTGATTATAGTCAAGGATAAGTGAATGTCCGAGGGGCTATGCCATTTAACTCGTGGCTTTTTTTTTATTTCCTCTGAGATTCGATGTCATGATATATAGTCAGACTATAATGAAAATTATAGTCGAATCGAAAATTATAGTCGGATTATAATGAAAATTGTAGTCGAGTCGACCATAATATGCCTATTATATACCTCCCAGTTTATATGAAACTCTACTATCAGTTTATATGAAACTCTACTATAATATGGTCATTATACCCCCGCTTTCAGGTATATAAATGGCTAATTATATGCCCGAATTGTATTGCACATTCTACTTTATGAACATTTATTATGAACACTTCATGAAAATTTATTGTTTCGAACATTCGATCTCTCGGAAATGTTAAACGTGGTGTTGGCTAAACGAGGCCTCTGTTTGTAACAGTTTTCTTCATGTTCTAAGCGACGATGAAATAAGGAGTTCAGGCACTAGACTAATCCTTTGTCTTGTGCCTGAACTACTTATCTTATCATCGTCTAGAACATTTTCACGGAGAAAAGTTGCAACAAACAGAGGTCTGCATTTCAAGGTGGGCAGCCTGGTGCCAAAAACGTTTCTATGACAATGTTGGAGTGGTAAACCAGTACATTGCTATGCAATCGGTTCCGACTCGGCACCATGCTGCCTACTTATTTAGGAAGCATTTTTTCAGAGGATGGGGAATTTGAAAAAAGGAGGAAATTGGGAAACGCAGTGTCTAGTCAGTTGAGGTCTCATGTGTTCAACAGAAAGGAATAAAGTAGCGGCACAAAGTTAGCTATTCACAAATCAATCTTTAGGCCAACGATTTTATATGGTAGTGAAAGTTGGGTGGACTGCGGATATCTCGTGCATGACCTGGAAGTTTCTGATATGAGGGTTCTCTGGAGTATAGGCTAGTAGAAGGGAGCAGTTGGATAATCATATCAGAAACGGCGAAATCAGGGAAAATTTAGGAGTTACGTCGGTGGAAGAGGCGGCAAGGGTTAGTCGCCTGAGATGGTACGAGCACGTTCAAAGGATGGGTAATATCAGGCTCCCAAAGAGGATATTGAATGCGTAGGTCCCGGGCGCTCGCCCTAGGTGTAGGCCAAGGAGAAGGTTTATAGAATCAATTAAATTAGACTTAGAACTTAGGTGACTTTCACTGAGTGAACAAACCATCTCCTTGGCAGGGGACAGGAGGATATGGAGAAGGGTGGTCCAAGATCACCCGGTTGTGGCGTAAAGACCCCAGGCATTACAAGCTTATTGAACATTACGAACAAATGCTGAGGTGTCTTATAGGGTAAACTCATTGAAAAACGAAATTGAAAGAGTTTCTTGATGCAGTCACTCAATGCGACCATTTTATGGAGAGCATTGCATACAGTAGGTACAAACGTTATAAGATCAAATATTGTGTGATGGAAAATTAAGTATAGTGTGAAGGTTATGGTTAGAGAGGAGAAAATTGTAACGAAAATTAAGTTTGTGGCAAAACGTACTGCAGCGTGTGTTACAAACTTACTCAATTTTGTTTTCTTGTTGTAAGCGGTAGACGATTTATTTCCAAGAAGATTAAATATAGATAAAACGTGGTTATGTAGAATAGACAATCCAGAAAACCTAACAGCTCCGTACAATTTTGATTCAAAATGTATTCTTTGGAAGTGGATCCAAGAAATTATGTTTTGATGTGGAATCCCTTTAGATTAGATTAGATTAGGCCTTCATTATTAAGCCTCCATTGGGCCTGTTGTGTTAACCCACATGAAATAAATTCTGTTTGTACTATTCATGTACTGAAGTATGTGTTTTAGAAGAGTGCTCTTTATAATACTAGGCGGAATAGTATGACCTCCTAAGTATCTAGCTCTAGCTGTTATGTAAGCCGGACATTCACACAGAAAGTGTTGAGGTGATTCTTCTTCGCCGCGTTTTTCGCAAAGTGGTGTGTTATAGATTCTAATTGAGTGAAGATGTTTGTTAAGTTTACAATGGCCTGTGAGTAGATTTGTGAATCGCTTTATGTTTTGTTTGCTCTGTGATACCAGATAGCGACTCTTGTTTTTGTATATAAACATTTTCGCCTGTCGTGCATAGTTTAGTAAACTTCTATGTTTTTGGAATATCATGTTTTTCCATCTTGTAATGAATTTGTGTAGTTTTGAGCTGTTTACTTTGGTTCCTGATTCGGGTCCGAATTTTTTGCTGTTGGAGCCGAGTCCAGCTAATTGGTCGGCTATTTCATTTCCTGTAATTCCACAGTGTCCGGGTACCCCCAAACTAAGTAAATTTGGTTGCAATTAGAGATTCTTTGTAATTTGTCTCTACATTCTAACACTAGAGAAGAGGTGTATCTATATTTCTGTAAGGCTTTAATTGCTCCTTGACTATCGGAAAAGATGAAATGGCGGACCTGAATGTATTCGCCTGAGTATATTTCTTTTGCGCATTGCAGTATACCGACTATTTCTGATTGCAATACTGTGACATGTTTTCCTAATGATATAGATTTTTCCTTTTGAACTTGTATGCTATGAAAACTCGCCCCGGATGATTCCATTTTTGATCCATCTGATTATGCAGTCTTCTTTTGGAAGTACTGTATCATTTTTAGACACGTACGAAGTACGAATGTCTGATGCCTTTACTACCACGTTTGTTACATTGCGAATTCGAACCCGGGAGTAAGGGGGAAACTTTTTTTGTTGCCTCCAGATGACAAATCAGCGAAAAAAAAATGTCCGTCTGTCTGTCGGTCTGTCTGCCCGTCAACAGGATATCTTGAGTAAATCTTGACCGATTTTCCTTTCTGAAAGGTAGTCGAAAAACTGAGGTCAAGTTCGAAGATGAGCAAAATCGGTCGAATAGTTCCGGAGATATGGTCGAAAAAGTGTCCAAAAACGTGGTTTTTCGAAGGTCGGTGAAACTTTTTCACGCATATCTCAGCAAGTACAGCACGTAAATTGTTCAAATTAGCGTCAAATGAAAGAATTAGATGTCACAAAACTGGGAAAAAATATTTGTGGAAATCGGTTGAGTGGTGTGGGCACTGGAACCCACGGAATGGAGAAAATTTTATTTCTCAGCCATATACAATACGAGATGGGTTTTCATCAACCTATGGTTTATTATGATTATGAAACATAGAGACTTAGTCCCGAAGACAAAGTTGTAGAGAATTAAATTTTAGCGAACACGTGTTTCAGGGTTTTCTCGAAAAATGTCCCAATCCTGGGATTTAGCCACATGTAGAATTCAGAGGTATGACTCATATGTCTAGAACTATGACAGTTAGAAAGTTGCTTCCAAAGACAAAGTTGTAGAGAATTAAATTTTAAACGTACTTCGGGAGGGCTTTCAACATTACCTTGGGTAATTTTTATGAGTCATATTCAAACCTTCAAGCTATTCAAACGCAATATTTACTTAAATACGTTCCAATCTTTTCGCCAGATCAACTCTGCTTGCTGCATCTATTCTGATACGTACGGGTCCGTTCATTTGTTTCTATTCTTCTCTGCTTCGTAATTTTGTTTCGAAAGAACGGTCAACCCTAAGGGGCCATCCATAAATTACGTACACAAAAAATGACTATTTTTGGAACTCCCTCCTCCCTCGTACGCAAAAATATATGGAGAAAAATGATGAAATATATGGAACCTATCTACGCTTTCGCTTAATTATGAATACACGAAGTTTTAACTTACAGGACACAAATTATCGGTAAAATAGTTGAACTTCCAACCATCGCGCTTAGCAGATGTTCATGAAAGTTCGGAACATTTTTTCCATTCTTACAACTTTTTTACCTAGATGGCATTATTGAATTGATTTTCCTTGAAAGCTTTCGTAGTTTGATGTACCTATATAACGCTCAATATAGGTACAATTTACTAAATGATGAGAATATACCATATACCTTCACTGAACATATGGGAATTCCGTTGTTACGATTGTCCTCACATTTTGTTATACTTTAATTTTGTTCTTTTGAATCATCGACAACATTTGTTGGATGACCAAATCAATGTTGCAAATCAATTGTTATATTTTGTTCATTGTGTTTCTTTCGATTAGTTTTTCGACTCGTATGTAGTGCAAGGTTTCATGTACTTTTATATAATTATGTTGCTCGTCTCAGGTATCGAGACTTAAAGGTGAGCAGGCATTTATTTTAGGTTTCAAAACGTCCAGCCTGAACTGAGCCGATCAATCAAAATTCTCTAAAGTTCGTTCAGGCCTTCCGAATTTCGTAGGAGAACTCAATTGTAACAATAGTAGATTACAGTTGGTGGTGCGGAAGTAAGTCATTACTAAATTTTACGGGTTATGTGTAGCCTTACAGCTTTCACAAGAAGTGATGAGCAGTAATACAAAGACTGGGTGTCATGTTTGATACTCATTTTGGTCGGAAAGAAATAATTCAATTAGCTGTATGTATAAAATATGGATGGCTAATATGCGCGCAACGAATGGTGATCATTGATTACGAATGAATTGATATCTCACTTTATAAAAAACGTTCTAAATAATGCAAAACTTAAAGTGCTACAACTCACCTAGAATTTTGTTTTTGATGATAAATAGTTTTTCAATCGTTTAACCTTTTCCTTTTGCGTGCAAAGCGAATAATTCTTGTATTTTTATAAACCATTGGTATGATTTAAGAGCTTACGACAAGTCAATTGTGTTCCTTTTTCTTGTTATTATTTTTCCAAATTTATTTACATCAACGGAAAGTTTGTTTCGTCTTCTTCACATGCAGTTTATCATAGGATTGTATAAAATTTGAAATACGGGCATAAAATGTAAAGTGTCCGACTTTTTGAATCTTTTCTTTGACATGGGTTTTCCGGCGCCCATAACATAATTTATTTTAAGTGGGTTATCAGGTGCCAATAGTCACTTTATTATACTGTGGCGAACAGCAAATATAGAGACTATTGGCACAAATTTGCGTAAAATCAATCGTCCAAAACAAGTACGACAATATCTATTGCTTCGTTACCTAGAAGAGTGAGGGTAGTTGCTCATAACCACACATTTGGAAAGCTAGCTTGATTAATCTTCAAGAAAAGTTTCCACCGCATCATCGCGAACACCAGCAGGAATTGTACATTTTCACACTTAATACATTGCTCCACATTACAGTGAAACAAATTTATCTGAAAGTCATGTGTGTAACGAATCCAGAGTCATCCCTCATGACATGTAGACATATTTGAGGTAAGACGGCTATTTGGCGGTATCCGACGTTCTCTTTTCAAATAGTCGACAAATAGTAACTTTTATCTCAAATAAGTTACATAGGAGGGCACTATACTATACTAGAATTTTTGGCACTCAAAACAATTGAAAATAGGACTACAATCGATCTAAATGAAAAGGTATACAAAACTTGCGATTTGTGGGTTCTGCGAGTTCTTTGAGATCTAAAACCCACACCCAGTTTTAGTGTTGTCGCTTTTGGCTTTTGCTAAATGTATATCGATAATGCAGTTTCATTTAGTTCGTTAATTGGCGCATTTTTTTTGTAAAATTCAAACGTTCTATGACTTAAAATTTTTGCACATTTGTTTGATGACTCTGTTGTTAGCAAATTTCGGAATAGACCCATATTTGTTTCTTCGCATTATTTTTTATTTAATGTTGGATTTAGAAAGTGCTTCAACAATTTGAATTTTCTTGCAAATGTAGTTTTTTGTTTAATTTTGTAATTTCCCTAAAAGCCTAATTTTGCAGAAATATCTTATAAAACTCCAATTTTCTTAGAGATTCTAATTCTTTTCTAATTCTTTAATTTTTTTGATAATTTGAAATTTTTCTAGAAATTTATGTTTTCCTGTAATTTTGGGATTTCCTTGAAATTTTTATTTTCTCAAAAATTTATATTTGGAGAAAGAATTGGCATTTTTCAAAAATTTGGTCTTCTTGATAATTTTGAATTTTCACAAAAGCTTTAAACTTTTTGAAATTCAATTTTTGGAAAATTTTCAATTCTTTTAAAATTTTGATTTTCCCAAGACATCAAATTTTTTGAAAATTAAAAATTTTTTGTTGAGAAGTTCCATTAGAAAATTTGTAAACTGTGTCACATTCAAAATTTTATATTTTAATATTAAGATAATTAATAAGGTGTTATTGCTCCGATCTTTAAGAAGGGCAACCGTAAAGTTTGTAGCAACTACAGAGGGATTTCACTTTTGAGCGTGGTCGGAAAGGTTTATGCTAGTGTGCTAGTAGATCGGGTTAGGGTTATAGTGGAAGAGGTTCTGGACGAGGCTCAGAGTGGTTTCAGACCTCTGAGAGGGTGTCAGGATCAGATCTTTTGTCTTAGGCAGGCTATAGAAAAGCTCTTTGAGAGGAATATTGATCTGTACTTATGCATCATCGACTTGGAAAAGGCATTTGATCGGGTACCGAGGCAAAAGCTGTTCGAGGTGCTTAGCGAATACGGGATTAATGGAGGTTTATTGGGCGCCATTAAAAGCATCTACTCAGGGAGCAAGGCTGCGGTAAGGATAGATGGTGAAATTAGTGAGGCTTTCGAGGTTAATGAGGGCGTTCGTCAGGGTTGTTGTCTCTCTCCTCTTCTGTTCATAATTTTCATGGACAAAATCATCAAGCAGGCCAATTTGCAGGGGAATGTGGAAATTGGGGATGTAATTATGAAAATCCTGGCCTATGCGGATGATTTAACCCTATTAGCAGATAATGCCGATGATTTGCAGAGGGGGATTGACTGCCTGAATGTAGCATGTGAGGAGTACGGGATGAAGATAAGCGTCGGCAAAACAAAGGTTATGCATGTTGGCAAATTTAGGAAAGACGTAGTGTGCAGTTTAAATGGGGAGCAGTTGGAACAGGTTTCAGGTATTTAGGAGCCATGTTTTCAGAGGATGGCAAGTTAGTTAGGGAATTTGAGGAAAGGAGGAGAATGGGAAATGCGGTGGCCAGTCAGTTGAGGTCTCATGTGTTTAACAGGAAGGAATTAAGTAGTGGCACAAAGTTAGCTATTCACAGATCAATCTTCAGGCCAACAATTTTATATGGTAGTGAAAGTTGGGTGGACTGCGGATACCTTGTGCATGACTTGGAGGTTTCAGATATGAGGGTGCTTAGGAGCATAGCAAAAGTGAATCGGAGGGAACAGTGGGACAATCATATCAGGAACGACGACATCAGAGAAAATTTAGGGGTTAGGTCAGTGGAGGAGGCGGCAAGGGTTAGTCGTCTGAGATGGTACGGGCACGTTCAAAGGATGGGTAATAGTAGGCTCCCAAAGAGGATATTGAATGCACAGGTCCCGGGTGTACGTCCTAGGGGTAGGCCAAGGAGGAGGTTCATAGACTCAATTAAATCAGATTTAGAAGTTAGGGGGCTTTCACTGGGCGAGCAAACCATCTCCTTGGCAGAGGATAGAAGGGTATGGAGGGGGGTGGTCAATGACCACCGGGTTGCGGCTAAAAGACCCCACACCGGAAGGTATAAACGGTCTATAAAGTTTGATGATGATGATGATGATTAAGATCGAGTATAAAAAATCTAATATTTTCACTGAAAGACACTAATTAACAGTTGGGGAATCAACTTTTTACAGTTTCCAAATATATGTGTTCATGACATGACATGACTTCAAGTGAAAAAACAAAAATATTTTAACATATTTCATGACAGCCTTCCTAAAAAGAGAAAGAATTGGAATTCTTCAAAAATTTAGATTTTCTTGATAATTTTCAATTTTCAGACGAAAACTTTAAATTTCTTGAAAATTCAATTTTTTCGAAAAAAACTTTCATTTTCTGAAAACTCAATTTATTTTTGAAATAACCATACGGGTCAACCGTATCTTGATTTTCATCATCATTATCTACATTATCATCAATTGTTTTGATTAACGGCTTTGACAGTAGCAGTACTTCATCATCATCATCATCATCATCAAACTTTATAGACCATTATTACCCTCCGGTGTGAGGTCTTTATGTCACAACCCCAGAATGGTGAACTATCGTCCTCCATGCCCTTCTATCGCCTGCCAAGGAGATGGTTTGTTCGCCCAGAGAAAGTCCCCTAACTTCTAAATCTGATTTAATTGAATCTATAAACCTCCTCTCCTTGGTCTACCCCTTGGCCTAACACCCGGGACCTGTGCACCCAAGATCCTTTTCGGTAACCTGTTATTACCCATCCTTTGAACGTGCCCAAACCAACGTAGACGACTGGCCCTTGCCGCCTCTTCCACTGACGAAATCCCTAAGTTTTCCCTAATGTCGTCGTTCCTGATATGATTATCCCACTGCTCCCTCCTATTAACTGTCGCTATATTCCTAAGAACCCTCATATCAGAAACCTCCAGGTCATGCACTAGATATCCGCAATCCACCCAACTCTCACTACCATACAGAATCATCGGCCGGAATATTGACCTGTGAATAGCTAACTTCGTTTCGCTACTTAAATCCTTCTTGTTGAACACGTGCGACCTCAACTGACTGGCCACCGCGTTTCCCATTTTCCTCCTTTCCTCAAATTCCCTAACCAACTTGCCATCCTCTGAAAAAATGGTTCCTAAGTACTTGAATTCAGAAACCTGCTCCAGCTCCTCCCCATTTAAATTGCAAGCTATCTCCTTCCGAGATTTGCCTATATGCATAACCTTAGTTTTCCCTACACTTATCTTCATCCCATACCCCTCACATGCAGCATTCAGGCAGTCAATCCCACCCTGTAACTCCGCGGTACTATCTGCCAACAGAATCAAGTCATCCGCATAGGCCAGAATTTTCATTATTACCTCACCCACCTTGACATTTCCCTGGAAGTTCGCCTGCTTGATGATTTTGTCCATGAAAATTATGAACAGAAGCGGGGAAAGACAACAACCCTGACGAACGCCCTCTTTAACCTCGAAAGACTCGCTAATTTCGCCGTCTATCCTTACCGCTGCCCTGCTTTCTGAGTAAATACTCTTAATGGCACGCAGTAAGCCCCCATTGATACCGTACTCGCTAAGAACCCCGAACAACTTCTGCCTTGGTACCCGGTCGAATGCCTTCTCCAAGTCGATGAAGCATAGATACAAGTCCCTGTTCTTTTCATATAGCTTTTCGATAGTCTGCCTGAGGCAGAAAATCTGATCCTGACACCCCCTCAGAGGCCTGAAACCACCCTGAATCTCATCCAGTACACCTTCCACTATGTTCCTAACCCGGTCAACAAGTACACTCGCGTACACCTTACCTACCACGCTCAAGAACGATATCCCCCTGTAATTACTGCAAACCTTACGGTTGCCCTTCTTATAAATTGGAGCAATAACACCGAAGCTCCAGTCAGCAGGTACCGTAGAAGACCTCATGGCCAAATTGAAAATCCTACAAAGCCATTGGATCCCACCTGATCCGCTATATTTAATCCACCCCTGCGGATTTTCCTGCCCTTAATCTGCCGACCTTCCGGGACACCTCATCCAGTGTAATTTCCTCCTCCACCTCCAAGCTAGGACCCGCGTCCCTCCCATTTTCTTCTACCAGATTGACAGATGTAAATAAATCCTGAAAGTAATCCCGCCAAGTCTTCAAGACTTCATCCTTACCTGTAATTAACTCGCCGTCTTTATCTAAAATGCTACTACATCCTCCTTTCACGCCACCGCGCCTAATGTCCTTAATCATCGACCAAAACTTCTTACCCCTGCCTCGACCTGCCTTTTCCAATTCCTCCCCAAACTTCTTCCCCTCCCGGTCCTTCGCTTCAATGACTAGATCCTTAACCAGTTTACTACAAGCCTTGTAAGCATCCCACTTCTCCGCCGTCCTGTCCTGTAACCAGATCAAGTAAAGTTTCCTTTTTTCCAATACAACATCCCTGATATCGGCGTTCCACCAACCCGTTTTTTTGTTTCGACCCCCGCTAGGACACTGCGCAGACATTCCTCAGCCGCACCCAAGATAAATTTCTTAAAATTCGCCCACTCAGTCCCAATGTCCCCGCAGTCAGCTGGAAGCCCCTCAAATCCTTCGGCGAATTTTGCCATAAAACGAGACCTTACTGCCTCTTCCCTAAATTTGCCCACACAAAATTTGCGACTTACCACCTTCTTCCTTTTAGTCTGACAGAGTTTCCCAACCGACAGATGGGTACCCAAAAAGTAGTGGTCAGAACCAAAAGTGAAACCCCTGAAAACACGTGTGTCCCTGACCACCTGTCTCCTGTCCTGTTCTATAATCATGTAATCAATGAGGGATTTGTGATCCAAACCCTCCTTGACGTACGTATACCGATGGATCCATTTGTGCCTATAGAAAGAGTTGGTTATTGCTAACCCATTGAAATCACAAAAATCTAACAACCGTTTACCATTTGAATTCAGAGTTCCTTCCCCAAATCTACCCACTACCCTTTCATAACCTGAGTTGTTTTTAAAGTTTCCTATTCTTGCATTAAAATCCCCCATCAAAATCAGAGATTCATTTCCCTTTTTGCTAACCACGTCCCCCATCTGTTCGTAAAAAATGTCCAAGCCAGCAGCATCACTGCCTTCGCAAGGGCTATATACGCTAACCAGGCGATAAATTCCCCCCGCTAACTTTACAGAGACCCACATCAGCCTTTCATTTACGAAACGAACATCCAGGACAAAGTTGATCAACTCCTTCCTGATTGCGATTTCAACCCCCCAATTTGCCCTACCAGACTGAACCCCGGACAAAAACACCTTATACCCGCCTACGTCTTCCGTCTTCCGTCTTCCGTCTGTCCCTTCGTCCTAACGTCACTCAACGCCAATATGTCTATACCGTAGTCCTTTGCCAGATCCACTAATTCCTCCCTGCGATTCCGAAAACCCCCATTAACGTTTAGACTCCCAATAAACAAACCACCAACCATTTTGCATTGCCTGACCGCCAACGATGGGGTACCTGTCAAGTCGAGCGTTGGTCGTACCCCGTATCCAACACCCGTCCGAGGCTGTGTGTAATTGTTTTTACCGAGAATGAATACAGTGGGACGGCCTGGTAAGCCGAGCCGCACTGGAAGTACAAGTTTTAATGGGCACCAAGAAGGGCTGCTTGGAATGCAATGTATTCGTTTGTTTATATTTTTGCCAAACCGACTGCTATGCATACTTCAGCAGTACTTCAGTAAATTTTTTAAAATTTTAGATTGTCTAGTGAAGTATTTCACAAATTATAGTTTTACTTCACTTAAATTAATTTCAAATGTAATTACATTTTGCTCATTTGTTGTGCTGTGTGTAATTGTTGAGTTTTGAATCTTTTTTTAAACATTACCAAAGACCCGTACGTATCAGAATAGATGTGACAAACAGAATAGATGTGGCAAAGTGACTCGAACGTACCTAAATATACAAATAAGCAAACAATCCAACGTTTTCTGTTCTATTAAAACTGTAAGAATTTCAAAGATTCATAGAAATTACCCAAGGTAATGTCAAAGTACGTCTCAGACCATTCAAATCTAGAAAAGCTTGTATCGAAGGACTAAGTAGTTTTTCCCTAAAACCCAGAAAAACGTGTTCGCTTAAATTTAATTCTCTATAACTTCGCCTTTGGAACCAACTTTCTAACTCTCATACTTCTGGAGATCTGGGTCATCCTGCCCAATTATGGAAGCGGCCATATATCAGTATTGGACCATATTTCCTCATAACCCTGAAACACGTGTTCGCTTAAATTTAATTCTCTATAACTTCGCCTTTGGAACCAACTTTCTAACTATCATAGTTTTGGAGATCTGGGTCATCCTGCCCAATTATGGAAGCAGCCATATACCAGGATTGGACCATATTTCCCCAAAACCCTGAAACACGTGTTCGCTTAAATTTAATTCCCTACAACTTTGCCTTTGACAGTAAATCTCCATATAGCATAGTTAAGGAAATATAGACGAAAATTTTTTTCGTATATGGCCAAGAATCTCAATTTCGTCCATTCCATTGGTCCCAGTGCCCATACCCCTGACCCGATTCCCATAAAAATTCCCAGTTTCGTGACATCAAATGCTTTCATTTGACACCAAAATGAGGAATTTCCGTGCTATACTGGCTGAGATATTTGCGAAAAAGTTTCAACACACACCGACGCCTCGAAAAACCATGTTTTTGGTCACTTCCTCGACCATATCTCCGGAACCACTTGATCGATTTTGCTCATCTTCGAACTTGAATCATGGGAGGCATGCACCTTTCAGGGAAAAAAAAGATTAGGCTGATCGGTTGAGTCGTTTGGAAAAAAAAGTGGAAACGGACGGACGGACGGACGGACGGACATTTTTTTTATTGCTGATTCGTCACCTCTAGACGATAATAGATGCATCCCCCCACTCCCACCTCGATCTACCCCATGTTACAATAAAATTGTTTGTAGTAAACGTATAGGACCTCTTGTACTTCGTACGGGTCCAATAAATAATTTGGTGTATCCATAAAAAAATCGCTAATTTCTACCGTGTGAAAAGTGTTTTAAAACTTCCAGCTTCTGCAAGCATTATTTCGCTTTGTTCTAGTGGATTTTCGAGAATTTTGTTTTTATGAGAAACGTTTACCTATTTAGAAAAAGTTGTACGAATTTGGTAAGTTTCCAATTAATTTTTGTGATCAAAAAATGTAATTTAATTTGTGATCATCACGGGAATCTTCCGATTTGTGTTTTTGTTGACAAATGACATGACATGGTCAAATTCATGGTCATACATTCTTCCAAAAGCGGCAACACCGAATTGGAATTTATTCATTGTGTTTTAAACCCACAAAAATAACTCTCGAAAGACATAATTGTAAACTTTCGAGATTGGAAAGATTGTATAATATGCCAATTATAGTCAAGTACCATACATCGACACATTACCATAATAGCGTTACTATGGTAGACTCGATTATAATCAGCGTTATTATTGTCGAGTTGAATAAATTATAGTCGAATTTTGTCGCTGATTTTAGTGAAGTATACAATAAACATCTTTGCTGACTGTACGTCCAGTGATATGAAATTCTAGAAAAACGTTAGTTGAGTGACTGGGATCGAAATTGCATGAAGTTTGACGGTGTTACAGCTATACTTTTTCGCAGTTGCGTTGCGTTTCGTATAAAAACTGGTCGTGGATATTGTTAGAGTAGAGTAGAGTAGAGTAGAGTAGAGTAGAGTAGAGTAGAGTAGAGTAGAGTAGAGTAGAGTAGAGTAGAGTAGAGTAGAGTAGAGTAGAGTAGAGTAGAGTAGAGTAGAGTAGAGTAGAGTAGAGTAGAGTAGAGTAGAGTAGAGTAGTAGAGTAGAGTAGAGTAGAGTAGAGTAGAGTAGAGTAGAGTAGAGTAGAGTAGAGTAGAGTAGAGTAGAGTAGAGTAGAGGAGAGTAGAGTAGAGTAGAGTAGAGTAGAGTAGAGTAGAGTAGAGTAGAGTAGAGTAGAGTAGAGTAGAGTAGAGTAGAGTAGAGTAGAGTAGAGTAGAGTAGAGGAGAGTAGAGTAGAGTAGAGTAGAGTAGAGTAGAGTAGAGTAGAGTAGAGTAGAGTAGAGTAGAGTAGAGTAGAGTAGAGTAGAGTAGAGTAGAGTAGAGTAGAGGAGAGTAGAGTAGAGTAGAGTAGAGTAGAGTAGAGTAGAGTAGAGTAGAGTAGAGTAGAGTAGAGTAGAGTAGAGTAGAGTAGAGTAGAGTAGAGTAGAGTAGAGGAGAGTAGAGTAGAGTAGAGTAGAGTAGAGTAGAGTAGAGTAGAGTAGAGTAGAGTAGAGTAGAGTAGAGTAGAGTAGAGTAGAGTAGAGTAGAGTAGAGTAGAGGAGAGTAGAGTAGAGTAGAGTAGAGTAGAGTAGAGTAGAGTAGAGTAGAGTAGAGTAGAGTAGAGTAGAGTAGAGTAGAGTAGAGTAGAGTAGAGTAGAGTAGAGTAGAGTAGAGTAGAGTAGAGTAGAGTAGAGTAGAGTAGAGTAGAGTAGAGGAGAGTAG
>CM055403.1:123424366-123436617 GCA_029228625.1 Pseudolycoriella hygida
GAGGAAGTTATGGAGAGTGATGGAGGAATTAGGGGTTCCCAAAAAACTAATCTCGCTAACAAAGTTGACAATGGATGGAGCTAACAGCCGAGTAAGAATCCGAAGCAAATTGTCAGACTCTTTCGACATTGAGGAAGGACTACGTCAAGGTGATCTGCTCGCGACGCTGCTTTTTAATTTGACCCTTGAAGCAGCAGTGAGAACCATGGACATCGACACCAGCAGCACCATTTTCACCAACTCCAGTCAATTGCTGGGCTTCGCTGATGACTTGGATATCTTGGGCCGAAACATGGAAGCTGTTAAGGAAAAGTTCACGGCTTTGGACAGAAAAGGTACCGACCTCGGGTTGAAGGTTAATGACACAAAGACCGAATACATGATTGTCTCCCAATCGAATCGACAACACGACCAAAGCGTAACAATTGACACACACACATTTAAGGTGGTAGACAAGTTCGTATATCTTGGATCTCTGCTTAATTCTGACAACGTAATCATGGACGAAATCAAAAGACGGATAACTCTTGGCAACCGGAGTTATTACAGCCTGATAAAAATTTTAAAATCCAAATCAGTAAGCCGAAACTCAAAATGCGCACTGTACAAATCTGTGATAAGACCAATAGTTACGTATGGGTCGGAGTCGTGGTGCATGACTCAGAAAGACGAACAATCGCTGCTCACGTTCGAAAGAAAGGTACTGCGGACAATTTTTGGACCAGTATATGACGAAAATATGAACAGATGGCGCAGACGATTTAATCATGAGCTTATGCAGCTTTATGGAGAGCCGGACATAGTTAGAACAACAAAAATTAACAGACTACGATGGCTTGGTCATGTGCAGCGTATGGACGACAATCGTATCCCGAAGAAACTTTTTATCACCAAACCGGAAGGCAAAAGAAGTGCAGGCAGACCAAAATCCAGATGGTGCGATGCAGCTTTTGCCAACCTAGATTTGCGGGAGTAACCAGCTGGAAGACGTTAGCTGAGGATAGGTCCGGTTGGAGAAGCATGTTGGAGAAGGCCAAGACCCTCAATGGGTTGTAGGGCCGGTTAAGTAAGTAAGTAAGTTAGTAAACGAATCCAAAAATGGTTACAGTCAACAACCTTTGCTGTGTAAGGACAAGAATGGATTTGTCTTAGCAGATCAGGAAAGGTGCATTGCGAGATGGGCTGAGTACTTCAAAGAACTGCTTAATCCGAACACACCGCTCAACCGAAATGAAGAAAACAACGAACTGCCATTTCATACTGCGCAACCATATATAGAAGAACCAACGATGCAAGAAGTTGAAGCTGAAATTTCGAGGCTCAGAAATTTCAAAGCCCCGGGGACAGACAATCTACCCGGCGAACTTTTCAAGAACGGCGGCAACGCGCAATGTATGGAGATGCACGAGCTCATCATGGAATGTCGAGGAGTTACCGGAAGAGTGGAAGACCAGCATACTTTGTCACATATACAAAATAGGTGACAAAATGGAGTGTGGCAATTTTCCAGGAATCGCTCTGCTGAATATTGCTTACAAGATATTTGCCAATATTCTTTACCAGCGCCTTCATCCATACATGAAAAACTCTGTAGGTGAATACTAAGGTGGTTTTCGTGTATCAGACAGATCTTGGAGAAGTGCAAGGAGTCCAATATTGAAACACACAATTTATTCGTTGACAGCCTATGATAGTGTTAGAAGAAGTAAGCTGTGGAGAGTAATGGAGGAATTTGGAATCCCTAACAAACTGATCTCGCTAACCAAGTTAACACTGAACGAAGCTAATAGCCGAGTAAGGATCCGTAACCAACTGTCGGAGATTTTCGACGTAGAGGAAGGCCAACGTCAGTAACCTGACCCTTGAAGCAGCTGTGCGCACCATGGACAATGTACCATTGTACCATGTACCATGGACAAAGCGGCACCATTTTCACCAAGTCCAGTCAGTTGCTAGGTTTCGCAGATGACCTGGACATACTTGGACGGAATATGGAAGTTGTCAAAGACAAGTTTATGTCCTTGGAGAGGAAAGGTACCGACCTTGGGTTGAAAGTTAATGACGCAAAAACGGAATATATTATCATCCCACCTTCGAATCGACACCAGGAGGAAACCACTAATAACGACATCGCGGACGAAGTTAAGAGACGAGTAATTGTGGGCAACCGGAGTTATTACGGCCTTCTGAAAATCTTCCAAGTCAGTAAGCCGAAATTCAAAATGCGCAATATACAAATCTATGGTCAGACCGGTAGTTACGTATGGCTCGGAGTCGTGGTGCTTGACACAGAAAGACGAACAATCGCTGCACACGTTCGAAAGAAAAGTTTTGGACAATATTTGGACAAGTATTCGATCAAAGGCAGAACCGATTACGCATACGATTCAATCATGAGATTAATCAGCTTTATGGAGAGCCGGACATAGTCAGAACTACCAAAATAAACCGACTGCGTTGGCTCGGTCATGTACAACGAATGGAAGATCATCGTATTCCGAAAAAAATCCTTGAAATCAGACCGGAGGGCAAGACAGGTGCAGGGCGTCCAAAATCCGGATGGTATGATGCAGCTCTTGCCGACTTAAAAACTGTGGGAGTATCCACCTGGGAGACGTTAGTTGAGGATAGGCCCGGTTGGAAAAGCATGTTGAAGAAGGCCAATGAGTTGTAGCTAGGTTAAGCGGGTTAAGTAAGTAAGAGTACAGTAGAGGATAGAGTAGAGATGCTACGCGTAACACTTTTTACCAATTTTCTTTGGTAATGTATGGCAGTTTTATCGGTTGATAAATCGTCAAGAATTTCTTTGTTATCAAATCCACAGTTTCGTGCATAATTTGCCATTATAGGCACCAGCAGCACACACAAGTACTAAATCACTTGATCATTGTCTCGATGCGTGTTTGTCGTCGATACGTCCTTGCTATATACTATTATGCAACTGAGTAAAACAAATTAGAACTTGATTCATAATTACACATCTAGTGCCTAACAAACCAATCGGTTGCATAAATAAACTATTGCACCTCCATAATATTCGTCAAAGTCGATAAAATGAATAACTTAAATGTCGAAAACACTTCAAAAATGAAAAAAAAAAACAAAACCAAGTACCCGTTCGTATCAGAACAGATGTGGCAAACAGCATAGATGTTGCAAAAAACTCGAACGTATCTATATACAGGGCCTGGGCCTTTCATAAGAAACTGGACGCCTTATATGATATGTATAGAAATAAACAAACAATATCCAATGTTTCATGTTCTTTTATAACTATAAGAATTTCAAAGATATAAAGAAATTACCCGACTCATAGAAAGGACGTCTCAGACCATTCAAATGTAGAAATGGTTATATCCAAGGATTCGGCCATTTTTCTCTAAAATTTTATTCTCTACAACTTTGTCCCTTTGAACCCATATCTCTTGAACTATGAGAGGTAGAAAGTTGTTTAACTTTCTACCTCTCATAGTTCAAGATATATGGGTCAACTCTCCTAATTCTAGAAGTGGTCATATCCCAGGATTAAGCCATTTCTTCCTAAAAGTCTGAGACACGTGTTCTCTAAAATTTTATTCTTTACAATTTTGTCTTTGACAGGAAATTTTCATATTGCATATTTAAGCAATTATAAACGAAAAACCATCAGATTTCGTATATGGCCGAGTGCCCCCAGATCCGATTTCTACGAAAAAAATTTCCCAGTTTCGTAAGATCAAATTCTTTCATTTTACACCAAAATGAACAATTTTCGTGCTGTACTTACCGAGATATTTGCGAAAAAGTTTCACCGACCCTTGAAAATCCACGTTTTTGGACACTTCTTCGACCATATCTCCCAAACCACTTGGCCGATTTTGCTCATGTACCTTTCAGGAGATTGGTTGAGATGTTTGGAAAAAAAAGTAGAGACGGACAGACAGAGAGACCAGAGACATTTTCTTTATTGCTGATTCGTCATATTTAGACGATAATAAATGTATCACCCCAATTCCCACCTCGGGTAGATCGATGTTACATGAAAAACTTTTTGTAGTAAACGTATGGCGCCTTTGTACTTCGTACGGGTCCAAATAACAACTTATTATTGACTGATTTCTTACCCGGAGATATCTTGACACTTAAACGAAGCTGAATAACTCAAAATTTTTCTTTTTCTTCTGTTTTCTAATATAATGTAATTAAGTACATTAACGGACCTAATTGACACATACCACTAACACACGCTTATGTGATTTGCGTGCTTTTCCACAACTTGGTAAAACTAAATAATGAATGACAGCCTGAATCGATTGGAGAGAGGAAAATTGCGTGGCATCTTAAGTGAATAAGACTGAGCGTGCGATTTCACTTGCAACGATATGTTTTATGCAGAAACGCGAAAATGTTATACTCTGAAGAAAAAAATCGAAAATTATGAATTAAAATTGGAAAAATTAACGGTTTTATGATATTTAGCTGTTCGGAACTGCAAAAAATAGTGTAGAAGTATTGTGCTTAGCTCTCTTTTTTCGGTCAATAATTGTGGACGTTTGACATACACACAGATCGAAATCTTTATATTGCGTAGTTATTTATCTGCCAGAACATTATGATGCGTTCTCACTTCAATGCTTCCAGTGGTCATCGGTCGCATATCCTGAGCTGTGCTCGAATTATCGGGTCTACACAGCGGCCAGTTCGTGTGTTGCAAGGTTTTGTTACAACAAGCGCAGGGACACATAGGTAAAGGACATGTAAAATGTGGAAGGAACACAGAAAGACCTGGAGGCTCAAAAATAGCACTGCTCGACTTCACCCCGACAGACAAACGCAAGATCACATTAGTAAAGGACAAGTAAAATAACGAAGGAATATAGAAAGACCTGGTAGGCTCAACAAGATAAGGTAAACGGCATAATACCACAATACCGCAGGTAATTCAATTCAACTAAAATTAAGATCTACAAATATCAACGAATTTAGTAGCTAGTCCGACGGTTAGACCGAGCTTCGGCAGTTGTTGTCAGTTCTCACTGTACCTCTCAATGAGATATAAGTACCAACATGACAGGTGGCGCTCCAGTGCGGTTTGGCTGGCAAGCGAGCGAGCCCAAATCCGGACTAGGAAGGACATATGAGTCAACGATAACCATCAACGAATGCGACCGTATGAAAGGGACTTTGACTTCTCTGAGAATGTCTCTGACTGAAATCGACAAGATGCACAGACTCTGTCATGTGAAATCTGAGGTAAAAAATTTCGTGATTTTGAGGTAAGGATCGGAATGGGTCGACCCAGACGAGACCCACAATTTTAGCGTGTCGACCCACACCTGACCCACAGTTTTAGAACGCACAGAAAATTGATTTCTGAGACTTCTACAACTGTGGGTCAGGTGTGGGTTGACCCACACCGATCCTTATTTTGAGCTTCATTTTGAATCTTTCATTAGGTATTTTTGAAGGAAGTCTATTTTTCTAATGCTTCTGCTCAATAAAATTCAAAGTGGAGTTTTAGAAAGGTATTGAAATCTACTAGTTCATTCCAATTAACCGTATTCTTCTGTAGAGAACGAAGAGCTGATTCCTTCCAATTCCAATACACCATCCAACTACTGTTTTAGCACGCCATTATAAAGAGCCCCTTGCGGATTTATCCAAAATTGTAGCGATTAGTGCGACATTGGCTTTTGTCAAAGTGTCCAGTATCCAGTCTTCTTACTATTTAAAATATGAACTGGAAAATCATTTTGAAAAGAAATTTCTAAGAATTATTTCTACATTGAAGAAAATCCTTTGATCTCATAAAAAATGATTCGTTCATAAATTGAGGTTTTCATGTCAAAATTGACTTAATAAAAGCAAAGTTTTCATCATCAATTTCTCATAAGAAATGAATTTTATTAATGAACGACAGCAGAAATATTGGACTATGAATCTATAAACGTGAAAAAATACTCTGACTCATCGGACACAAAATAGATTTTCAATAGATATTTCAAAAGTTAAGCGTCACAGCACGATATGGTCATGTCGCATTAATAATAAAAGGTGGACTTGTCAATTCAATTTGATATAGAATTGGCAAACCGTTGTTCAATTAGAATGCTAACGATATCTCACACAGTTTTTGTTCATTTCCATTAAAATAATGATAAATGCGTTAATGTTGTTAACACAATAAGGATTGAAAGTAAAACATTCAGGCCTTTAGTGCGTCAACAGCTAATGCCAAAGTATACTAATTTTCATTACAAGATGCTGCTGTTGAGCAAGTAATACTATTAGTTTCACAGCTTGATGAACAGTACACTTTGATATGAGCCGTTGACGCACCAAAGATCCACACGATTTGTGCGACGTCCGCTTATGTCAAACTATACGAAATTTCATGATCTAACAAGCAAATTTTGTATACTTTGACATAAGCTGATGCCGTACTAATAGCGTCTATTCTAATGTGTGTGTGTTGTCATAAACTTATAAAACAAGAATAAGAGCAAAGAAAGGTATGATCCACATGTAGATTATAAATTGAATGTCCTGTAAAGATTATATATTACAACTTGAGCGAGAACAAAAAACCTTACAAGAGCAGAATACTCTTTAAAAATACTTTTGCAGTTATGATTTATGGCTATTCGCCGGCGCTCTTCACAAAATGTTACGATACTCTTAGGTAACGAAACTATCCTTTTATGAAACTTCACAAGAAAAAACACTAGAAATATTGCTAAAATCGTGAAATCGATAAGAAACTTGGTTACAAGTGAAATAACGACCAAAGATCATGTGATTTTGTAACGAAAATATGAAAATAGTGAACTTGCGATTTCAGGAAACGTCACGAAGGCCTAGGGAATTTGTCCTTTTACGAAATTCAGGAAACCTAGGTGGGTAACAAAATAGGGACTTTGCGCTTTAAGGAAGCATCATGGAAACCTAAGGAATTTGTCCTGTTACGAATTGTCCCGAAAACTACGTCGCTAAACCAACAAGTATCGCTTTAAGGAAACGTCACGAATACCTAGAAATTTTTCCTTTTACGAAATGCACCGAAACCTAGGCGGGTAACAAAACTATGGACTTTGCGCTTTAAGGAAACATCACGGAAACCTGAGGAATTTTTCTTTTTACGAATTGTCCCGAAAACTAGGTCGCTAACGAAACTAGTGAACTTGCGATTTTAGACTTAGGGAATTTGTCCATATACGAAATTCAGGAAACCTAAGCGGGTAACGAAACTAGGGTCTTTGCGCTTCAAGGTAACATCACGGAAGAGTAGGGAATATTTCCTTTTACAAATGGTCCCGAAAACTAGGTCGCTAAAGAAACTAATAAACTTGCGCTTTAAGGAAATGTCAAACGTCACGAAGGCCTATGAATTTTTCCTTCTACGAAAAACCACGAAACTTAGGTGGGTAACGAAACTAGGGACTTTGCGCCTTAACCAAACCTAGGGAATTTGTCCTTTTACGAATTTTCCCAAAATATAGGTCGCTAAAGAAACTAGTGAACTTGCGCTCTAAGGAAACCTCACGAAGACCTAGGAATTTTTCCTTTTACGAAATGCCTCGAAACCTAGGCGGGTAACAAAACTAAGGACTTTGCGCTTCGAGGAAATATTCATGGAAACCTAGCGAATTTGTCCTTTCACGAATTGTTCCGAAAACTAGGTCGCTAAGAAAACTAGTGAACTTAAGCTTTAAGGAAACGTCAGGAAGACTTAGTAATTATTCCTTTTACTTACGAAATGTCACGAAACTTAGGTGAATAACAAAATTAGTGACAAAATAATGACTAATAGCACTAATCATGAAATAAACGAGTTCAGGCCAGACAACATTTTCGTATTTGGTTGCTATTCGCCGGCGCCATTGATAACTTCTACCGTCTCTCTGTCGAAACAATCACTAACAACGCATTAAATGATAGAGCCTGGACACAGTCATCGTTGCCATTGAGATTAGCTGGCTTGGGCATCAGAAGATTGTCGATTTGGCACACCCAGCGTACTTCGCATCTGTTTATCAATCCAATGAGTTATCGAATCAGATCCTTGCCAAATTCAATTTGAACATTGTGAGCACTCAATTTACCACCTTAACCAATGCTTACCCACCCAATTTGGTTCCGTTGAATGCGGCCGAAAAAGTTTGCCAATCTTCATGGGACTTGTTGCGTGCGAATCATCTTTTCAATGAGCTTTTATCTTCCAGCGACTTAACTGATAGAGCCAGACTTCTTGCGTCATCAACAAAAACTTCTTCAAAGTGGCTGCAAGCAGTTCCGTCTCATCAATTGGGAGGTTCGTGAAACACATTTGCGTTTGTGGAAGCCTGGTCAATTCTAATGGCCACCATGGGCTTTCTTGCAACAAAATGATCGGGAAATACGCCAGACACTCCGAAATAAACAAAATTATGTCGATGGCCTTTGCCTCTGCTGATTTTCCGAACACCTTCGGGCTTGTCTCGACTGCACGGTAAACGACCTGCTACCCGTGGAGCAGAGGAAGATCCTTGATATGGCACTCGACAGTAGTGGACACAGTGGCATCATCGTACATTAAACTAACAGCTACTAAATGGTGTGTTGCGACTGATTTAGCAGAGCGCGACAAACACAATCATTACACTGCCCTTAAGTGCCGATACCATTTCACGCCTATTGCCTTCGAATCATTGGGGTCAGTCGGACCAGAAACTGAATTATTCCTATCCGAAAACTAATGAATCGCAAGACTGGCGAACCGCGAAGCTTGGATTTCTCGCTCCAACGTATTTCCATTGCCATCCAGAGGGGCAATGCAATAAGCATCCGCAATACTTTTAGTGATAGTAGCGATAAAAACTTTTTTTTGTGATACCTGCCACCATGTTGTGATATTTATACAAATTTCTTATTCCCTTTTTATATATGTTTTAATTTTGCTTTTTTGTTAGTTAGTTATTATTTAATCTAAATGGTGATATTTACCTGAAAATTTTACCTAAGTTTATTTTAGTAGTTGTTAATCGTTGAAAAGATCTTGGGTTTACAGGCGGTTAATTCCACCCTTCCCCAAGCTAATTTTGATAAATAAATATACATGAATTCAAACAAAAAAGATTTTTCATATCTTCTGACTATTCGCCGGCGCGGCGCCGGCGAAAAGCATCTACCTAAAATTAATTCTTTGAAGGAGTATCTACATGGCAGTGCAATGCGACACGCATGAGGGCGGCACGAACAATCAAGCGAAATTTCCTTATATTAACCGTCCAAGAGTGGCACAACTTCATTTCTAGGGATTACAATTTTTGTAAATGTTTCTACTTTTCCTCTTAAATTTTCCTAGCAATCCACACGTTTCGTGAGGTATCGCCCGACCTGACATTGCTATCTCGCACATTTGAAAAAGCTGTCCTTTTTCACACTCACGAGACATTGAAATTTCAGGTCAGGCCGATACCTCCCAAAACGTGTGTATAGAGCAATTTTCCCGCCTCAAATGTTTTTTCTAAATACATTTATTTCAGAATAGTAAAAATTTGTTACAAATTCACCTCAAATGTGAAAACTCCGTTCCACTGTCCATTCATTGACAAATTAACCCTAACTTTCCAATTGAATTTATTACTTGTTTTTAGCTATTTAATTTTCTAAAAATATGAATCGAATGTTTTTTTGATGTACTTTTATTAGCCCACGTATATCGATAAATTTTTTTGATAAACTTTATTTGTGATCGATGTGTGTATGTTGCGTGTGTATTTGATTCTCTAAAGGGATTTGTGCTGTGTATTTGTATGCAAATGAGCAAACAGATCGAAAATTTTGCTCAAATCCTTTGTTTGAACGGCCGAAAAAAACTCCCATCAATTATTGTGCTATTGCATAATTTATTGTGATATTAAATGAGATAGGAAAACTTTTCAACTTTTCCTCGGACTTTTCCTATGGTCTGTGAAATAAATCTCAGATCATACCCGTTAAGGACATGGGATACAATATTTACCAAATTATGTGTATGTATTCGCGTGTTTGGCATTAATTAAATATCGTATACTATATAGAAGAAATCAATAAATAATAAGTTTGTGTAAACTTACCTTCAGTTCTAGCTTGTGTGTTATCTACTGTTATCCACTTACATCATATCCTAATATCTATCACATAGTAACATTATAGGAAGGCTATAAGTGATACATTGCGTTGTAGTATAGCACTTGCGCAGGTACAAATAATGGGATATTTAGAAATTGATTGGGATGTCTTATGAATAGTCTATTCGTCAGTATCTGTAACTTATTAACTTTTAGTTAATGAACATTTGAGTACCGTGTTCAATTCTTGTACACTTTTAAGATACGAACTAATAAATACGCAACGCAACCGAATTGAGAGCAGTAAGAAAAGGTTGTTTCGAAATTTAAGAAATCTAGTTCCTACTTATGGTGCGTGGCTGACTATTTTCTAGTTTTCCGAATTGCTCTGAATAAGAATTAAAGAATTGCGATATATTTTGTTCTCATTTTGAAGGAAGCTGTTTCCTAAAGCTTTGCGCAGGTAACTCATGTAAGTGGCTCAACCATTCATACAAACGTATTTGGGTCGCTAGATGAAAACCCGCACTGAAAACCAAACAAAATTGTAACCACAGTCCAGAACGTATTATCTGGATTCCAGTACCTCACACTAGCTACCGTATGACACATCGTCTTGTGTTAATGGCAAAGAATAAAGATTACTTTCTTGAAATTCAGTCGGAAACGCAATTAATTGTACATGAATCTGCAAGCTCATTTCATTTCCAATATAGTTCGTACTACATGGGGTGAAATGTCCGCGGCCTCATGTAGAGATGGCGTCAGTACTTCAAAATTGTTGTTAACATTCACTACTTCCACTCTTTACTAGTCTCCAGCCAAAATATCATGACATTTGTCAAAAACGTCACTCAGATGAAAGTGCATAAACTAGAAAACGTGCTCACAAAACGATTTAGAGAGCAACCGACTTGAATTTCTATAGCTTTTGAAGAATTTGAATTTGAACTAAGATGAATTTCTTCGTAATATTAATTTATCTGTGGGCCAGTTTTCAGTGCGATCCGTTATGTGAAAATGACCTTTAGCTTTTTGTTGAATGAGCTCTTGATATGAAAGTTGCAATCGTAATAGCTCAAAAGATAATTTGAATTACCATCATGGCCACCAGTTTGCAATTCAAACAGCTACTCCGATTGCAACTCTAAGATGATCTTTAGCATGAGAGATCGTTACAAAATTTAAAAAATTCAGTGAAAAATATAAATATTCGTTAACAAAACTTTGTTACGTAACATTACCACAACACAAATACCCTCCCCCCCCCGTGTAACAAACCGTAACAATTTCCCCCCTCCCCCTCGAGCGTTACGTAATTTAGGGACAGCCCCTGACGCAAGTTTTTGTCGTTCGTAAAAAATGGAAAATAATTAATTCCGTGTGTTGATTAAACATTGTTTCTTAATGGGAAAAAATACGGTGCAAAGCAAAGAATGGCTTGATAAGTGTAACGGTACATCTTCTCCGTCGTTTTCAACACTCAAGAAGTGGCATGTTGAATTTAAACGAGGTAATGCAAGCACCGATGATGCCCCACATTCAGGGCGCCTAAGTGAAGCAGTTACTGAAGAAAACATCAAAAGAATACATCGTATTGTTTTGGCTGATCGGAAAGTAAAAATTAGTGAAATAGCTGACATCCTCAAAACATCAACAGAACGGGTGCGACATATTTTACACGAGTATTTGGACATGAAAAAGCTTTCTGCGCGATGGGTGCCATGTTTTCTAACAATTAATCAAAAGCAGCACCGTCTTGATCATTCAGTGCGTAATTGAAATTCGATTTATTGCAATTCATTCTACATAAATTGTTGAATATGTCATTGTAAACTAAAATTAAAAAATAAAAAATGAAAAAAAAATTTTATGCTGGCGAAATAGACTGCACTAGAGGGCGTAGACTTCTTCCAGCGTGGTGCTCTTCGGGATGCTGGCGTTGACGCAAAGAGCATTACCTCGTTGAATCGCCAGCGAGATTCTTTGGAATAGATACACTCTCGCTTTTGGTTCGCCTGATAATCTAATAAGGCTGGAACCGATCTTATGCAACAGATTCACCGCTTCTTTGGCTCAGGGTCCAAAAGATTCTACCGCCACGGCGACGAAGTGGTAACTTAATTTGATTTTCGAGTATTTCGAATGTTTTCTCGTCACCGCCATTTCCGACGCCATGCC
>CM055403.1:123437117-123544106 GCA_029228625.1 Pseudolycoriella hygida
ATGACATATTTTTGTACCGAGCCGTAGGTTGATGCACACCCGCATCACGTCGTTGTTCATGAGTGTACCGATGTTTGGGCTTGGTATCACGTTGAGCCATGCTCTTGACATTTTGTTTTGGAGCAGGTTGAATCGGAACTGTTCAATTTCGCTTGGAAATGTCAACTCAGAGATTACACGTTTGATGTTGATTTGGTCCCATTCGAATTGTGAAGTATAGTTATCTGGCATAGATTCACCGTTGATTTCATTCCATTTGATTAAGGCTTCCGAGAAGAAAGGGATGTTAGATTCGTAGTCCTTTATATTGGTTGTTATAGACACGATTTCTTTCACCCCATTTACCGAAGACAAAAACGCTGGGAGAGAAATTTCCTGGAAAGAACGGATGCCTAGGCCTCCAAAACTGACCGGCAGACTCGATTGGGTCCATTGGGTAGCATTCAATTGGATGTTCATTATTTTTTCCAAAGCTGACTTCAACTGCATGTCCAATTCGTACAGAAGGGCCTGGAACTTCCAGAGCGGAGAGAATAAAGTCCGCGTAATGCGTTTGTAAAGATGATAGACGACTGATAAGCACGTAATTTAGCTTTGATCGAGCGTAATCCAACGGAGTTTTTGCGTAGATTTGTCGCAATTGATGAAACGTGGATTCATTACTATACACCAGAGTCCAATAGACAGTCTGCAGAGTGGTTAGAATTTGGTCAAAGCCGACCGAAGCGCCCAAAGGCACAGCCTTCTGTAGGTAAGGTTATGGCCACAATTTTTTGGGATGCGCATGGCATAATATTTATCGACGATTTGGAGAAAGGAAAAACAATAACTGGCGAGTACAATGTCACATTATTGGAACAGCTCGACAACGAGATCGCATATGCAAAAGAAAAAGGTCCTGTTTCATCATGACAATGCACCAGCGCACTCATCCATAAAAGCAACTGTGAAACTGGACTCTTTGGGCTCCACCACCCACCTTACTCTCCAGATCTGGCCCCAGCGTTTACTATTTGTTCCCAAACTTAAAAAGATGGCTACAGAGAAAAAGATTTTACGCTAATGAGGAGGTGATATCCGAAACAGAGGCCTATTTTGCAGGGTTGGAGAAATCCTATTATACCAAAGGTGTCCAAATGTTGCAGGACCGTTGGACTAAATGCATTTCCCTTCAGGGAGACTACGTTGAAGAATAAAATTAATTTCATATGTAAAAATTAAAAATTAGTTCTTTCATTGGTAGGCCGCGGACTTTTCACCCCATGTAGTACATGCAATACATTTGGTAGACATTCCTAGGTTGTAACTAAACATTTGCCACCATTAACAGGATGTAAATTCTTAAAAATATTTTCATAAAAAAACTTTCAATTAGGTAGCATTCAAGTAGCACGCACGCTCAAAAAGGCAAATTTTTGACTCCTCCCCCCATGCAAGCTTATGGGAGCCTCCCCCCACCCCCTTAGTACGCACTCACAACTTTCTGCAACTGTAACAAACCATTATGCTTCACCGGGGAATCACTGTTCAATCAATGATTCACCGAAAAATCAGTAATGATTCACCGGGAAATCATCAATGATTCACCGGGGAATCACCGATGATTTACCGGGAAATCACCGAAGGGCGCACAGACAGACGGACTGGCTAGGGTAAAACATGAAGTAGCTATCGCTTCTTAATAAATATATTTTACCTACACAAATGTTGCCACTTGAACAGAATTACCACGGGACTTTATGAATGAATAAGAATAATATCATTGTATCAAGTGCAAACATATCCAGAATGGTTTACAACCACTTATTCCTATACAAAAAACGAATGACGGGCTGAAAATAGTAGAGCGAAAGGAAGCCGACAAGTATGCCACTTTGTTTGTGTCCGTAGCCATAGGAGAACACAGGACAACCTCGAAATGCTGTCAACCACGCGAATTGTCTACGATTTGTTTTGCCCGTCCACGCAAAGCAAAATTTAGGGTATAACTTGCGCTTGTTTCCGTCATTTCAGCTCTGGAGCATCAATTAAGAGCTATTTGAAAAGAAACATGTCATGCAAGAAAACAGTATCTCTAGTAAAACAATTGAAAGTGAAAGTGACTGAAGACAAAACATTTCTATCAAACTCCTGAAGGTTCTGCAATTTTAACCAGAACACTGAATTTTTCAGAATGTTCGACTTCAACATTCACTAACTTCTGAAATGTAACTGATAAAAAAAAGTTTCTTTGGCAAAGCTCTTCCTCATTTCATGCTGAAGACAAAAAATTCCTATGTCAAATTCCTGAGCAGTTAAGATAATTAAGACCGCTACTATTACCACCTATCTCACTGTGCGTTGGTAAGTTGAATTTCGAACGAGACGTAGGCAGGGCACGATTCTTGGCACTCCAGACAGCTGAGTCTGGCGCGTGGTTACAAGCGTTGCCAACGCAGGCTTTTAGCACACTGGTATACAACAACTCGTTCCGGATCACAGTTGGCCTACGATTGGGAATGGACATTTGTGCGTCGCATATTTTCCGCTGCGGATCAATGATGGACAGAAAAGGTCATCACAGTTTGAAGTGTCGCAAAAGTGCAGGTTATCATTGAGAGTCATTGAGAATCATTGAGGCATTGAGAATTGAACAGCATAATGAAAGGAGCACTGGTGTCAGATGACATACACGCCAAGTTGGAGCCAGTAGGTCTAGTACGTGAAGACGGCAAAAGAGTCGATGGCATGACACTTATCCCAGATACTTTTGGCGCCAAGCAACCTTTACCTAAGCCTAAGGAATTTCGGAGGAGCAGCAGAAGACAAGGCTCAAAGGAAAAAAATAAAGTATCGCACCCTAATGGAACACTTGCATTTTCGCGAATAATTTTTAAAGGATGTAAAACATTCTTCTGAGTAAAAAATGGTTCTACGGTATGCCTCGAAAATGCACCGATTTTTGTATAAGCTTTCCCAAATGTTAAGTTGTGCAGCCGCCTACGTAAATTTGTAAATTGGCCGACCGAATATTTCTGACTTTTGAGTTATCCGAAATATTTTTTTGATTGCAATTGTCTAGGGATTTACATTTCTAGCCAAAAACTATCTCAAACATAAGCAAATTCATTGTGGCTGCAAATGGCCTCAGCCAATTTTGTGCTAGTCAAGTGCTGGTCGTACTTTATAAATAACATAATTTTTGTAAGAATTTCTGTGCATTTTAAAGGCATACTGTAGAACGATTTTTTTTTAGAATAATGTTTTGCGTCAAAGTTGCCATCCGGCTTTTCAAAGCTATCGGCAAGAAAAGTGTCACGAAGAATAAACATGGCCTGGCCATACAAAGGGGTAATGCTGTTGCAGTCATGGGTACTCTTCGGACTCGTGACAAATTGGACGAAATATTTTATTTGCTGTGATAATTGCTCTTGTAAAATGCTGACGAATAAATTAATTTTATCAAAAAATATGTTTTGAATAGTCTAACTAGTACGTAATATCTGATTATCAACCGCGACATACAGCGACTTGTAATGAATGGGAAAAGTGTATCGATCCGGACAGAAGTTACAGACTTCCGATAGCCGACGAACCAGAAAACCCACCACCCGAACGACTCACATCGCGTACTCGTATGTGGAATGATCCTAAAATTGTTGCACAAAAATCTGAAATCGACAACGCCTGGAAACAATATTGGTGTGATTTTACAAACATTTTACAAACAAATCATTGATCGAAAACCCGTGCGAGAAGCTAGCAGGCTATAATTTGGCGAGATGGCTGCTGTAAGCAACAAATGTACAGGTGGAATTTCGTAGATTCGCCAAGTTGTGATTTTGACGATGTGACTGAACAGACAATGAACCATATTTTGTTTGAATGTCATCTTCGACATTTTCCTGGCAATTTGAATGGTCCGAATTCGGTGACGGAGGAAGCCATTGAATGGCTGAAGAATTTGGACTTGAATATATGAGACGCGAAATGAGAAGTGAATCAATGAATTTTGTAATAATAATCAACCGCTGTGGAAGGGGAGGCTAGACGGCGCTAGCCAATGGAATTTTGGGGAGTGAGGAGTTCTAAAATTTGTCCTTTTTAGCCTGCGCACTTTATGAATGGCCCCCTCTTACAAAACAAGCTTAAATCATACCGAAGTCGTATGATCGAAGACCAATGGAAGTTTAAAGAAAATTTCTAATGGAAAAACCGCCTGGCGTTAAGTGTACTACTACAAATTGTGTAATTTATAAAAGCTTTTTGAGAAGCCATGACTTCTACATTACCATACCATCACCTTCGACTATTACTATTGTGAAATAACCGAACCATTACGTATTCATAAATAAATAAATTCGTTCTTTATTAATGAAATTGAGTTATACAGTCCATCAATAATAGACCTGCGTATAAAAAAGCTTCACCGTTTTATCTCAACATCTCCTCGAACAAATATTTATTTACCAAAACAAGTCTGCAACCGAATATTGTATGAAAAGATATAAATTTCTTCTACTCCATATTTACCAAAATTAATTATTCACTTTTGCACATCTTTGTAAGAAACAACACCCATAAACAACAATGCAACCCTCTAGTCAAGCTTTTACCACATAAACGCTTACAAAAATATAGACGTTTTAATAGGTTGGTGTTGACAAGCGAAATAATGGCATTAATGTCAGTTTACGTGGTTATTCAATTAGAAGATAAAGTGAGTCAGAAGTTGTTTGAGATATGATTTCACTGAAGGTAGTTAACATCACAGGTATTTTGTATCGATCCCATATTATTTGTAACGTGTGATACCATTATAAAGAAATATTGACATTATACGAGTTGGTAGTCACATCGAAGTTCAATCAGAGCCGTACTTTGACTAAACATTGATCAATCAATTGTTAATCACATCTCTCAAGTAAGCCCACCGCCCGCTCGATTGAAATTGATTTTCATAGTAGTTCACCATATTTTAAACTATTTTTTCAGTGAAGTGAATTTAGAAAATGAAATTGAGTTGAAATTACCAAATTCTGAAATTAAATCTGAAAGGAAAAATTTGCCACGATAGGACCCGAACCCAGAACCTTCATCTTGCCGGAGTGGTACTCCTACAATTTTTCCTTTCAGATTTAATTTCAGAATTAATACTTTCATAATTTTAACTAAATTTAGTTCACAAAAGTTTCACTTTTTCGGGATCACATTTTTTGTTAAAGTAAAAGTGGTGATACACTGAGGAAAATATCTACAAGCGACGTAGGAATTGTGTTCATAATATACGCCGCCGACGTATTGTATACGCGATGAATGTATTATTAATCTTATTTAAGTATTGTGAAGTATCCCATAAGTAACGAACGTTTTCTGAGCTCATATAATACGTACACAGCGTTCATAATACTTGCACGATGTATAAAATACGTCGGCGGCGTATATTATAAACACAATTCCTACGTCGTTTGTAGATATTTTCGTCAGAGTTGTCACGCTGTTACAACTAAAATATTGTTTACTTCTTCCACAAAAACAATGGCTAAAATCAATCTTCGGAAAAAGACAACTAATATGCAACTCCATTGCAAAAACTGAACTTGTTCATTGGAGAATGTGTGTTTTTTTATCGTAGAGCTACTTTTTATCACTAGTTACTAAATGTTCTTACTTTTACATAAACACGTTGCGAAATGTTCTTCTTTCTACCATTTCTACCACAAACGACACCTCGAAACCTTTTTCGATAAATTACTCTTTTTCAAACCTTTATGGTTTGGATGTTTCGAAAATAGTGGCATCAATGATTTATTAATGGAGGAATGCGAATAGTTTTTCACACAGGTCCGAGACATGCATTAATTTGTCACTCGAAGGAAGTCTAAGTATATGTTTAACAATTTACAGCGTGCGTTTTAAAAGCCGCTTATCACCGAATTGCACGCAACGTTTTTCTCTGAAAATAAACACAAAACAATTCCGTTATTATTGGTTATTATATAAAGGTGTATTGTCGTTCTATCCGTAATTTGAAAAAGAAGCTTTGGAAGAGTGCAAGAGTAGGGAAGACGTACCCTTTCCCAAAATTTCATAAAACGGCTCCTAAGGTTTTTAGTCTGACTACAACTCTGATTGCAATGATTCATCATATGAAGTCAACTTATTCCGTATTCATTAGTCATGCTATTTGCGAACATATGATAGAGACACCTGTCTCCTCATCCTATTAACTGTCACAAATTGAATATCGCGAAGATTAAGTCTTCACACAATACACAAAATTACATTTTTCTTTGGTAACAGCTCATGAGCTTATTGCATGTTTTTGGAGTAACAAATGATGATGATAGTGACTAAAAGACAAGCTCGAAATGTTAAATTCTGGAAGAAGTATGGTTTGTTAACCCGGAGGATGAAATAAAAAATATGCGGTCAGAGCTCAATAACAGACTCCTTTGAAATTGATAGGGGAGGACTAGTTGCACCGAAACACAGCATTTCGGAGAAAACACCCTGACGCGCTGTCTTTATAGAAAGTTAATGATGCAAAAGCATTTGCTTGTATCAAAGTTGAGATCCAAGTCCGTGTTATACAGTTTTTGACGGTCGGTGACAGGTTAGGTTCAGGCGAACTGATATATCCCAACACTCAAATGTAGATGTTAGAGATGAGCGGGAGGAAGAGAATTTCAAATTGTGTCCGTGCCCCATAGAGAATGGGCCGGGCAGGGCACAAATTTAACGGGCACGTTTTTGGGCGGGCAATTTTTTCAAATTTTGGGCTAGGGTAGGGTGGGCATGGGCACAAATTTAACGGGTAAAATTTTACCAAGAGAGAACAAATGAAAAATATTTACATTTGAGTATTTATGAGGGAGATTACCTTTACAGTACCACGGTTGTTTAGAACTATGGCTTAAAACATTTCCAACTCAATTTTTGAAGGTGTGTTAGGGAAGAATTTGAGTAACGGGCAGATTCGAGCATGAAATTGACGGGAATATTTTGGGGCGGGCATTTTTCTTTAATTTCGGGCGGGCACGGACACAAATTTCACGAGCACCATTTAGACACCGGGAAATTTGGGAGCCGAAAATCTGGATACCGGGAAATTAGAAGAGAAAAGAGGTATGACGCGTCGAAAAACGGGAAATGACTAAAGAAATCGGGAAATGACCGAAAAAAATTTCCTGTTTCCAAAAATCGGGAAATTAACAAAAATCCGGAATTTTAGAGATCGATTGAAAGTTTAGTCTGTCCATTTCGCGTGTTGTAGACCGAGCAAAGCGAGGTGTGCATGCGAAATTGCCTAAAATGGTCGTCCAAAACAGATACACAAAAAATTTTTCATGCAGAGGTCCAAAATCGAGAGAAATTTATAACATTTCCTTCGATTTTGGCCCCGAGGCATGAAAAATATAATGCACCACTCGGAGATACTTTCGTATCTCTCCCTTGTAGTGTAAATAACTATTACGCGCACTATGGCTCCTGAATTGGAGAATGATATTCTCTTTTTCTATCAGATGAGGTTGAAAAGAATCGAATTTATGTTACCGTCATTCATGTTCATAAGGTTCTTTGTCCTACGATTTTTTATGATATGAATTTTCTCCCAGCATTCAAAAGTCGTCGTATTTCGTCCACTAACAGGTTCCACTAATTTAAGTTTCGAAATGTCGGTTTTATGGTCGTTCAATATTAAGTGCCTTGCTACAGCACTTCTCGTGTCTCCTTTGTTGTAACATTGGTCATGTTCTTCATATCTAATGGGGATTCTTTGTGATAATCTAAGATATATGAAATCACAAGTATCTTCACAATCTAATTCATAAATTCCTGATTTTAGTAAATCTGGGATTTTATCCTTAGCGCTATCTAGTTGCTTTTGTATGGAATAAACGTTACTATTTACTGCTCCAAGTCCATATTTCTGGTGCATTTTCGTTAATGCATTTGTAGGGGTTTCAGCGTATGGTAGGACAATTCAATGCGTTACTTCTTTAGGCTCGTTAAATAGTATTGGGGAATCTAAATAGAGCTTCTTAGTCTCATGTTTTTTAATTATGCTCTATCATTCTGCTGGGATATCCATTAATACGTCCAATCTCGACAATTTCGTTCCTCTCAGTCTCATATCTCCTATCGTCAAGTGGCATTGAAACCATCCAATGGGCTATTGAATGAAAGGCTGCCATTTTATGTTTACAGTTATGGAACGAGTCACTTGTTATGTGTCTACTAGTGTAAAATCCGGAAATGACTGAAAAACGGGAAATGACTAAAATCGGGAAATGATTGAAAAACGGGAAATGACTAAAAATCGAGAAATGATTGAAGATCAAAATGACAAAAATCGGGAAATGACTGAAAAACGGGAAATGACTGAAAAACGGGAAATGACTGAAAAACGTAAAATGACTGAAAAACGGAAAATAAATGAAAAACGGGAAATAACTGAAAATCGGGAAATTACTGAGAAAGGGGAAATAACTTAAAATAGTTAAAAAGAAAAACAGAAATTGACTGAAAATTGTCAAAAAAAAAATTTCACTCGCTCCGCTCGCCAATTTTTATTCGATACTTTACAAAGCCGAATGAGCTTTGTTCATTAATAAAGAGGAGGGGCATTTTCCAGAGGCCCGAGCGATTTTGAGGCTCCCAGAAATAATGAAAAAAAAAAACAATTTTACTGGATCCACACTTTTTAAAATTTTCGTCTGCGACGCTAATAACCTACTTCATCAAACAAACAAAGGGGTCGACCCCAACGTAAGTCCGGCTGAATTTTGACAAATAGATTTACCTTTATTCCTCTGCGTTTGAGATTATTCTATAGGCATAGGCAACTTGGCTCGAAATATGTTGCGGAGGACAATTGAAAAATAACTATTACACTTATGAAAAAAGTATTAAAAAAATTAGCTCGTTACGCTTGCGTTTTCATAATAATTAGATTAGATTGGACCTCAATAATTTTTTATCACCAGACCGAATTTTCTCTGTAAAGCTCAGCCCGCCCTGAATATTTTCGTGCAAAATCTATTGATACTTTCACAAAAAAATATGAAATTTTCTGAAAAATCGTTCTATTGTTGAAATAAGTGTAAGGAAATTTAAAACAAGCATTGAATAGACATGCGTGAATTTTTCAAAATAGCTTAACACTATTTTTAGGTGAAAATATACGTTAAAGAAGACAATTCTTCACATTACACATTATCAAAATAATTTGTCAATTTCCCGGAAAATAATTAAATCGATCCCAAAACGAGGATACTATGACGTCATACTCTCCTCGCATTTTATATATCACATTGACACACACACACTTTCACAATTAGTTGACCATGTGTCTTAACCACCACAAACAAGGAAAAACTTATACATGTTGACTAAAACGATGACGTCACTAAAATTAAGGAAATTTTAATTGCAAATTTAAAATATTAGTCAACCGTATACAGGCAAAATATTCAGGAATTGGGACATTGAGGGTATAAATAATCTAAATAAAATAGTTCCAGAAAACCATAAAGATTGTCTATTAATCAAAAAAATCGGAAGAGACG
Source organism: Pseudolycoriella hygida (assembly GCA_029228625.1). Lineage (NCBI taxonomy): Eukaryota > Metazoa > Arthropoda > Insecta > Diptera > Sciaridae > Pseudolycoriella > Pseudolycoriella hygida. Next base: position 123,446,669 of record CM055403.1, read on the forward strand.
GAAGAAACGCTTAAAAAAATTTCGTTCGCTACCCTCGCGTAACTTTAGTCATATGCGGAGAGCTGAGCGGTTATCTACCGGGTTGTCCTTTGCGCTCAACTAAACCAGAAAAGTACGTACAGGTAACACTATCTTCGAAATCGGGAAATTTCACTTTCAAAATCGGGAAATTCAGCCTAATTTTAGTGGATACCGGGAAAAATCGGGAAATCGAATTTGGATACCAGGAAAAAAACATATGAAAGGACCCGTACGTATCAGAATAGATGTGGCAAACAGAGTTGATGTTACGAAAACTCTTAAGCGTATGAAATTACGTCCACATGAAATTGTATTGGGAATTGCCCAGAGGGCAATATTGAAAAACCCGTCCGAAGAAATGGTGTAAAAAGAGTCTTCCGAAAGTACAAAATTGACCCAGAATAGACAAAACTGCTCATCTCAATTTTTTCTACAACATAGGAAAACCCCATTTTTTTTTGTCTAGGGCAGACCTTAGGACCGACCTAGGGCCAGAAGAAAATGTCTCCGACACATACTTCCATAGACAAACATGTTTCCCTCAGTTTGCTTTGCAACATAGCAAAAAAAATTTGGTTAGGGCCGAACTTAGTGCCGAACTTAGAACACTTCACTTCAGGCTCACTTCAGCTCTAAGCACAGGCACCGGGTCCAAATTTGTTTTTGAATATAATTCGGTACTCGATTACCTCTCAAATAGAAAAAGAATCAACAAAATCAAATTTATCCAACTTATGTAAGCGAACACGTTGGGCCCTAGTCGAAACTCAGTATTAGGGTCCTGACTGAGTTCAAGGGTTTCTAATAAAAAAAAAATTCTGCCATAGAGCGGGAGACAGTCTTAGTTCTCTAGATAAAAAAAATTGAAAATCGAAAGAGATTTACTCTAGTTAAGTACAAAAAACATGTAGAGCGCTAGAAGAGATTCGTTTTTAGTGCCCTAGCTAACTCCAAGAACTCAATTCCATAAAAGTTTCTTCCATAAATTGTCGGCCATGCCCAGATCTTTCAAACAAAAAAAAAGTTTATGACAATCGGAAAAGATTTACTCTAGTTAAGTACAAAAAACCAAAAACCACTTAAACGGCCCTAGCTCGGCGGCCTAATCCCATAAAAAGGAAGGGGAAAAAGTTTTTGAAAATCGGTTGAGTTTTGCTCAAGTTATCGCGGTGACGGACGGACGGACGGACGTTTTTTTTATTGCTGATTCGTCATCCAAGGATGCTCCCCCAACTCCTCGGTCGAAATTGGGGTCAAAATTACAAACGTCGTGGTAAACGCATCAGATCCTTTTCGAAGAACTTCGTTCTTCGTTCGGGTCTAAACATTTTTTCCATACGCGCATTTAGGGAGGGAATTTCTTTAAAATTTTGGTGCTCGCTCATCTCTAGTAGATGTGCTGTTGTCATATCAAAAAAGAATGTTTGGCATTACAATACTATGGTGATATGAAGAGAGTATTAACTAATCGCAGAATTGTCTCTATTTTATGATTTAAAGAAATTCTTAAAGAATTTCGGGCCCGCGTAAAGACCTATAAGAAAATTCAGGCGGGCGTAAAAAACTCTGGCGGAAATCAATTTTTTTTTGAATTCGGGTGGGCATAAAAAAATTTCGAGCCTCGAGCGGGAAGACATTTTTTATAAAAATAATATCGGGCACGGGCCGGGCGGGCACGAAAATTTGGTCCGCCCGCTCACCTCTAATCCAAGGTATGCGAACTTGTCTACCACCTTGAATGTGTGTGTGTCAATTGTTACGTTTTGGTCATGCTGTTGATTCGATGGGGAGATAATCATATATTCCGTTTTTGCGTCATTAACTTTCAACCCGAGGTCGTTACCTTTGCTGCCCGTGAACTTTTCTTTAACAGCTTCCATCCATGTTTCGACCCAATTACCTAAGTTTCACATAAGAATTACAAAAATCGCATTCTTTATTACACTGGCCAAAATTTCAATAAGAACTTTATGTACTTTGTACTTCTGCGCAGTTACAGTATACAAAGCTTTTATTTATAATCAATTAGAGATGTGAATCAACAAATTAAAGATAAAAAAATGAATGGACAAAGATTGACAAAAGTCACAGTGTGTGCAACGAGTTTCCTACAGGGAACTGGTGTCTTCTTAAAGTTACTTTATCCGACGCTAGAAAGACGCCTAACAGCGCAGCGGGGGCAAGGAATTTCATTGCACTGTTTATGGCTAACGTGATTTGCAACGAAGCACGTTGGCTATGAACCTATAAGTGTTTCAACGTTCACGCTCTCATGGGATAGTGCAGCTGTTGCAAACAAGGAATTGGATCATTGTATGTCTCGTGTGTTGTTGCAGAAATTGCCCTTGGCTCGATCTTCAATTCACATCAGAAATACAATACCCAAGTTTTCCGCATAAACTTCGAATGAACAACAATACGAAAAGTTATTTTCGTCGGTGTTTAACTTCTGCATCGACTAATAATAATTATCATGAATTATGAAAAATTAATGTGAACTTGACCTTACGTACTATTGTAGACTTGGTGTCAGCTGTGATTGATTTCTTTATCAAAACAAAGTAGTAACAAGGAGCAACAATTCCTTATCGACAGTGTACATTGTTACGTAAAAATAGTATTGCGTTGCAAAAATTGTAGCATGCAAGAAATCACTTAACATTCTATTTAAAACTTGTTCATTCATTCATTGAAGAGACTACAACTATACCAATGCAATGTTACAACCCTATTCATAAAATAAAGTGAAATACGGCGAAGATGCTTTATATTTTATTATATACTTTTTTTCAAATTAATGTCGAGAGTTTCACTAAATAGTTTATTACAAATAAATTATTCATAAGTTTTAAGCGACTGGGGTAACGAGAAATGTTGCGAAATTTACTTTTTATGAACTCGAAACAGAATAGTCGTCATGAAAATAAACTTGAACTTCAGAGAATTGAAAAGTTTTTTTTGTCAATTCCTTAAAATTCTTTTAAAACAATTTTCGTCGGCACAATGTGATGATCCCTATGTTTTTTTACGTTGATAAAAAAATATGTTGAAAGCTTGTCTAACGTTTATGTTGAGTGCTAAACTAATGCAATACTTAGCCGTCATTATTTTTAACAGCTTGACAAAGTGCCTGTTGTTAATATTTGAGCAAAACCAATACTTAAAGGAACAACATCAATAACTTTTAAGAAAAAATGAGGGAAGAAAGAATGTTTTTCTTTCAATTACTTTTCATAACAAACAACTTTTAGAGTTGAGAGACTTGGGACTTTCAGACTACATATTTAACCAGCGTTCACAATAACACACGTAAAAATGGTTTTTACATGCGAGACGGGAACGAAAATAAAACATATGAAGGGACCCGTACGTATCAGAATAGATGCGGCAAACAGAGTTTTCTCCATTCCATGCGTTTCAGTGCCCAAACCACTCAACCGATTTCCACAAAAATTTTTTCCAGTTTTGTGACATCAAATTCTTTCATTTGACGCTAATTTGAACAATTTACGTGCTGTACTTGCTGAGATATGCGTAAAAAGTTTCACCAACCTTCGAAAAACCACGTTTTTGGACACCTTTTCGAACATATCTCCGGAACTATTCGACCGATTTTGCTCATCTTCGAACTTGACCTCAGTTTTTCGACTACCTTTCAGGAAATCGGCCGACAGTGCCAAGATTCAATCCAAAAAAATATTTTTCAATTATCTTTCAGGTAAAAAAACTTTTGAAAATCGGTCAAGATTTACTCAAGTTATCGTGTTGACGGACAGACAGACAGACAGACATTTTTTTTCGCTGATTTGTCATCTGAAACAAAAAAAGTTTCCCATTTACTCCCGGGTTCGAATTCGCAATGTAACAAACGTGGTAGTAAACGCATCAGACCTTCGTACTTCGTACGGGTCTAAAAAGTGCTCTACTTTTTAGACCTGTACGAAGAACGAAGTTCTTCGAAAAAGGGTCTTATGCGTTTACCACGTTTGTAACCACCCCAATTTCGACCGGGGAGCATCGATCATGGTCCTTAGATGACGAATCAGCAATAAAAGAAATGTCCGTCCGTCCGTTCATTATTTAGATTAATTTTACATTATTTTTTAATGGAAAATTTATGGACAAATAATGTAAAATTTATGTAAATCATGTTAAAATGGTGGAAATCGTCGTTTAGAACATTTTCACGGTGAAAAATTGCATCAAACAGAGGTGTGAATTTCAAGGTGTGTGTGCGGTTGAAAAGTCGCGAGGAACGTGCCAACTTCAATACAAAAACGGAATTCCACCTTTGAATTTCGTAAATTTCAAAACACAAAAAAACGACTATTTTTGACTATAAAACAATTTTAGTCAAGGCAAAATCGATTTCAAAATGTTATTACCAGAGAGAATAGAAACTGAATTTCGGTTCAGAATAAAAGGCAATGACAAAAAACTGATTTTTATGATGTTTTAGTCAAATTTCATCGAATTTTTTGTTGAAAAACTCATAGATGAGAACACTTTTTGATTTTAATTTTAGGTAAATCGTTATTTTTGAAATCTAAAACTTATTCCAGGTTGTTGCTTGAGTCCTTAAGAAAATTTTGAGTGGTCACTCAACAGTAGGACGTTCATCGATTGGGTGAAAAGTGATCATATATGACCCGAACGAGACGAAACTCTTCAGAGCGATGGCGGGGGGTCCAAATTTGAGTTTCAAAATTTTTCAAAGGTATTTTTGGAATCGTGGGGACCCCTAGATCTTATTTTTTACAGGGGAGATGAAAAAAATAAAAATAAAAGGTCAATAAGGTCAAAGCAATAAAAAAAAAATGTCCGTCTTCTGTCTGTCCGTCTCCACTTTTTTTCCAAACGGCTCAACCGATCAGCCTAAACTTTTTTTTTCCTGAAAGGTACATGCCTCCCATGATTCAAGTTGGAAGATGAGCAAAATCGATCAAGTGGTTCCGGAGCTCTGCCGTAATTTGCATAAAAAACATGTCTGTTGTTATAGAACAAAAGAATTCTTTTGTTCTATTTCGCTTAGGTGTTTTTTATGCAAATTACGGCAGAGCTATGGTCGAGGAAGTGACCAAAAACATGGTTTTTCGAGGGTCGGTGAAGCTTTTTTGCAAATATCTCAGCAAGTATAGCACGGAAATTCCTCATTTTGGTGTCAAACGAAAGCATTTGATATCACAAAACTAAGAAAAATTTTTTGTGGGAATCGATACAGGGGTCTGGTCACTGGGACCAATGGAATCGACGAAATTGAGATTCTTGGCCATATACGAAAACAGTTTTTTGTCTATATTTCCTTAAATATGCAACATGGAGATTACTGTCAAGGGCAAAGTTGTAGAAAATTAAATTTAAGCGAGCACGTGTTTCAGGGTTTTGGCGATATATGGCCCAATCCTGGTATATGGCCACTTCCATAATTGGGCAGAACGACCCGAATCTCAAGAACTATGAGAGGTAGAAAGTTGCTTCCAAAGGCAAAGTTGCATAGAATAAAATTTTAGATAACACGTGTTTCAGGGTTTTAGGGAAAAATGACTTAGTCCTTGGATATAAGCTTTTCTAGGTTTGAATGGTCTGAGACGTACTTCGGTAGGGCCTTTGACATTATATAATAATAGGGTTAGGGGCTAGATCATTATTTACTAGTTTCGCTACTTTTTGTGGTTCTACTATTTGAGATCCTTTCATTACCGGAACGTTTTTACTGTGCCAGTGGTAAGCTGTGCGACAAACCCAGTGCCATCCATGAGATGTACTAGGAACGAAACTAGTAGGAGTAGAATACCGGCACCTCCCAACAATGCCTTTCACCGGTAAGCCGTACGATGGCGCTACACTCAACTGCACATGACTTGAACCGATTCAATTAGCTTTGTTTTGTTTACAAATCTAACAATCGGAACAAATCTGTCTGCGGCTGAGTTTCGAACCAACGCACTGGCAACTCGATCTCATAGTAGCAAGCAGACGTGTTAACCACTACGCTATCGAGTTGCCTTTGACATTACCTTGGGTAATTTCTATGGATCTTTGAAATTCTTACAGTTATAAAAGAACAGAAAACGTTGGATTTTTTGCTTTTTTGTATATTTAGGTACGTTCGAGTCACTTTGCCACATCTATTCTGTTTGTCACATCTATTCTGATACGTACGGGTCTTTGGTTATGTTTTGGTATAAAATCGCAATTAGTTAATAGTGAAATTTTATTTTATTCGAATTGGTGTCTAAATTTAGCGCCTATCAACAAACAACAAAGCATCTTGCGAAACTGCCTTAAATCTGTTTCTCAACCGCCTTCAAACAGTCTCTCAACCACCTTCAAATAGTCGACGACTAGTCTTTGAAGGCGCCTTGAGAATAGCATTTTGAGGGCGTCTACAAAAAGTTGTCGAACTTAATTTGAGTTTTAGGATAAACTATTACTTGCATGTAAATTGAAAAAATTAAAATATTGCATGCCAATCTCGAATTCATCAAAATCACTTCCCTATTATATTAAGATAACAGTTAGAATAAGAGTTACTAGTGAGTAATTCATAATTTCTTTACTCACTCTATCTAACTTTTTCCAAAAATATTGAAACTCTGTGTAACATCTTCAAAGGGTTTACCCCTAGCTCTGTGTAGCTGGCTGCTATTTCATACAAAAATAAACAAATCGCATGTTTTTGTTTGCAAATTATTTTTTTATTATGGAAGTTTTTTTAGTCTTACTGCCTTTTCCGTTGACGAAATTCATTACATGTTTTTGGAATGTAAACACGTAATTACTCACCTCCAGGGAGTTAGATTTACGTGTTAACTTTTCTCAAACACATAAAATATATAGTGACGTTGTCGTTTGTCAATTACTGTGTTGACATTCCATTCAACCAATGAATTTTCAAGCAAGAACGTAAAGTACTAATAACTCAACTACTCCTACTCAATGTAATATTTGGAAGACGTTTACCTTTCTCTCTTAACAACAAAATTAAACCTCTTTTTATAGCTCCCCAATTTGTTTATTATAATTGGATAATTAGATCCTTTTCATAACATAACTATACCGACGACCCATCGTTTTATATTCCATACAAGTTGACGAAATATAAATTTTTTTCTCATTTAGAAGTGGTAAATCCTAAGATACTTATCATCCTTTCAAAATTTGACACATTTTGTTCATCTCTTTGGGGTAAAAATTTCATAAAAAAAAGAAGAAATTAAAATCATTTTTACGCTTATCAGGCACGTACAGTGAAAACCCTTTTAATAAAACATTTCATTACGATACTGATCTAAAGCACGGGGTTGTTGACACTTCATTTCAATGAAATAATTCAATAGAAAACAAAACAAAAAGAAAAATCAAATGAAAAACGTTATTTTAAACCAAAAAACTTACCTCTTTTTCAATTTATGAGTACACTCAGATGGATCGTTCTTCATTAACAATAACTGCCAACAATAATAGTGATGCACTCACACAATCTTTTGTTGAATAATTTCTGAGCATTTTGAATATGCCGCCTTAGAGCACATTATTTTAGCAAGCACAATCTAATCACGGTCTATAGCAGAGCAACATGATATTACATAACTACACACCTATGTAATGTATTAGTCAAAGAGTACTTATTTAGCTTTCTTGTTATTTACGTTTTTTCCGGCTTTTGTCCTCCTTAAGCTTTTCCTTTTTTCGTTCGTTTTCCGCACTTAACTTTCATATAGTTTTAGTTGTGTATTAGGTGCCTTTAAATACATAACAGTTATTCCAGCAAACATATAAATGTTTGCGTTTTTTTTGATGATGCATTTTCTACACAAATCTCGATTTCTTTTATGGTAAAATTCATATAACATACTCAAAATATGAATGCAGGTGAACATCAAAGAGCCCACATTTTGAACGGTGAATAGATAGTACAAGTTTTCAATCAATATTCGATATTGTGCGGGTAACACAAATTTATGGAAATAAATCTAATAGTCACACATTTCGCAAGACTGACTTTTTCACACGGATGGTAGGGGCGTACTTCGAGTAAAGTATTGTTTTGAGTTTGACTTTCGCGTTTCACACGTTTCAGAAATAACTTCAACAAAACATCAGCAAAGACCCGTACGTCTCCTAATACTTTGGCTTGATCGATATAGGGAAGCGCAGCCTCAACGACATTCTCTAATCCGCCAGACCATCATCTGCTTCCTCCGGAAAGGTGGCACAATTATCAGCGACAGCGTGTGTAGGAAACAAAGTGAATTTGAAAGATGAGCTTAAGAAGAAGTTTTAAAGATATAAGTTTAAAGAAGATAAGTAATAAAAACTTCGTAGTGACTATCACAACAAAAACCCTTTTTAAAAGAGAAACGTGACGCAAGTCCTCGTCCCTTCTTCCAAAACTGATATCAATTGGGGTGACGCTTACAGCTTTGCAAAAAAAAATTTTTGGAATGTTTTCATTTTTGATTAAAAAATGCGTCACAAATGCCGGACCCACCACTGTAATAATTTTTCTGTGCTTTCAGCTTTCAGCTTTCATACGCAAAAATTTGATTTCCTGTACAAAAATACGCCATACATCCCATAAAGTCGTATTTTTGCGTTGTGAAAGCTGAAAGAACAGAAAAACTATAACACTGGAAGCTCCGGCATTTGTGACTCCAATTGATATCAGTTGTTTTGGAAGAAAGGACGAAGACTTGTTTTCGGCGAAAAAAATTTCCCACGAAAAAAAATTCCGGTTAAAAAAATTTCCGGCGAAAAAAATTTTCGGCGAAAAAATTTTCGGCGAAAAAAATTTTCGGCGTGAAAAATTTCCGGCAAAAAAAGTTTACGGCAAAAAAAGTTTACGGCTAAAAAAAATTTCCGACGAAAAAAATTTATCCCCTCAATTTCCTCTACAACATATCAAAAGTTTTTTTTGAGCCGCCGCATCCACCAAACCGAAGCGCGGCGGCTACTACTTCCATGGGCGAAAATGATCCCCTCAACTGCCTCTACAACATATCATTTTTTTTTACTTTAACTTTATTTTTAAAAAATCTCTAAAGTTAAAATTTAAAAATAAAGTTAAAGTTAAAAAATAAAATTTGTCCTCAAAATATCTTTGAAGTCTCTAGATTCCAAAAATATATGCATTTTAGGGGTTGCGGCTTGAAGTATCGTAATAAAAATTTGTTTTTATATGAAAAACATGGTCATTTTTAACTAGTTTACTTTGGTTTTTTTTATTAACTAGTAAGAAATGACCATGTTTTTCAGATAAAAACAAATTTTTATTACGATACTTCAACCCCTAACATGTATATATTTTTGGAATTTAGAGACTTCAAAGATATTTTGAGGACCAATTTCGTTTTTTAACTTTAACTTTATTTTCAAATTTTAACTTTACAGATTTTTTAAAAATAAAGTTAAAGTAAAAAAAAAAAATTTTTCGCCTATCTTGTGTGGCATTTAATATGCAACACGTATAAACAATCCATTCATAATTTCCTTCATTCTTATCGAGTAATGCCGTCTTGCCGAAACCTCCTACAAAAAGCCCACTGTGCGCCTCCCGCCGCCGAACCGAAGCGCGGTGGCTACTACTTCCATGGGCGAAAATGATCACCTCAACTTCCTCTAGAACATATCAAAACTTTTTCGCCTATTTTCCGCCATTTTGATACACACCCAACCCAACAATTTTCCCTTTGACACCAAACCTCTATCTCAAACACCCAACCTTGTCCCACACAAAATGTGCTACCGTACAGTATTACACACACAAACACATACATATGGGATTTATATTGCGCCTTCTAAGAGCCCTGGCGCCCAAACGAGGCAGGTACTCCCCCTTTTTTAAAATCTCATATGGCGTAGAATGCCACCCCGAAGGCCCCTGCAAAATTTCAAGAAAAGTTATCGAGCCGTTTTCCAGCACGAGCCAAAAAAGTCGGTTTTCATACAAATGGCTCTGGAACTAACTAACTAACCCACTAACTAACTAACGTAGGATGTTTCCATTAATTTTGACTTCTATGAAACAGCACATTTTGTATGGAAAATGACGATTTTCTAAAGGTCATATCTTCGGATTCACTGGGCCGATTTTAATGAGTAAAGTGTCGATTTCAATCAAAGTCAATCAAAATAGTTTCCAAAAACTAGGTCTCAAGGGGTAACGACGCAAGGGAAAAAATTCAAAACTTAGCTGCATATCTCGCTGCATATATGGTTCCGCCGTCTGCGAAAAAAAAATTCCTAATTTTTTCATCATATGGGGACTTGCGTCACTTGAGCCCATGATTTCTTGTCGAGATATATTCAAAGAAGTTGCACAGTTGTTCGAGAAAACACCTTTTCGGATAGAGTGTGAGCCGACCAAAGTGATCTGAAATAATTATTTCAGCATCTCCGACTCACAATCGATTCATCCTTTCACCCCCTCACTGTGGTGTCATCTAAGCCATGTTAAAAACGAAGTAATGAATCTATAAGACCCTTTCGTACGGGTAAAAATTTATACATATGCATTTCATTGACAGTCAAACGTAGAAATTCGGTTTCAAGGATATTGCCAATCGAAAAAGTTCATGACTTTTATGATTCAAGGACAATTTCTGCTGATGATTGAAAATTGGTAAATAAGGTCTTCATAGATAATTCGAACACGGGTGAATTCTCGCTAGCTCGTATATGGCGGGTTTTTAGTGGTAAATTCAGAATATCAGAAAAAAATGGTAAATACATACATTCCCACAATCTAAATTGTGTAGGATATCATTTTAATGATTTTTTTTAAATTCTTTATTAAGTTGCTATTACAACATGAATTGAAACAACCTGCTGTGTCGCTCTGCGTTTATAAAAATCCTAAAAATATTCTCGTATATAAATCTGACAACTCGATTGTATCTATTCATATACTTCGCAAATGTACAACGCATTGTGTAATTCGAAGCATAAAATAAATCTTCCGTTTCATGCAAATATAAAGTTCGAAGTAAATGGAAGATTAATTCATCAAAGAAATGCTATTCTTAAGGGTCTACTTCAATCGGTAACTTCAGTTGTTTTTTTTTTAGATTTCAATTATGTTTGAAGATGCTAAAAAATCGCTTGGAAATTACTTTTCCGATTTTGAATTTGTTTGGAAACTGAATTACGTACGTATTTTAATTTCTTTTCATTTTTCAATCGATTGAGAAATGACAGAAGGATTATATAAAACAGATGACTGAGGTACTTACTTGGATATTATTCGAAGGCAAAAAATACTGTGGATATCAAACAATAGGCGCTATGCTCTTAGCGTGCATGTGCAAAGTACATAGGGCAGCATTCCTACCAGGTAGGCAAGTCTACGGACTCTGCTTTGCACTGTCCAGTAGCGGAGGTGGAGATATCGTTTTCGGTTGGAGAAGTAGCTTTAGGTTGCTTCATGGATATACAAGGGGCCTTCGACAACACGAATTTCGAGATTATCCGCTAGGCTCTGACTGAGAGGGGAGTGGGACGAGTGGCGGTGAGGTGGATCAGTAGCATACTTAGAGATGGGACGGTAGAAGTTGACGTGTGTGGTCATAGCACTAATCTCTGGGTTGGTAGAGGTTGTCCACAAGGTGGAATCTTACCACCTGTGGACTCCCTCATCAGGAAGCTGAATGAGGAGGGATTATATGCGCAAGGGTACTCAGATGACCTAACGGTACTGCTTAGGGATAAATTTGAAAGTACACTGGACGACCTAGTGAGGAATGCACTGAGAATAGTCGAGAAATGAGTGGCTTGAGAGTTAATCTCTCTCTTGGACATGGCAAAATCGGTGAGATGATTCCTGACGTAGTTTTAAGCATGCCTAGGGACCGGATGATGCCAGTGATTGACTTCACAAGGCGGGTCGAAACGGTATTTCCAAGTAGAGAGGTAATTGGTTCTACTTAGGTGGAACCACCAGGGTTCTCCAGGCAGAAGCTTTCGCGCTACTAATGGGAGCTAGAGAGGCACTGCCAATGGGGACGCAGGGAGAGGACGTCCTTATTCTTTTGGATAGTAATGAGGTGATCAGGACCCTCGCATCGCCCGTGATGACCTCTAGGCTGACCAAAGAGTGCGAGGAGTATCTGAGTAAAGTGGGATCGAGCAATCGGATCACGCTGGTGTGGATACCTGGGCACTCTGGTGTGGAGTGTAACGAAAGGGCGGAAGAACTTGCGGAAACAGGCTCCACGACTATTTCAATTGGAGCCGAACCCTACCTGCCAATACCCATGTCGCTCTGTGCGTAAGCGCTAAATGACTGAATGCGGCGAGGACACGTGGAGTGCTGGGAGGAATATGACGGAGGTGCTCACACGAAGCACTTTTTCCCGAGACCTGACGCGAAATGGGCTAATGATCTACTAGGGACGGACGGTGTCGCATCAGGAGGATTGTGGGAGCGATCACTGAACATTGCGGGTTGAATCGGCACATGAGCAAGTTGAGGCTTTCAGGAACTACCGAATGCTCTTGCGGAATGGGGGAAGAATCGGATATACACTTGATTTGTGAATGCCCAAAGTTCCTTCAGCTGAGGCCTAAGACCTTCAGGGATTATACCGTGGCACCGTCTTAAATCGCTAATCTGGGACCTGCTACACATGACAGATTTCTGGTGGCGACAGGAAGGCTCACGTGAAGATTTAAATGATGAACTGGAAGGAAACAACGGATCCTAGGATCTATGTTTCAAGATCGTCCAAGTGATCGTCCCAAAATGATAAATCTAAAAAAAGTTTGTAGTAGCTACATGGGAATTTCCACTTCGAGTGTTCTTGTAGATCGCGTTGGGGATGTTGGACGAGGGTGGCTTAGACCTCGAAGGAGATGCTAAGATCAAACCTTCTGTCTCAGTCAGGGCATCGAAAAACTCCTAGCAAAGAATATTGATTTATACTTGCGTTTTAATGGATTTGTAATGTTTGCTATTACAAGCATTTATTAAAGCAGCAAGGCTGAAGTAGCTTGGAGTTTGAATGAGGAGCAAATGGAACAGGTTTCTGAGTGTAAAAATTTAGAAAGCATTTTCTCAGAGTATGGTGAGTGAGGTAAGGAATTCGAGGAAAGGAGGAGAGAACAAAACTTAGCTACTCACAATTCAATCTTCAGACCGACGATTATGTATGAAAGTGAACTTTAGATATCATGCGGGTATATTGTTCTTTACCTGTAGATTTCTCAGATGACAGTGCTTAGAAGCATAGCTAACGTCAATCCGAGGGAGCAGCGGGATAATCATATTAGGAGTGACGACATTAAGAAAAATCGTCAGTAAAGGAGGCGGCAAGGGTTGGTTCTAGCAACTTCAAAAGATGTGTAACAATAGGCTGCCAAAGCGGATATTAAGTGCGCAGATGATACGAGGGCATGGAGGAGGGTGATCCGTCAATCCCAGGGTTGCAGCATAAGGACACCGAAAGGTGCAAAGAGTCTTTAAACATTGTTAGACCAACTTTAATTATAATTTTCTTTACTTTTTAAAGACAGCAATTAGATTTTCTTTTCAACGATGACCTACACGATGAATATGACGGAGAAGTTACTTCAAACAATGGTATGGTTCCATCATTTCTTTTTCGAATTTTTCCAGTGTTCTATGTATTTGATTTGATTTCTTCCAGTGATTAATTAAACTTGTATACAGACTGTATTGTCTATAAGATGCCACATATTTGAGCTTTCGATATAGATGCATAATAATTAAACCTTTAGGCGCGCCGGGTCATCGATACCACACTAGTCAGACGAAAGTACTACCGAAATACCATAATCTTCTGGTAGAATTATGTGACAAATTCGTTCAGGCGAATTGATAAAAATGAAAAGGTTCAATAACCATTTAACGATTTTGCATTGCAGCGTAACCCTTAGCAATTTCGCTGGGACATAATCAGCGTTTGAGTCATTCAATCGATTCATAGCGCTCATTGACTCTATGTGTTAGCATTATTCGTTCACATTCTTTCATGCATGAAACATAATGTCTATGGAGTCTACTGGTGTGTTGGAATGAAAGTATCAGTCGTCACAAAGTTTGTAAATTTATCAACGTCAAAAGACAGCAAAACCTACAATTTTTGGGACCGATATAGTAAAATATGTTGTTGAATGTAGATGAATGCCATTTACATTATTACAACTTCTTAGCTTGTTGAATTTCCCCATTGTGTTGCTTACCTTGTTATACCTATATGCCTATAGCTTCTCACTGAAAATAACCGAGTTCTTAATGGGTCTACCATACACTCAGGTTTTCTTATTAGTTTTTCGTTATGCTGACGTAACATTTATCAAAGTATCTAAATAAAAGTCAACACTATATTTCATTTGAAAAACTTCGTTGCCCAGTAGAATTTTTTCATTTGTAACGCTACTTTAGCGCATGGTGTGCTTGAAATGTGAACAATGTGATCACTACAAGGGATAGATAGTCGAGGAAAAAGAAAATTATGTGAATTACAAGGGATGACGTATAAAAATTTAGCCCTTGCCTTGTAAACCAAATAACTATTTTCAGCAAGCCTGATGCATTATGATTAGTGTGGCCAAATGTTCATATTCCTTGTACATAACTTACGTACAGTACAGTTGTGCCTCACATTTTCCTTCTCGCGTGCGAATTTATTACGCACGAGTTAGAGCAGCGGAGAAAATCAGGGAGGTAACATCGTACGACTCCTTGCTTGTTGAAAATAGGTGCCCAGGCGGATTCCACGAAACCTTCGACAAATGCACATGCTATGAAACTCCATATGAAAACTAACTCCTTAACCGTACTAGTTCAATTTTAATACTATACCGCTGGTCGTAATGGTACCTTCAAGGTGCCAGTTGTACATCAAGGTGCACCGTTGTGCATCAAGGTGCACCGTTGTGCATCAAGGTGCACCGTTGTGCATCAAGGTGCACCGTTGTGCATCAAGGTGCACCGTTGTGCATCAAGGTGCACTGTTGTTCATCAAGGTGCACCGTTGTGCATCAAGGTGCACCGAGTTGTGTCAAGGTGAATCGAGTTGGATCCATGTGCACCTGTTTCTGTTTTATAGATAATGTAAATGCAAGCAAATTCATAATGTTTACAAGGAAATCTTGTTAAATGATTAACGATGAGTTTTGTTTCAAATTTTTATGGATCATGTGAAAGATATGAGCAGAACTGTTTGTAATTGACACTTAACGGAATCAGGCCACACAAGGTCATGATTGGAATGGAAGAAAATTCGGGGAAACGAATGCTCCAACCAAGAATGTCAAAACTCGATATCGTCGAGTGATTTCCCCTCGTTCTGCAGAAAATAATCAATTGAACAACTTACAAGCTCTCATAAAATGTGTCTTCCCATCTTTGACTATTGGAACGTTTGAGAATACAAGTTATATTCTTGACCTGAAGAATGATAGCATGTGCAGATGGGTGGTGCCAATCAAATGAGTACAAAAATTTTCTTACAAGTTTGGGAGTATGTTATACATCACAATTTAGAAAATGATGACAAATGGAAAAGTTGGTTGCACGTTTAACCTTAACTTTTTGACATGCTAAAAGCTATAGTTAATTTATTCGTAAATTTTCTTATTTCCAGGGTAAACTTTTGTGAGAACTCTTCTGTTAAATTTACATTAAATTGCAATTACAATTTGACCTAAATCTAGTGAATACGCACCCGGTACGTTACGGTTTCATTGCAAGTTTACTCTAATTAAATGAAGCTTGAGAGACCATTCATAAAATACGCACGATAAAAATGACTCCCCCACGCATGCAACCATCACACGCACGCATAAATCGTTTTTGAAAATGTGTATAGAGCACACGATTTTGTCTAACACCCCCCTCTCCTGCGCTTAAGGAGCGTGCGTACTTTTGAATGGCCCCTTAACATCGCTCAAACGAAATATGCAACTCATTGCACCTGCAATAAATTTGTACACTTTTTTCGTCAGTTATGAAAGTAATACAACCTTCGGGTGACACCGTGACTTTGCTCATGTTGATATATAGACGTGTATGCCGAAACGAACAAAAGCAGAACTTTAAAAGAGGGTAATATTCGTTTCATTCAAAATTTAAAAAAAATTCTAATAAGCTGACTGCATTAATATGAAAATGGATGAGAAGAACGCTTTAGATGAAATGTGGTTATGATTTCACGGGAAAATCTGTTTTTTTTTTTTAAGTATTGTTTTCACTAACAAGATTGCGCAATTCTGATGCATACGTTTGGTGTTTTAAACTCGCGTCAAAATAAATAGGAACTTTCGTCTGACGTTTAAATTTTTTTTGTATGTACATACAGGTCTGATGCTTTGAAAGAGTCGTCTTCGGTAACACTGACATATTACGTCCATAGGACAAATCAGTGTTGCCGAAGGGGACTCTTTCAACACGTATTTATTTATTCATAATGTTGTTGTACAGTTCAGATTTTAATAGCTAACTTTTCCTAGTATCTATATACAATAATTATTAATAACAGGGGAATAGAAAGAAAAATAAAAAAATAAAGGAATTTTACTCAACACATGTGATTTTTGCTTGTATGAGTTCACTTACTTAAACAAGGGAAAAAAGACTGTAACAAAATGGAATGTCTAAGCTGTTCTACATTTTCAACAAAACAAAAGAAAAATTGATCAACTCTGTTCGGAGAAATGCTCCAGGCAGGCCTCAGTAAAGGTGGCAAGCGTAGGTTTCCTTTTACTGAAATAGAAAGAGAATTCCAGGTAGTGATGGCGAGAGCGAAAAAAGTTTTCCTAAACATCTCGGTGTGGGTAACAGGGACTATAAAATTCAGAGTACGCCGGGACTGGGCTGGAGTTAATAGTTCAAACAAGTACTTCGGGGATCCCCCTGAAATCAATTTGTAGAAAAATTTAGATTCATCAAACTTCCTATAATTTGAAATAGTAAAATTTAGAAGTGACTTCGAGTGTTGCGAAACACTTTCATTCCTTTCGATTGAAAAAATAAACCGAAGACAATCATTAAATGCAACTTCTTACGGTTTTTGTGAGACTTCATCAAGGGTTGGCATTACAACGTCGCAGTAAGTGAAGTGAGGGATAAGGCAAGATCTGACTAACTTCATCTTAGCGGGATGCATGCGCCCCTCGTAACGCCCAAAGTTCCATATAAATTTTTTTTGGGCCTTGAGGCAATGATCGTACCATGTCAACGATTCATTGAGCCAAACACCCAGAACTTTGGCTTTATTGACAACCGGTATGTGGCCGTCCCCCATCACAAACTTCCTTCGGATGGCTAAAGTACAGTTGGAAGTCGTCGACAAACATGTGTTAGCTACAAATTATTCGGAGAATTCAATTGTTCGAATAATGAAAAATCCAAATGTCAAACGAATGTTCATGTATTTTTGCATTATGAGTAAATCATGGGCGCGCGGTAGAAATGCGCCCGTGACGCAAGTCCACATACGTACAACAAATTAAGATAGGCGTAACTATATATACAGCTAAATTTTGACTTTTTTCCCTTCCGTCATACCCCCTGAGATCTAGTTTTTCGGATTCTACGTAAAATTTTGATTGAAATCGATATTTTACTCATTAAAATCGGTCCAGTGGATCCGAAGATATGACCTTTAGAAAATCGTCATTTTCCATACAAAATGTGCTATTTCGTAGAAGTCATAGTTAATGGAAACATCCTACGTTAGTTAGTGGGTTAGTTAGTTAGTGGATTAGTAAGTTAGTTAGTGGGTTAGTTAGTTAGTTAGTAAGTTCCAGAACCATTTGTATGAAAACCGACTTTTTTGGCTCGTTCTCGAAAACGACTTTTCTTGAAGTTTTGCAGGAACGCCATATGAGATTTTAAAAAATGGGTTGTTACGGCCTCGTTTGGGCGCCAGGGCTCTTAGAAGGCGCCATATTAGGCCCATATGAAAGAATGTTTCGTATGTGTGTGTGAGTTTATTCAAAGTATGGGTCAAATATGACCAAAATTTTTGGGCTGTATTAGGATGAAGATAGATGTTTGGTGTCAAAGGAAAAGTTGTTGGGTTGGGTGTGTAGTGTTTCAGGGTGACTAAAAAAATGCCAGACGTTGGTATGGGACGAACTTAGGGGGAAAATTAAATTTTTTTTTGTTGGAGATAGATGTTTTGTATCAAAGGAATTTTTTTTCGCCGTAAAAAAAACTACTGATATCACAACAAAAACCCTTTTTAAGTCTTCGTCCCTTCTTCCAAAACAATTGGGTGCAGCTTCGGAACGCAAAACATTCTTCTAAAATATTTTTACATTTGGTTAAAAAAATGCGTCAAAAATGCCGGTCCCTTCCAACGTAATAATTTTTCTGCACTTTCAGATTTCACACGCAAAAATTTGGCTACCTGTACTCCATACATCACGCAAAGCTAAATTTTTGGGGTGTGAAATGTGAAAGCGCAGATAAATTATTACGTTGGAAGGGCCCGGCATTTGCGTCGCATTTTTTTAATCAAATGTGAAAATATTTCCGAAGAATTTTTTGCGTTCCGAAGCTTTAAGCATCACTCAAATTGATATCAGTTGTTTTGGAAGAAGATTTGCGTCACATTTCACTTTTAAAAAAGGTTTCTGTGGTGGTTACTATTTATCAGGCAATCATTCGTAACTCTCGTTTAAATGCATGTCTTGTATGGAACGATTTTGCAACAGCGCACTACAGCAAGCTCTAAAAAAGCCAAAATAAGTGTATCAAAACAATCCTTGAACCGATGAGTCATTCTCAAGATATGAGCCAGTAGTTCCACCTGACTCCAACGGCTCTCTTTCTCATGATTTTACTTTTTTCTTGTGCATTACTGAAACTGCTTTGTCATTACTTCTGAACGATTCTAACAGGAACCACTCAAACAACTCGAACGGATAGGGATGTCTTCTCGGCTTTAGAACTTCGAGATTTAAGGGATTTTTCTTCAAATAATTATAATTTTCAGACTTGCAGAGATCATTTCTTATAAGCAGATCACATCTCAGTCTATAGCGGTTAATAGATGGGAACATCTCCCCTAATCACGAAAGTGTATAGGTAAGTATTTATCGTTCCCGGACGGAAATCGATAGAGTTTGGCATTAGTTTTCAAATGATCCCCCAAACATCAAAATCGGTTGAAATTTAACCGAGATACGGGTCTCCAAAGCTGACCAATTTTCCGTGTAGCAAAATTGTAACAACAGCGCCACCTTGCGTCATTAAAAAAAATTCTTATACAAAATGTCGACAATTAACCATTCTATCAAGCAACAAAAAAGTAATGAAAAATATTCATTGGTTTGGCAGATATTTCAATTTTAATTTCTTCACTTCGATTTCAAATCAATTTTCCATTTTCCAAAAAAAAAAATTGGTTCCACAGTTTTTCACCACAAACAACATAGGTTCAATCAAAAGTCAAATCAAAAGTTACGAAGCCAGCGAGATGACCGATAAGAACGGACTAGAAGCGATTTTTGGTCCTTCGCTGAGGATTTCAATTCCCTATGTTATTTTTCAGAGTACTTCTCACAACGAGGACCTTATACCAAATTGATATCAGTTGTTTTGGAAGAAGGGGGAAGAATTGCGTCACATTTCCCTTTCAAAAAGAGTTTTCGTTGTGATAATGGGTTAGGGTAAGAATCCAAAATTTGTCTCGATTTTCATTTTCAATTTGTTAGAAGACTTCTCCATTTATTTACGGACAGAATCAAAATTTTTATTTATTTATTTTCATCATCAATTTTAACTTAAATGCCTCGAACCGAAATTCTCATATATTTTCCAATCAGTCGAACGTTCAACCGAAATCTGAGGTGTGTCACGCCGCGCCGTAAGTCATTTTTCTACTTTCGGCTCTAATATGAAGCATGTAATAGTAGATTATGCCCCTCTTACTCAGAGTGTTGTTTTGACGTGTGGTATTATGACCCATGCCACTCGGAACAGCACCTTGGGTTGTTGTCCTTGTGACGTAAATAACCATTACATGTGTTTGTTTATGCTAGGAGGGAAACTGACACTTTTCATGAAACTTTCATGATGAAAGAATTGTCAATTTTACGATGTTCCTCAACTTGGAAAAACAAAAGCAAAAATTTTTATTTTCTCAGCTCTTGTTCTCCGGTGGGTGCCAAATAGAAATTTTCTCGTTTGAACTTTTCACCCACAAAAACTATAGATAAGAAAATTTATAACGACGTATAAAATCGTACCTTCCAGAGTGGCTGAAACTCTTTCAACAGATTATAGCTTTTGTTACGGTCAATAGGTGCACCTAAAAATACTATAACAACAACTTCCCTTTATTGAGGAATTTCGTAAATAATTTTCTATTTACACATGTAGAGTGTAGAGTATAATAGGTAGGGTATAATAGTCTTTCTACAGCAAAATTTATGCATTCTGTAAACAAATTTACATATTTTTATCCGGTTTTTCCGAACGAATGCGTTTTTAATGAAAATTATTTTGGACCTCAGAAAATAAAGGGCGAGATGCTTTAGAAATGTAGGCGGTGAAAATGCATAACAAACGAAGGATTGAGGGAAAAAGTATCGGAACTTTTGAAGTCAGTATCTGAGAGCACATGTCTTAACATTAATTTTCTTAGTAAGCTGACAAAATGCAAATTTTCTTCCTTCCTTTATTATACTTACTGTGAACCATTTTTAGAATTTGTATGCATTTTCGTTGGAAAACTAGAAAAAATCAAACGAAATGCTTTTCCAATTTTGTGTGCAACAAGGGACAAAGATTTTGATTTCCTAGTACGGATTTTTTTCTCTTGGCTCGTAATACGATTTTCTAGCATTATCTGCCCACAGGGAATGAACAAAAGAATGTTGCACTACCATTCAATGTATTTCCTAACTTTGTATCATATAGAACGCTGATTTTCGCATGAAATGAAGAAAATTCAATTTCAGACGAGCATAAAAGCTTCACGAATAAAAATCGTGTTCACGTTCCCTGTTGCTATAAAATATGAAATTTGAATTGAAACTGAATCATATTTTTAACGAGTCTGTTGAAATATTTACGCGACTTATAAAACGATAATGTCTTGATGAATAAAACAGTAATGTATACGGGATATTAGATCGGAGTCGTGTTGAGGAGATATCAGTATCTAAATTGTCACACAAATATTCATTTTCTTACGTAGAAGTAACATTATACCCTCGATTGTCGCTTTATAAATAATTTAGTATTTGTTCAATATTCCATCATTTAATATCCTACTTAAGCGACTACATTACATTGAAAGTAATGGTAACAATAAAGTGTAAAGATACCTTCTTTATGCGATAGAGGGTTACTCGGAAAAACAGACTTTATGCAAATGTAATCGGCAATATTTATAACCCACATTTAAAACAAATTAAGCTTTGCTTTTTGAACGGATCGTTTTTGCCGTCCTAAGTGTGCATAAAAACGACATTGTTACAGCCCACCAGTCCTCCACCCAGTACGAGTGTGATAATTCAATAGAAGCTGTATGACACATTGCAATAATGTTGTCGAAACGTATTGAGTTAAAAATGAATGTAATCGATGAAAGCGTTACTCTTTTTGAATAATTGATTACTTTTCATTTATTTTAGAATGATTGAACGAGTAAATGGTTGTTTGATTTGTTAGAACTCAGAAGCTAGGTCGTTCGACACAGAAAACTGTTATCGATGGCGATGTATAGAAATGAATGAATGATTTTCGTTGGAAAAATAATACGAATATTTAATGAATTAACCGAGAATGAATATAAAATTATCTGTCCTTGCCAGAGGCGCCGAGTCTACTTTCGGCCGTTGGGTTCGATGCACAAAGGTTTCATAAATTACGTAACGTTCAAATTACGTATGAGTCTAGCGTTGCGTTTCTAACAAAAATGGGACTTAATTGACACTTTTTGTGTTACAGGGGGAGTCTAAAAATCCTGATTTCAATTCACGAACAGCCCCAATAGGAAAACAAATCAGATTTTTTTTAAATTTCGTAAAATAGAAAATTCTCTGGGAGGCAGCTGAATTCATTTCAAACATTACTTGTTGACCTAATAGAACCATTTATTCTCAAAATATATGAAGATCAATACAATTCAGAATTCAGCAAAAACGTAATGTGTCAATTCTATGAATCGCACGCCTGGTAATTTTTTTTATATTTTTATATGAATGTGTATGCCCTGTATACGATTGATAATACGAATTAGAAATTTTTTTTTTGAAAAATTCAAATTTTTTCCCGCTTGCATCTGTGGTATGTTGTCTGGTATGCTATCAGATTGATAGGGATGACTCATATCTATAGAACTATGGCAGTTATAAAAAAGTTGCTTTCAAAGTCACATTTAGAGAAAGTCGGATCACTTTAGGGCTCTGGCCATCAGTGAATGAGAGCGAGTACTTCAGCTCTGCCAACAGGTTATGGGTTCAGGCTGATCAATTTGTAGCGCTAGTTTGCTAGAAGGGGTTTCAATAACACTCGCTGCAATTGATTGAAGCTCTGGTATGGTGAAAGAGCTGGCTACATTGGTTTTTAGAAGGAGACTTTGGTATGAACATGGCGGTGAAGCCAAGCGACAATGTGGTCGTTGATCTCAATTGTTTGAATTCAATGGTTTGGTTCGATTCGAAGTGGTGGTTTTCGATCGACAATGGTATTTGGTCGATGGCGTGCAGTGGTCAATAGCGTGCAGAGGTCGATGGTGTGTTTGGTCGTCGATGGTGTTTATATAACCAATATGACAACGGTCGAAGACTTTGATCTTGTACCAGCAACCGAGCTGAGTTATGGCTAACAAAAAAGAAAAGAGCAGTCGCAGTGAAAATCCGTTCAAAGATATGTTCGAGGACACAGGATATCATAGACTGATAACAAAATTTCCAAAATTGTCACACAAAACAAAATCTAACGAAACGAAGGATACTGAAATTCGCGGAAATTCACCGAAATTCGCGGAAATGCATAAAAATTCACGGAATTCACCCAATATTTAATGAATTAACCGAGAATGAATATAAAATTATCTGTCCCTGCCAGAGGCGCCGAGTTCACTTTCGGCCGTTGGGTTCGATGCATAAAGGTTTCATAAATTATGTAACGTTCAAATTACGTATGAGGCTAGCGTTACGTTTCGTAAAAATTCACCAAAAAATTCAACTAAATAGGCCCTGAGCTAGAGTCGCATCATTCTAGTGATTCTCACAGACATTTGTGCCGCATTTTTTAAAGTTTTTTTTTGCGTTAAGAGCTTAAATAGTCATATCAGTAATTTTAGAAGTTGTAGCACACGGACTGCGTCGATCTTCATCTTTAGAGTTTTTTTTTTGATAATATTGACGAATAGATGCAATTTTATAAAAATTTTGTAGGCATTCCCGTTGGATGCGCCGCACCCAACGGAATTTTTTGTTAGCAGCGATCACTGCCATCGACCCCCCATACTCGGCGCCACTGGTCCCTGCAACATTTAATTTCTTATTAATTGAGAAATCCCACAGAAAAACGATCCAGCACTAGACTCAGTAGTACATCTCGATGTGCCTAGAGCTATCGTTTTGTCGAAACCTGAAATTCTCTCTCGACACCAAATCTGCATCTCGTAACATTGTTAAAGACAACATAGACTTAGAAGTTTACGAGGGCAGTTTCAGGAAACGGTTGAGGAGCTAGGACGAAACTAAGTCTTGTATATTTTGTCTAATAAGATCTTTGTTGGAATACATTTTGAAATATTGGAATCCTTCGAAGTTAATGAGGGGATACAGCGAGTATGTTATCTCTCACCCCTTCTCTTTAAAATATTTATGGAGAAAAAAATCAGTAGGGAAAATTTACAGTATGAAGGATAATACAAATGAAAAGCCTCAATATCGCATACGCGTAGTTTGTAATGAAAACAAAGAGTTTTTGAGGAAAACTACGGAAATGCATTACTTTGATACAACTAATACACATTCACTGTCAGATGGAATTATTTTGTCATTGATCTTCTTCTACTTATTCTCCATAACACAGATGTGTCAGCGTCGAGGGACAGATAAACGTAAAAATCCTTTTGCGCTCAAAAGAATATCATTCATTAGGAAAATCTTCAAATTCTTTGAAAATCCTCAAGAAAATCCTTTGAATTGCAAGAAAATCCTTGGAAATCAAACCAAATCCTTAAAAATCAAAGAAAATCCTTGAAAATCAAAGAAAACGATAGAAAATAACAATACACGATGTCAAGCAGAAACCACACAAAACGAAGAAGACCTATTCGCGGAAATATATTGGTATGTTAGAGCCCGACAGTAAAAAAAAAATAGTCAGATCCTCAATACATTATAAAGAAATTTGAAAATAAAGAGCATTAGAAAGAAAAAAAATGTCAAGCAGGAGAAGCAATCAATGCCTTTAGAAGTAACTTCCAACCTACTATAGTTCTAGAGAAATGGGTCATCCCTCCTAATTGTAGGAAGTGGTCATATCCCAGGATTATGGCATTTTTACCCAAAACTCTGAAACACGTGGTTTCTAAAATTTTATTCTCTACAACTTTGCCTTTCTTTGCCCAATTATGGAAGAGGCCATATACCAGAATTGGGCCATATTTCCCCAAAACCCTGAGACACGTGTTCGCTTAAATTTAATTCTCTACAACTTTGTCTTTGACAGTAAATCTCCATATTGCATAGTTAAGGAAATATAGACGAAAAACTGTTTTCTTACATGGCCGACAAACTCAATTTCGTCCATTCCATTCCCAGTGCCCAGACCCCTGACCCGATTCCCATAAAAATTTTTTCCCAATTTTGTGACATCAAATGCTTTCATTTGACACGAAAATGAGGAATTTCCGCGCTATACTTGCTGAGATATTTGCGAAAAAGTTTCATCGACCCTCGAAAATTTCATGTCCGACCTCCACTTCTTCGACCATATCTCCGGAACTACTTGGCTGATTTGGCTCATTTTTGATGAATCTTCCCAGCTCCCACCCCATGTTACAATAAAATTGTTTGTAGTAAGCGTACAGGACCTTTATACTTCGTACGGGTCCAATTTTCTGGCACCCGGTTAACGTCTGAAGCGTCATGTCAATGACAAAATAATTCCATCGTACAGTGAATGTGTATGAGTTGTATCATAGTATGTTACAGCGGACCCTGCGAAAGTAGTTCATTCATGAGGACACAACTTTGTTATACGAGTCAAACTCACCGAGTGTTTTCTTTGTGCAAAAAGCTTTGAATTTTGACGAGAATAGAGCTTGCATATCACGCATCGAAATATCAGTTTTCAAAGCGTGTTGCTCAAAATTATGTCCGAAGTAATGAATTATGTAGCAGGGTCCACTGTATAATGTTTATTGCGTATCCACCCGAAAGTTGAGCATTACATGAATGTTTACCCCTTGCGAAAACTCACTCACTTTTGTTTTCACTAGTGAGGTAAAACTTTTCTTTTCATTAGTGAGGTAAGAAGACCCTCAATGTAACGCATGGTTTTCATAGGGGGTAAACATACATGTAATGCTCAACTTTCGGATGGGATGGCCAATAAAAGCAATTTAAATGAGTTGACGGGCTTTAATAGCGTCGTGACTCGAAAATGCTCCTTGAACAATCAGTCAAAAAAAAGTTGTCAAGCTTACATGGTACGCAACCAATGTGGATAGTAAAATGGTTCAGATAATGTAGATTTAGAAAACGAGAAAATACCAATAAGCGGGACATTCTTATTGTGCACCGCTGTAATTCTAAAATAAGAAATGACCGCAAAAAATAAAGAATCGATCGCAAGAAATAAAGAATTGACCGCTATAATAGTTGAAAAAATAAATCACACTACAGAAATGGAAATTCAAAATCATAAATAAATAAAACTGCGCTAGTTTAGACAATTGGGCGATAACAGACTGCGAAAGTAGATCGTGAATGCAGAAGTTAAGAGAAGTAACGAGGAAGGTGAGGAAGAATTCAGGGAACTTCCAAATTAATTTGGACTTTCCACTTTGGAATAAAAAATACATAAAACTTGACACATCAGAAAGTTCCTTCAACGGCTTATAACTAAGTACAAAGGAGGGGTGTATAAAATTGACTAATTTTAATGGTTTCTCTCGCCTTTTTTACGTGCACCAGTAAATTTTTCATTGTCGAGTTGTAAAATTGCGCTTGGAAAAAGATTGGCGATTATTTCGAAAAGAGAATCTTTTTTTAGAAGATAAAACATTTTACTTTGTCATGAAGCAATAGGATTACGTTTCCATTTGAGAGAACCCATACGTCGTTACCTGGGAAAAAATACTTTTTTTTAATAGGGTGACCTCTCCCTCCACTCGGACAATGAATTATTCACACTCACATACGAAATTCATAAAATTGCTCATAAAAATAACTGTCAATTTTCCATTCTTTTATTTAAATTATTCAAGATATCTGTTATGATGCTGACGGTAAAATGCCATTTTGATTTGACGACGAAATTAAGCGAAATAAAAATATTTCTTCGTTGTCGATTAGGATGATGTTATATGGTATTTGTGATAACCATTTCAGGTTTATAAAATGTAATTTGGAAGATGGTTGACGATGAAAC
Organism: Pseudolycoriella hygida; assembly: GCA_029228625.1. Classification (NCBI taxonomy): domain Eukaryota; kingdom Metazoa; phylum Arthropoda; class Insecta; order Diptera; family Sciaridae; genus Pseudolycoriella; species Pseudolycoriella hygida. Next base: position 123,473,286 of record CM055403.1, read on the forward strand.
ACCGATTTACTAGATAAGAAGGGCATGTGCTGTACATTGAATTATTCGGATGGATTATGGATTTATGTTTAAAAAAAAATCTTTTACGAAAATCTCGGATTATGTGACACACATTTTACCATATTATGGCATCCGAGAGCTTTTCATATTCTTTTGTGTTGAGAAAAAAAATGCCTTCAACTCAAATGCTGCAATTTAAGTTTTTATTTATGAGTAGAGGGTGAATTAAGGTCGTCGTTTAACTTGCTTTTCAACAAAAAGTCAATTATGTGACGAAAAGTCAGAGATAATTACGAAAACTTTTTTTTTCGGAAAATAAATTTTACTTTTAAATCCTGCACATGCATTGAATTTTAAATTCGAAAAGAGGCAGCTTGAAACTAGGTGAATAATCTCCTAAGAGTAACAAGAAGAGGGATGGGAATAGTTACACTTTTTGTCGGGATGTTGTGAACAAGGTTAAGAATTATTTCTTGAGTAGCTGCTCAATTCTAGTGATAAAGTAGCGTTTGATCCAATATGACATCGGCGTCTTTCAACTCTTCGTAACTATGCATACATGTCTGTGCCCATTATGTCTACAAACTAAAGTGTACGAAATTTCAGCGAAAAATATCGTCAATTTTCAACTGGAATGGCTGAAAAGCTCTCTTCCTAAAATCTCACGAAATCATTATTTATGAAACTTATTGTGTAGTTTTTAAACAAATTATATGTTGAGGGTCCGTTCTCCTCCTAAATGTCACGCAAGCTCGATAACAACCCCCCCCCACGGCTTGTTACGTTATTCAAATAAGAAAACAATAATTAGTCAATCAGTTTTAATCAACAGCAAACGATTCAAGGCAGAGCCTAAAATAACATACACTGGAGAAGGAAAAGTGCACCAGACGCCCCCTGAAGTTCTCCAACGCCCTTCTCGTCCTCCCCATCCTCTTTTTACAAATTCTACGCAGATATCGATGAAGAATATAAAAGCCGCATATAAAAGCTTCTGATTGTGGAGAATGGTGGTCCTGTCGAACACTTCTTGGTGCTGCCTTAATAGCGACACCAATAGGGTGGGTTCACTACATCGTAAAATAAGTAACCTGAAAACTGTACCGCGACGATAAGTTATTAAGTAGGCGTCTGTGCACCCCTGTGATTCCCTGTTAAATCATAGGTGATTTCACTGTGAATCATCTGTGATTCCAGTGTGAATCATGGAAGATTCCCCAATGAATCATCGATGACTCCATGGTGAAAAATCGTTGACTCCATGATGGATCATCGGTGATTCCATGATGAATCATCGGTGATTTCCTGCTGAATCATCGGTGATTATCCAACGAATCACCAATGATTTAGTTTCAAAATGAACTTCCTTGACTACACTCTATCGCAGGGACTATTTTTGAAAAGACATTTGTCCAAATTTTCTCAAATTTTTCCATTTTTTTTTTAATTTTTTTATTTTTCTCAAATATTTTTTTGGAATTTGTGAAAATGTTTTCTCCAAAATAGTCCCTGCTCTTCCGCCACGTTCCTATACCCATGACACAGGTTTATTAATCGTATCGGAACAGCATCTTTTGCCGGGTGTTCAAATAGTGTAGTATCTAGGATACCGGGAAGTGATTCGTCCGAAAAATCGATTACCAGGAGATCTTTTTGTAACCAGGAAGAAAAGTACAATTGAGAGAAAATAAGGACAAGGAAGAATTAGTTGTGCTTACAAACAAGAAATGACTGAAAAACGGGAAATGATTCAGAAACGTTGATTCTCCGCCGTAATTTGCATAAGAAACTAAGTGATGACGTTTTGAAAGAGAATTTCATATATTTTCTCTCTCAAAATGACGTCACTAAGTTTCTTATGCAAATTACGTCAGTTCTCTGCACTGTGTTTGAGTTCGTTTCAAAAAATTTAGTTACGCTCGCGATTTCTTCAAAAATATTCGTGGGTCCATATCGTAAGTGCTCCAGTAGTTGACCAGACAAATATTTTGTCTATTTTCAAGAAAATTAAAAATAAATCTGAATAAAACAGTAATGGTTTCTGTTTGGAATGTCAATTGTGTTATTTCACATCACGTGTTAATGGTGAATTCCCGTTTTATTTGCGAAAAAGACCGACAAATCATATGGTCGTCAAAGTCAAGTCCTGTTAGAGTGTTTTGTTACGAAATCGGTAAGGATCTTGTCGATGAAATTAGCATTTTTACGTTTAATTAAATTGTAGATTTTGTGTAATTAATCTTATTTATGTTAAAAAGTGTTCATTATTTACATTTCAATAGCCTTTTTGCCCATTGACAATCAAAAACGTTATAATTTATCATGGTCAAAACACTGGGTCAAATTTAGTGTCTTGTTCCTATAGTTGACCACGAAAATGACTTTGTTTATTTTATGAATATGTATACAAATAAAATATCAATCTGGTTAATATTTAATATTTTCACATTTTTCCTCTGTATCTTACCGCTCGTCAGTATTTAGCAGTGACAACATAGGGGTGAGCTTCGGCGGACAGTTGGGTGACATAAACCAAGTCTAGGAGAGTAGGCACAATGCCCAGAAGCTTCGATGAACGTTAACCATAAAGCACCCAAAGAACCTAATTTACGGTGGTGATCAAGAGAAGCAATTCGGTTAGTTCAATTCTTATCAGCTATTAACCCGTAGCAAGTTCTTACGGAGAAAAAAAAAGTCTTGCATCTATGAAGAAAAGCCAACCTTTTCGCCGAATTCTTTGTCCTTTCTGTTATAACTGACAAAACAATAAAATAATAAGAGTTTTGTTGTAAGAAAGGACATTTTTAATCAAACATATCTCAGCCTTCTTTTCGAAAAACAAAACTCACACTTTTTTGTAACTTACAAAGTTGAAGGGTGTTTTTACATTACACACTGATGCATTGCATTATATGATCAGCCAACAAGAGCTTTTTTTCTTTTCTTTCCAAAAAAATCAAGAAAATGAAGAACAATTTCTCTAAATCTTGCAAAATCTTGCATGATATGAGATGGTCAACTACTGGAACACAGGTGGTCAGACATAGGAACACTCATTTTTTTCTGGTCAGCTACTGGATCAAAAACAGTGCTTTTTTAAATCCCATTTTAAACAGTAAAAATAATATAATTAACAATATTTCCGATGTTCAACTCAATCAGAATAGATCAAATTAAAATATAAAGAAATTAAAACCTAGCATTTTCATCAATATAATATAAATATTGAAGATCAAAGTCAAAAAATTCCTTAAAGGGTCAGCTACTGGAGCACTTACGATAATCTAAATTTTTTTCGCTCGCTCGCTAGCTTTTTTACTTCTTCACGCTATGCTTGAGTTTGAAATCTCAAAAAATTTTGCTGACTGTTTTTTCCACAATTTCTTCACCTTCAAATTTCGACTTCTAATTGGCTCACGGGCCAGCTGTTGCTACATTTTATACAAAGAAGGAGAGACAATTCCGCCCTGCTGATTTGCACTTGCATAAAGAATGCGATTTTGTTCGAAAATCAAAAACGAAACAACAGTATGAAGTGAAGAGAGCCATATGGTTTATATTAATAAATTCGCGTCTTTTGGTCTTGAAAATTACGCCCTTTCTGTGAAAGTGGTCCCCAGTGAAAATTGCTTACTTTAGGCTCTGATTCAAGGTTTTATTTTCGTTTTTCCGTTTTGGTTCTGTAGTCATCAACATGTAGAAATAAAATGCGGAACACATTATCCAGATATTTTTTTATGTAGGACAAATGCACCATTTATCGGCCATGTAGTACTCTCCGGCCAAACCATAGTTTCACTAATAATCCACTAATAACCACTTTTTGCATTGAAATATGGTCGGTTACTGGTGCTGGCCGGAGACTACTACATTTCCGATAACTGGTGCATTTACTCTATTTGCTTGTCACCTTGTCAGTCATTACTGTGTCACGCATTCTTCCAAATTGTTTTAATTTTCGTCACGTAACGCTACTGTCGAGCCACATACTATGTCATAAAATGGCTAACCTCCCACCACCGTTTGCAGCGTTGCGTAATTTATGAACAGCCCCTGAGCAGCACTTATACAATTACCAGTCTTACAATAATTTCTACATCAACTTTTCGCACAAAATCATAGAGCACGACGACCAGAGAAAAAGCGGCTAATGCAACGAACCAGAAAAAATTCTAGATCTTTTCACAGATTCATATTCATTTATATCTTATTTCAGATAGTTCAGAGCTATGAATCTTCTACAAAGGTGAAATTACATTTTAACAAATTTCTGAACCGTTTCTTGACTCAACTAATTGTTTTCTACTACAACATGAAACAGAACAACTATTTTATAAATTCAACTTTACTTTTTGTTCTTCGAAAAGCAGTGGGTGGCATCCACAATTTGTAATCACCCAAAGCGAAATGTATTTGAAAAAAAAATATTGCAAAGAAAACTTCATTCTCACAAGTTTATATTCGTATACGGGTAGATTTCCTTGGGATAGAATTTTCGGCTATTTTTTTTCGACGAGCTTCGTGTTCTATTTTGAGGATGAAAAAGTTTGTTTGCATTATGCAAAGTTTAAATTAAAGTTTAAATTTCAAAGTTCAGTTCGTACTCTATTCTATATTTCACTCACAGCATCTACTTTCATTATTAAAGGAAATAATTGTCATCATGCAATTTTCACCGGACGGCCTTCCCCCTGTAACGTAAACTTCAATTTCAATATTTCAACCGTGCTGCACAATGTGTGAAAGATAGGTCGACAGTAGATGTAAAAATGAATTCTTTATTCATTCTTACATAGAGCCAAAAAATTTATTTGCGAATGTGTGCAAACGTTCAATTTCAATATCCAAACAAGAAATGTTAGCCGAAAAACACGAATGTAGATACATCACATCGTGATCTCTTTAAAATTTCTTTCCACCTTGTTCGTTACAAATGTGGAGTTAAAAATTTTTTTTTTTCGGGAGATTCAAGTAGGGAATATTTCTTTGAGTAGTATAATAGGCAGAGCCCCATGCACGTATGACTCTCTATAGAACATATTCTCGCTCGCCCGTCGGGCCTGAAAGAAATACTGACTTTTGGCTTTTCGAATAAAATTGAAAATTCACACCTTAAGAGAAATTATATACAGGACAAAAAAACTAAAGTTCGAATTTTAAGTTTCATTTCACAGGATCCGGGTAATAAGGATCGGATTTGGGATTGGACGAGTTTTCAGATGATATTTATCTCAAGTTTTGGGTAATAAAAAATCACAACGAAAACCATTTTTAAAAGGGAATTGTGACGCAAGTCCTCGTCTCTTCCTCCAAAACAACTGATATCAATTTGGGTGACACTTACAGCTTCGGAACGCAAAAAATTCTTTTGAAATATTTTCACAATTGATTAAAAAAATGCGTCACAAATACAAGGGCCTTCGTAATAATTTTTCTGCGCTTTCAGATTTCACACACCAAAAATTTAGGGTAACCAAATTTTTGGGGTTTTCGTTGTGATATCAGTTCTTTTGGAAGTTGGAAAATTGTTTTTGACGAATTATTTAGAGAATTTTTTTTGAGTCACCGGCCCCCGCCCGCCGCCAAACCTGTACAACATATCAAAAGTATTTTTTAGCTGCCGCCGCCGCCATACCAGAACGCAGCGGCTACTACTTACATTAGCGAAAATGATCCACCCAACTTACTCTACAACATATCAAAAGTATTTTTTGGACCCCCGCATATTTTCCGCCATTTTGGCGGTCAGCGCGATACACTACACACCCAACCCAACAACTTTCCCTTTGACACCAAACCTCAGGGTTGTTGTCTCTCTCCTCTTCTGTTCATAATTTTCATGGACAAGATCATCAGGCATGACAATTTGCAGGGAAATGTGGAAGTTGGGGAAGTTATTATGAAAATCCTGGCCTATGCGGATGACTTAACTCTATTAGCAGCATTATTCAACAAAAAGGAATTAAGTAGCGGCGCCAAGGTTAGCTATTCACAAATCAATCTTTAGGAGAACGATTTATTATGGTAGTGAAAGCTGGGTGGACTGCGGATATCTCGTGCATGACCTGGAAGTTTCTGATATGAGGGTTCTCAGGAGTATAGCAAGGGTTAGTAGAAGGAAGCAGTGAGATAGCCATATCAGAAACGAAGACATCAGGGAAAATTTAGGAGTTACGTCGTCGGTTAGTCGCCTGAGATGGTACGGGCACGTTCAAAGGATGGGTAATATCAGGCTCCCAAAGAGGATATTGAATACGCAGATCCCGAACATTCGCCCTAGGGATAGGCCAAGGAGAAGGTTTATAGAATCAATTAAATCAGATTTAGAAGTTAGGGGACTTTCACTGAATGAACAAACCATCTCCTTGGCAGAGGATATGAAGGAGGGTGGTCCAAGATCACCCGGTTTTGGCGTAAAGACCCCACACTGAAAGGTATAAACGGTCTATAAAGTTTTATGATGATGATGACCAAACCTCTATCTCGAACACCCAACCTTGTCTCATACACATTACACACACAAACACAAACAGATGAGCTTTATTTGGCGCCTTCTAAGAGCCTTGGCGCCCAAACGGGGCCGGTACCCCCATATGGCGTAGAATACCCATCCGAAGGTCCCTGCAAAATTTCAAGAAAAGTTATCGAGCCGTTTTCAAGCGGGAGCCAAAAAAATCGTTTTTCATGCAAGTGCTAATGGAAACCAGTAACTAAGTAACCAACTAACGTAGTATAGGATGTTTTCATTAACATTGACTTCGATGAAAATGCACTTTTTGTATAGGAAACGATAATTTTCTAAAGGTCATATCCCCGGATCCACTCAACCGATTTGAATGAGTGAAAAAAACACTTCGTCTTAGAATTTTCCGTAGAATCCGAGAAATTTATTTTGCGGGGGGCATGTCGCAAGGGGGGATGTCAAAACTTAGCTGTTTATATGATTCCTAATAATTTTCCTAATTTTTTGTTCGTATGTGGATTTGCGTCACGGGCACATTGCTACCGCGCGCCCATGATCTATCTTTCCTAGACACCTACTATCCATTCTATCACCACAACAGCGGCGAGTAGTTCATTTATTTTTTCGTTTATCAGAGGAGACATTACTCGAAGTCGGCATGAACACAAGCAACCTTCAATGGTCGTGAGAGTTCTATATTCCTCTTACAGTTACTATTCTTTTTTTGAAACTGAAATAAGGTAACTGTGAATCATTGAAATGTAAATTTCGCTGACAATTTTTTTTTCTTGTTACTCAATCGATCGATGGGAAATAAACTAAGATATTGGAATGAATGTGTACGGAAAAATTGCAAAAAAAATCCCTCATCACCTTTGCTTACTTAACATAAGAATTGATTTTGTGGCTTTGGCAAAGATTTTGCAAATTTTTATGTTAACAGTTATTCACTTGACTGAAAGTCAGGGCCACACATCAGTAAATACGTTACCTCGATCAAAATCTCTAACATTTTTCCTTGTGAATACGATAACTTCTCTTATAATTCTTCTCACAGTAAAATTCCTAAGAATGCTGCGTCTCATTTGGAGGAATTTAGGGAAATCGCATATCACGTGTATGCCCGTTTCCTCTTCTAATCCGCAAGAACATCTTGGGGTCTCCGAAAACCGCATTTTATTCAGGTGTCGGTTCAGCCCACAGTGCCCAGTGGTCGCCCCTACTACCCTTCTGGTACGATCCCGGTCCATTTTGATAAGGTCCTTGGCCCATTTTTCATCAGGTTTCTACCCTAGCAAGCTCATCTGACCTTTCGTTTGCCTCCACGCCAGAGTGTCCAGGTACCCAAACCAAGGTAATCTGATTACTCAGTCCCATGTAGTTTAGATAATCCTTTCCCTCTTTCATCAGCTTGGAGGTTGAGGTGGGTGACATGAGCATGAGCACCCTAAGCATCTCTTTACTGTCCGAACAGATAAAGATCTCTCTTCGCTGCGTCCCCACCGGCAGTGATTCTTAAGCTCCCATGAGAGCTGCGTATCATCAAACTTTATAGACCGTTTTACCTTTCGGTGTGGGGTTTTTACGCTGCAATCCGGTGATCATGGATCAGACTCCATCATACCCTTTTATCTCTTGGTTGGTTGGATGGATTTTTCAACAATGAAAGTCCCACAAATCGTAAATCTGATTTAATTGAGTCTATAGACATTGTCCTTGGCCGACCCCTAGGGCATTTAATATTCTCTTTGTGAGCCTGCTATTACCCATCCTTTGAACGTGCCCGTAGCATCTCAGACCACTAGCCCTGATCGCTTCTTCCTTTGACGTCTCTCCTAAATTCTTCCTGATGTCGTCATTTCTGATATGATTATCCATCTGCTTCCTTCTATTAACCTTTGCTACGCCCCTAAAAACCTTCATATCAGAAACCTCCAACCCATGCAAGAAGTATCCGCAGTCCACCCAACTTTCATTACCATATAAAATCATTGGCCCGATTGATATGTGAACTTTGTCCCGCTACTTAATTTTTTGATTAAATCAAATAAAAATTTCTTAGCCGTTGCTTATTAAAAAGAGGTCTTTAGAGATAGAGCACAACAGGCATACCTGTAAATTTCCAGTTCTGCCACATAATAAAGGTAACGTTAGCGACAAAAAGTGTCTTTGGTGGTTTCATCAGATTGTTGGTGGCTGTTCAGAGTTAAGCATTGAAAAAATCGCGAAAATTGAAGAAATACTTTAGCTGAAAGCTACATCTATAACGTTGCTAAAGATTACCCACATGAGATATTTGAGTTGAAATTGGCAACCGCTTTAAGACGACGACGTCAAGAAAGTTGTCTAATTTTACCCCATTTCTCATTTGGGGGATCGGTTTTAGATGTGGCTTTCAAATGAAAACAATTCCACGAAAATTTAAGTTAAGCGTGGAGCTGAAGCTGCAACATTTCTTCTGAATTTTGTGAGCATAACCAACTTTTGACACCTAGCAAAATTTTACTCATCAATCCATTTCGAATCGTTTCAACGAGTTGACCCTACACCTTTAATTTTTTGTAAGAAATCGCATCAATAAATCAATGTCTAAAAGTGTTCATAGTTCGTACAGCTCGGCCCATCATGGTTTTGTCTAGAATTGCTTCACGGTGAAAAAGATTTATAAGTAACATACTGTGTGATGATGGTAAAATGTGGAGTATATGGTAAAATGTGGAGTGTGTGTTATTAAAACTTTCACAGCATACATTCGAATTTACTGATCCTAAGTTTGCCTAAGTTGTCATTAAAAACGCAGACAAACTTTTATTTAACGAAAATATAAATTAATTGAATTTAAACTGCTTTTTTGAGCAGCACAAATCATTAAAACAGTAATTAAGCTGAACACAAAACAGGGGTGATTCAGCCGGGAGGTGGAGCCTGGTGAATTGTTGAATGAAAAATAAAATGTCTTTCAGACAAAACAAATTATGAAAGAAGTCATTTATCGGCAGTCTTAATGAATTGGGGTTTGAATTAAATTATGTAAAAACTGCTGCAGGGAATGCTGTACTTCACATTTCTTTTTGTGTATAGCATAAATAATAATCGACTTTAAAGAGCATTTTTGTAGGTCAATGGAAATTTAAGTTTAATCCTTTAAATACAATATAGTTGAACATTATATGAAGCTTTTGTATTGTGCCCTATTACATGTCAAACATGTATTACAATCCTATCATACATTGCGGGTGTATTCTGTCATAGGAGTTCTATATAAATCGAGATGGTATATATGTAAGAAGTAGAACATTTTACACATATATTTACCCAAGAAATCCAATTTTATATTACACCCACCAATGAACATTTTATCCATATAATGAGCATGATATTCCAGCTGAATTTTGTAGTTAATATTCTTCTACTTTGATTTACTTTTAAATGGCAACAATTTCATAGCAATAATTCAACGGTCACTCGTCTATAGGAAAATGCATCAACAATTTTTTATTTCACAATTTTCATTTATAATATCACACTGAAAGCACACTTCACAAAAAGCACACGAAAAATGTCTACATTTGGATAGAATTTCGTTGTTTATTCCACAAATTTTATGTTATCAAAAAAAGGAAGCAGAAAGCGATGAAAAATTCGTAACTGTTAACAAAGTTTAGTTCATCGCTTTCAATTTAACTGGCAAGGCAAGATTTTTCCGACATTTCAACAAAACAAAGAAATAAATTTTTAGTTTTAGTCACATAAAGACGAGACAGATTGCACAAAATTAGGAAAATTTAATATATTTTCATTTTATGATGGTCATAGATACACTATATTCGGGTTGAAACATTGACAGAACGTGAAGGGAGAACCGTGTGTCTTCTTGTGCTTTTTTTATGAAAACCACGGGGTGATTTGATGGGGGTGTGTGTATTGGAACAACGTCGACAATATTAATGCCTACATAGTTGCGAAGGCGTGACAGCACGGAAGCTTTAAGCTCAGCGGTGGTGTTACACTTTTGTTTCCGCCCGGACCGGTCCACATTTTTACCAAAATTTTTGATTTAGAATTTTTGCATTCGAAATTGCCCAATAACCAATATTGAAGAAAATTAAAAAAAATTAATGAGTTCATTTCATCAAACTTTATAGACCCTTTGTATCTTTCGGTGTGAGGTCTCCATGTCGCAACCCTAGGATGATGGACCACCTTCCTCCATTCCCTCCTACCACTCGCCAAGGAGATGTTCTCTTCGTCTAGTGAAAGTCCCCTAACTTCTAAATCTGATTCAATTGAATCTATGAACTTTCGCCTTGGTCTACCCCCAGGCCGAACACCCGGTACCTGTGCATTCAATATCCTCTTCGGCAGCCTTTCATCACCCAAACCTTTTACGTATCGGAACTAGCGTAAACGGCTAACCCTTGCCGCCTCTTCCACTGAGTTCATTTTCTTTGAAAAAATTTTTTGACAGTTTCCCAAGAATTACATAATTGCATTGTTTCTACTCTAGAATAGAATAACCTGACAGGAATATAAAATCACAATCAATGCAAAAGAAAATGCATATTTATTGAAAGGACTGGTGAACTTTTCTGAACTTCGTTGAACCTTTTAGGGGACTTATCAATTCTCTCAGTGACGGTAAATGAATACAGTTCTGGACAGAGCGATTCGGTAATTACTTTGTAGCCACGCGATTATACCACTTGTATTATAGTGTATTCTATGTTCATATTTTAACCATACGTGGCACCAACTGATCTTTATTAAAATGATATTACCTTTTGTATTACCGGTTCTGACGCATATTGTTAATTTTTGCTTTACAACGTCTTCGGTACCCCAAACGTGGAAGTTGTCGAAAGTGCTTCCGGTTCCACACTCTTTAATTCTACCCGCCTTCACTTATGGTAACTTTATATATTCAACAAACTTGTCTCTGGAGCGGGCTTTCAAAGCCTGTGTGCGTTTCTTGTGTAGATTGACACATTATGATAGTACCCGGAAATATGTGAATGAACTTCCGATTATGACATATCTGAGGCAGCGACGATGTTATTTTATGCACAAACTCTTCAAGACTCATGTCCCAGGCTGATAAGCTGTTGGTCGGAAGATCAGAACGTAGTCGTCATTCCTCGTCCCAATATAGCCAATGGTTTTTTGTTAAAACGGTAGCCGACTATAACTCGATTCCCACTCGCATGAGAGGACTTAGCTCGTTGTCCAGCTTCCTTCATGCTTGCAATGAGCGATTTCGAGCGCTTTGAAGGACCATTCGTTCAAAATGTTTGCTTTTGGTTCTACTTAAAACAATGAAGTCAACCCCTCTGGCGTAGTGTCATGGTCCTGGGCGTAAGGTGAGCGCATTTATTATCCAACTATATTTTATTTTGATTCTTTGTTGTGGTCATTGTTATTGCGTCTTTTTTTTTCTTTATTTTGAACTTTTAGTTTTTGGCAGATTGTGATATCTTCCATAATTAGCTCGAATATTTTGTTTACGTTTTCTGTCTTTTGAATTAATTTCATGAATATTTGTATAAGGTGTACCTTTTTGTTCTAGTTTTTAATAAATTTGAATTTGGATTTGAACTGAGCTTGGTTTCAACAAATTACTACACAACTTCGGAAAGTGATTTTGCGGATGAATAAATTTCAATCATCAGCATCAAACGAAAGTGTTGACGTTGACGGTACAAAAGGATCGAAGTTTTATATTTCATAAGTTAAAGGTCAAAGTGTATTGAAGCTGCGCTTGCGTAGTATTTCAAAAAATATAGTAAATAAAACAATTTATGAGAAGGTTTCCCTACGAAATTTTTTTGAGTTTTTCACCGTGCGGACAGACAAAAAACATATTTTCTGGCAAATTTTTGAACCGATCCGAAAACGGTATGTGAAAAAGTTATTCGGAATCAAAAAAGAAATATTTTTGGTTGCCCCTCCTCTTCCGGGTCGGTAAACCTCAGAGGAGTGGGGCTCACAGCCGAAACGTTGAAATTCAAAATCAGTGCCCTCTTCCCCCAATCCTTGGAGACTCACACTTTGGTTGGGACCGATCCGCCCATATGGGCCTATATTGATACGCACCTCCGGCAGGGGTCACATGCTGAAAAGTAAAATTTGAGGGCAAATGAACCAAGTTTTATTTATTATTTTTTTAAATATTATAATTTTTTATTTATTATCTATGGAATGATGGACTTTATTTCATCCGGACAATTTAATTTAGCAGACCATCTCCCCCTTCGAATACGCCCGAGAGTCTCGGCTACAAAATAGTATTTTGTTATACATGGGGTGAGCAATTATACATTTCGTTTCCTTGTCAAATCTTTATGCATCTTCATGCATTTGCATTCATTCAATATCAGAGATTTCACTCACTTGATTTATGTAAACCCCTCCTCTTCCACGTACTCCGCAGCTGGCTTCTGCCACAAAATTAAGATTTTTTCAAAAAGTGTTATGTTTGCTACCCCACTCACTTGCATAGTCGATCTTCGCACTTATTTACACTCCTTACTCTTAGGCAGAATTTGTAAAAAAAAATCCGTCTCCACGATATTTCGGCCAGATAAGCTTCGACAATATGTCGATACTACCAACACTACCAAAAAAAACTGACATATTCTATAGCCTCACCGCACTGAACACTGAAGACATGCAATAACTGAGTTTTTACACCCGTACGAAGAACGAAGTTCTTCGCAAAGGGGTCTTATGCGTTTGCCACGACGTTTGTAACCAGTCGAATTTCGACCGTGGAGTAGGGGGTAGCATCGATCATGGTTCTTAGATGACGAATCAGCAATAAAAAAAATGTCCGTCCGTCCGTCCGTCCGTCTGTCAACACGATAACTCGAGTAAAACTCAACCGATTTTCAAAAACTTTTTTTTCCCTGAAAGGTAATCTAAAAATCTTTTTTACGATTGAATCTGGGCACTGTCAGCCCAAGGGCCACCGAGCTAGGGCCGTTTAAGTGGTTTTTGGTCTTTTGTACATAACTCGAGTATTTTTTCCGATTTTCATAACTTTTTTTTTTTTGAAAGAAAAGTGAAAGAAAGTTTTTTGAATTTGAGTCCTTGGACTTAGCTAGGGCACTAAAAACGAGTCTCGATTTGAGTCTTTTGACTTAGCTAGGGTACTACAAACGAGTAATACCCACGAGTACATAGCTCGAGTAAATCTCTTGCGATTTTCAAAAACTGTTTTTGTTTGAAAGATCTCGGCACGGTCGACAATTTTTTGCCTGTGCTTAGGGCTCAAGTGGGCCTCATGCCGGTCCTAAGGTCGGCCCTAACCAAAAAAAATGTTTTTTGCTATGTTGCAGAGCAAATTGAGGGAAACATTTTTGCCTATGGAAGTATGTGTCCGAGGCCTCTACTTAGGGCCCAAGGTCAGTACTAAGGTCGGCCCTAGCCCAAAAAATGGTTCTTTGCTATGTTGTAGACAAAATTGAGGAGAACATTTTTCTTTATTTGGAGGTCAATTTTGTGCGTTCGGAGAATTTTTTTACACCGATTCTTCGGACGGGTTTTTCAATATTTCCCTATGGGCAATTTCCAATACAGTCTAATGTGAACGCAATCTTTACTTAAATACGTTCCAGTCTTTTCGTAACATCAACTCTGTTTGCCGCATCTATTCTGATACGTACGGGTCCCTTTATATGTTTTTCATTGTTCTTCAATGGAAAAACTTTGTTATTGCAAAACACCATTCCTTATGAATTCTACACAATCAAACAAAATCAAGCCATAGCAGCATTCCTAGTAGCACCTTCTTTTGAGGCGACCGCTCTTGTCACCGCTAGTCGTTCAAAACTGAAAAATTATAAATCATTCGAAAATTCTACAGGGAACTTTTCCCGTCCCTTACCCACTTAGTTTCACGTTAAGGCCAGGTTATACCCGTATACGTCGTCAAATACATAGTTGACAATGTAGAATAATAATAGAATAATAATAGAATAATAATAATTTTTCAGTTTTGAACGACTAGCGGTGACAAGAGCGGTCGCCTCAAAAGAAGGTGCTACTAGGAATGCTGCTATGGCTTGATTTTGTTTGATTGTGTAGAATTCATAAGGAATGGTGTTTTGCAATAACTAAGTTTTTCCATTGAAGAACAATGAAAAACATATAAAGGGACCCGTACGTATCAGAATAGATGCGGCAAACAGAGTTGATGTTACGAAAAGACTGGAACGTATTTAAGTAAAGATTGCGTTCACATTAGACTGTATTGGAAATTGCCCATAGGGAAATATTGAAAAACCCGTATAACCTGGCCTTAAGTGACAATTTCAGAAACAGACGCTGTTTCGGCCTCAGAGCCCGGTGGCAGCCCTAGAACCGTGGAGAACAGTTCACCTTCAGTTGTTCCACCGGCTCTTTCACAAGGCAGTCATAAAACATCTATTGAACAAGCGTTAGTGTTTTATGAATTGAAAAAATTTGCCTGTTAAACAGGAAAGGTCTAAGATCAGAAAATCGTGAGAAAACACACATTCAATCAGAGAGAATTTTTCTCTCAAAACATTCTTGCCACTACCATCTGCCTCGCGTTCTTCCAGCACATTCCAGCGTAATTCGGTTCAGAATTTAATAGAAATGTTCCGTTCCAAAAGCGATACAAAGACGAATGGATTTGAAAATTTGGATGTTCAAAAATGAACGTTCTTACTTCAAAAGCTTTTCTTTTTGATTCCTGAGAGGCCTATCCAACTAAACTCTTTCTTAGCTTCTCTCTTGCATTGTTGAAAATACGAAAAACTGAAAAGGATTTTTAACCCGAGAAAACCGAAAAAACGTTTTACACGAACCGGAGGACCTAAAAACGTAACACCAGCAAACGTGAGAAATTTCAAAAAATCTAAAATCGAAAAAGCGCGAAAATCTGAAAACCAGAAAGGCTTTTCAATTGCCTGATACAAGTACCTCTTCAACGAATGCGAAAATTTCAATTGTGATGAAAAAAACTTACGGGCGGTCATTGGATGGATCGCTGAGCTCTATAAACTTATTTTTATATGCTGTATATGCTACCCACAAGTACAGTGGCTAATGTGTTTGTAATAATAATGTGAATGATAAAACTATTGCGGTTTTCGTTACAAGTTTTATCGTATCTAGGGCACATGCTAAAACACAGAAAACGATTGTAAAAGTTTTTTCTTAATTTATCGCCACACCAATTAGGTTTTCATCAGGCAACACAATGTAACATTGGAGAATTTCTCTCAATCAAGCAATGTCGCACTAAGGTTATCGTCACGTGATACAACAAAGTTGTCTGATGAAATCTAACTCGGTGCCGTCAAAGCAATAACGTATTTCTACATGTCTTCGTCTGCAAAAAATATTTACTTTTCACTTTTTTTAGGCAGATGCTCATCACACACACGTGCGAATAGTCCGTTAAACACTATTTGCACGCGCGTGCGAATAGTAATTTGACCATTCGCACGCGATAAAATATTTTAATGACGAAATTGTAATTTTAAAAGCTTTTTTTAAAAAAAATACTATTGGTACAAGGAAAATCCCGACGGACAGGTTAAGGAAACTTTAATTTTTTATCCGATTTAACTCTAAGTCTAATTTTATCGCGTGCGAATAGTTAAATTACTATTCCCACGCGCGTGTGAATAGTCACTTCGTTTTTTTTATTTTATAAACTATTTACTTTTATAATACAGTATCGAAAAAGTATGGACTGTATTGTATTGGAGGCGAGGAGTCCGCTAATAATTATAGAAACTTATGAACGAAAGTCGAATTGGAGGAGCTTTTCATAATTAACAAAGTTCTCCAAAGTAGAAGCACAAGTTGAGAAAATGCGTCAAATTGAAATTGAAAATAACGCACGGTGCTGTAAAGTATTCAAATTTACGAAACTTATGATATTGAAAACTTATTCCATTGCAAGCGCTTTTCAAAAGTGCAACTTCTATTGAAATTTTCTGAGGATGAAAATATAACCGAAAACTACTCTAGCTGTTTGACCACATAGAAGAAATGTAAATAAATATTTTCTGTGTGTTAAGCCACCACCACCGATAAACCAACCAAGCGACACACATGGTATCGTCGATTTTGGGCATTAATCTGAAGTCCTTTAAAACGTAAAAATGTTATATCCTTCTGTGATATCAGTGATGGTATGATGTTCTGCGCCGATACCTGCGCAAATGTACGATTTTTGATTTCGGTTTCTCATTCGAATGGAATGGTACGAAACGATATTGTTACAAGTTACAACTTTGGAAAGGAAAAAAAATTATTATGGTAATTTCCTTCATTGGTGCGCCGAAAATATGTGTTATTAGGTGAGAATAGCATGTTGTGTACCTTATTTTGATTAGGATCATGTTTAAACGATTTCGAAAAGCGATAAAATTGTAGGGAGTGAAGCGTATGACAAACAACTTTTTTTCGGTATTTAAACTCCAGTACCGATAAGCAATATTTCAATTGGCCAATTTTCTTTCTTTGTTACAATTATTCTTATTTTCGAAAGGAATTATCTTATGTTTTGTTAAGTTTTTTGATTGTAATCTATTAGGGTGGTTCAAGAAGAATAAATTTGTGTCGCACCGGCGTTAAAACGATTTCAAATGAGTTATTGACAAAAAGTTTGTATAAAATCGTGTTACTGAGAAAGAATTTAGGTGGTTTCCAAAAGCAAAACAGTTAGAAAATTACGAAATTGCTACGAGTGTTTATAAATTTTCAGATAAAAATTCACTACCATTTTGCGCAGGAGTTTAGTTCAGCGATCGAATGAACAGTCCACTATTCTCACTGTTTCCAAATAAATATTTTGAACGGACCGATTTTAAGTCCCTTTTTACGACATTTAATCATTTTTCTCACTATTTTGAAGTATTTTCGACTAAAGTTACAAGAATTTGGGATTTTCTTTTGTATAAAATATTTATTTTTTGAAGAAAACATTATCAGAAACAGCCGCGGCCGGTGCTTTTCAATTAACGTGTTTTTACTCTTTTCAAGATATCTCTTTTTTTCAATGTATTTTGTATTGGCAAAACTGCAAAACAGCTAAAATTTGACCGCAAGTAAATTTAAAAGCACACAATTTTACTAAAAGCTAAGCTAAGCATTGGAAAAAAGAGACAAAGAGAATTATCACAACAAAAAACTTTTTTAAAAGGGAAATGGAACGTAAGTCCTCGTCCCTTCTTCCGAAACAACTGATATTAATTTGGGTGACGCTTAAAGGTAACATGGGGGAGATCGAGGTAGGAGAGGTGTGGATACATTTATTATCATTTAGAGATGACGAATCAGCAAAAAAACTTTTTTTCTAGACGGCTCAACCAATCTCGCTAAACTTTTTTCACCTGAAAGGTAAATATGTCCCATGACTTGAGTTCAAAGATGAGCAAAATCGGTGAAGTGGTTCAGGAGGTATGGTCGAAGAAGGACCGAAAACATGGTTTTCCGAGGGTCGGTGAAACTTTTTCGCAAATATCTCAGCAAATATAGCACGGAAAGTGTTCATATTGGTGTCAAATGAAAGTATTTGATGTCACAATACTGGGAAAAATTTTTTGTGGAAATTGGTTCAGTGGTCTAGGCACTGGAATGGACAAAATTTAGTTTCTTGGCCATATACGAAGGCAGATGGTTTTTCGTCTATATTTGCTCAACTATACAATATGGAGATTTACTGTCAAAGACAAAGTTGTAGAGAATAGAAGTTTAGAGAACACGTGTTTCAGGGTTTTGTGAAAAAATTGCCCAATCCTGGAATATTACCACTTCTAGAATTGGGAGGGATGACCCATATATCTAGAACTATGAAAGCTACAAAGTTGCTTCCAAGGGCAAAGTTGTAGAGAACAAAATTTCAGAGAACACGTGTTTCAGGGTTTTAAGGAAAAAGAATCAAATCTCGACATTAGGCCATAAAAACCAATGGTATTAGATGTATTTCGGCAGCGCCTTTGACATTACCTTTGGTAATTTCTATAAATCTTTGAAAATATTTTCCCCTGATTCTACGGAAGATACGAATTTTTGAAATTTCCATTTTCTCGTATAAATGAAGGAAAACCGGACATTTTTAACTGACCGATTTTGCAAACCTTCTTACTTTGTTACCTTGTTACTTTTCTCGGAAACGGCTCTGGCTATTTTGCTGAAATTTTGAGGGTAGCTCAACATCATTACGTTGTTTTTCCTTCAAAAAGTTGACCCTTCCTACGATTTCTGGGATTTAGTTGCTTCCAGACTTAGTCAGGATGACTCAAATGACTCACTTCACCCAAATAGCAAGAGTCAGAAGGTTGCTTGAAAAAACAAAGTTGTAGTTTAGCGAACACGTGTTTCAAAGTTTTGGGGAAATATGGCTCAATCTTTAGGATATGGTCACTTCTAGAATCGGGAGGAATGACCCATAGATCTAGAACTATCAGATTAGAAAATTGGTTCAGACGGCAAAGGGCTTTTTGAAAAAATGACTGAATGCCAGGATGCAGTCACTTCTAGAATTGGGAGGGTTTCCATAGCACTCTCAAACTTGCAGCACGTTTTTTGATATTTTTCGGTTGTCCTCGACAAGGGTGAGGTCATCCAATAAGGCTTCCTAGGGTTTTGTGATGAAGGTGGCTTCCTCTAGCAATTTTCAACTTCAAAATTTGTTTGTAGATTTTGTATATTTGTAAACAGATAAACTTACAAAAGTACTGATATCCGAACAAAAAGGCTCTAACAGAGGAGGTGTGACGCAAGTCTTTATGCCTGCTTACAAAAACACAACGTAACTTCCGTTTAATTTTTTTGCGTATCCCTCACCAATGCGTCACCCTTTTCTGATTTCAGAACTTTGTAAGCAGACGAAAAGACTTGCGTATTACCTCATCTGTAAGATGTTTTCTTGTTCGGATTAAAAAATTGCGTCACAAATGCTGGAACACTCAATGTTACAGTTTTTCTTCTCTTTCAAATTCAACACCACAAAAATTTAGCTTTTAGAGATGTATGGAGTACGGGTAGCCAAATTCTTGCGTATTTGTGACGAACTTTTTTATTCAAATGTAAAAATATTTCAAAAGATTTTTTTGCGTTCCGAAGGTTTAAGCGGCACCCAAATTGATATCAGTTGTTTTGGAAGAAGTGACCAGGACTTGCGCCACATTTTCCTTTTAAAATGGGTTTTTGTTGTGATATCAGTTCTTTTGGAAGAAGAAAAATTGGTTCACATTTTTAGTTATTTATAGAATTGACACCAGACCTCTATCTCGAATACCCAGCCTTTGTCTCGAACTCGTAAGAAAGAACAATCACATACACAATGTGCATACACACAAGCACATTCAAAAATACTTTTATCTGGCGTTTGTATGGTAGCTTTCAGACGCCCTAGCTCCCAAATGAGGCCGGTTACCCCATTTTTTCAAAATCTCAGATGTGGTAGAATACCCAGCTACGGCTCCCTGCAAAATTTCAAGAAAAGTTATCAAGTACGAGTCAATAAAGTGGTTTTTCATACAAGTGCCAATAGAAACCAGTAACCGACTAACTAATTAACTAACTAACCTAGAGGTGTGAGGGCCGACCTTTTTTGGAAGCCCGGCCCGGACCGAACCCGATCCGAAATTAAAACCCGAAGACCGATCGCCCGGAAAACGCTGGTGGCTCGGCCCGACCCGACCCGAACCCGGTCCGAAATTAAAACCCGAAGCCCGACCGACCGGGATTTTCTAAACCCGAAAGCCCGAAACCCAAACCCGTGAAAAGTAGTTCGGGTTCTGATCGGGCTCGGGTCGGGTCGGGTTCGGGCGGGCTTTTTTTTCGAATTTCGGGCAACCCGGTCACCTCTAAAACATCATTGTTTCGTAGTCGATGTGATTTGAATATTCTAGGGTGCATCATTTTCAAAAAGTTTTTTTGTAGCATTATTATCGAACCCGAATCGTAAACCCGATAAAAAGTACACCCAAAACCCGCCCGACCGGAAATTTTAAAACCCGAAACCCGACCGACCGGAATTTTCTACACCCGAAAGCCCGAAACCCAAACCCGTGAAAAGTAGTTCGGGTTCGGGTCGGGTTCGGGCGGGCTTTTTTTTCGAATTTCGGGCAACCCGCTCACCTCTAATACATCATTGTTTCGTAGTCGATGTGATTTGAATATTCTAGGGTGCATCATTTTCAAAAAGTTTTTTTGTAGCATTATTATCGAACCCGAATCGTAAACCCAATAAAAAGTACACCCAAAACCCGCCCGACCGGAAATTTTAAAACCCGACCGACCGGAATTTTCTAGACCCGAAAGCCCGAAACCCAAACCCGTGAAAAGTAGTTCGGGTTCGGGTCGGGTACGGGTCGGGTCGGGTTCTGGCGGGCTTTTTTTCGAATTTCGGGCGGGCTTTTTTTTTCGAATTTCGGGCAATCCGCTCACCTCTAAACTAACCAACTAACGTAGTATGTTTTCATTAACTTTGGACGGCTTTTATGAAAATGCATTTTTTGTATAGGAAATGATCATTTTCTAAAGGTCATATTGACGGATCCACTGAACCGATTTGAATAAGTGACAAAACACCCGTAGAATCCGGGAAAAAATTTGCCGGGGGGAACGTCGCAAGTGGCGAAGTCAAAACTTAGCTGCATGTATGATTCCGCAGTCTACGAAAAAAAATTCTACATTTTTTGTTAGTATGTCAACTTGCGTCACTGGCGCACTGCTACCGCGCGCCCATGATAAGCAATTCTCCAACAATATTAAAGGACAAAAATATTAACATAGTTGAGTTGCGACTAGCGACACATTGCAAATGTTTCATTTTTGATTCCAAAAAATTGTTTCTCTTTGTTCCTACTAAGCGATTAATTCTTTTATCGTTGATCTACTAAAACGTAATTGTTAATTTTATACCGATTCGCTGTAAATATAATTGCGCCGGATAATTGCGCTACCTATTTCTATTTGTAATAAATTTTACCAGACACGCTAATCTATTGAAAATGACATAGTTTAACAGTGTAAGCGCTTCATATGTTTACCTTTGGTCGTACATTCAAAACCATGTTGGCCTTTTTGATGTATGGGCGAGGCCAATCGAGCATTAGCTTCTTCAGGTTATCTATTTCAAACCTTTTTCCCGCTCAAAGCCTTAACGTCAGGTCCCACCGGCAAATTTCAGAAGGCAGTCTGGTGCCGAAAAAGTTCCTATAACAATGTTGTATGGGGGTCCGAGTACATTTCTATGTACTCGGTTCTGATTCGGCACCAGGCTGCGTACTTGAGACATATGAATAGCCTGATAGAAGGCAGCCTGGTGCCGAAAATCTGTAAATTTCATAGAAACGGCCGATACGAATACTATACGTCGCATAAAATTCAACTTGGCACCAAGCTGCTGCTGCCCTCTATATAAACATTAAGAAATCTTGAGTACGCAGCCTGGTGCCGAGTTGAAATTCATATGACGTACAGTATTTGTTACTGCCGTAACGATGACATTAACATATTTTCGGCACCAGGCTGCCATCTATAAGGCTACTCGTACAAATCAAGTACGCAGCCTGGTGCCGAGTTGGAACCGAATGCATGGCTACGTACTAGTTCACCCATCCAACATTGTTATGGGAAGTGTTTTGGCACCAGGCTGCCCAGCTTGAAATGCAAACTTCCACTTGCTACAATTTTATGAAGGCTGCGTACTTCATATCCAAGATCCAATAAGTTCAGCCACTAGAAGAAAGACCAATCTAGTTCCTGAACTAACTATAATTTCGGGATCTTTTACTCAGTTCTAGAAAAATGGTTACAAAGTAGGGCTTGATTTTAAAACCATGACGTTAACGAATTGAAGAAGGATGTAAGGATTATAAGGCTTTTACAGATATAGTTTCAAGACTTATTTCATGACGCCGAAAACTGAACACCAAATATCATGGTTCCACTTTAGTAAGGAGCCGTGACGCAAGTCCTACTAAAAGGACTTCACAAGAACTTTTTTTCGTAGGATGTACTTACTGTTTACAGTCAGTCGAATCTTTAAAACTTAATGGTCAAGCCCAATTTCTTTAAAACTTTTTAGTTGATCGAACTTTGTTATTTGCTTTGTAACTTTCTTTGTCGTTTGGATATTTTAAGAAGTTCCCACTTTGTTCTAGCGACAATTCTTTAGACAGCTGAAGCTTTCGAATATTGTTGAGGAAATACCATCGATGAAAACCAACGAAAAACACCAAAACTTTACATTTTTAAACAATTTATTAATAACTTCATACAAAACATTTTCCACGATTCTTTTAATTAATTCTATAAACATTTTTCAAGTCTTTGGTGAGCAACGTGTCAGATGTCGACCAGGTTTCCAAATCGTTGATTGAGCGAATCAGATCTAGTAGGATTTGTAGGATGGAGCAGAGTATGAACCACCATAAGATCCACCGTATGATGGTGCGTATGATCCACATGGAACTGTTCCGACGGATGGTGAGCAACCGATCAATAGGTTTGATCCTGAATTGAAAGGAAAAATGTTCAAAAGATTAGATTCACAATTCGAAATAAGTTTTGAGTTTTGGTGCGTCGAGTAACTTACCGCATCGGACTGCTGGGGCTGGGCTTGGGTATGAGTAGGATTGTTGACCATAAACTGGAGCTGGAGCGGAGTAGGATGGTCCAGAGTATGATGGTCCAGAGTATGATGGAGCGGAGTAAGATGGTGCAGAGTATGATGGTGCGGAGTATGATGGTGCTGAGTAAGATGGTGCTGAGTAGGATGGTGCAGAGTATGAGCCATATCCAGGAGCAGCTACGATGATTTGGGCGCAGGCGGCGAAGAAGACTGTTGCAACAACGATGGCGTTCATTTTGATGATTTTGGTTGGTTGGTTTGACTTTAAGTGAATGTTTATAGTATTAATTCAACAGGTGAACTGATGCCTTCAATGAAAAATTCAACGGCTTTTATACACAATTTCAGGAATCACAGTTATCGTAGCAACGATTTTAATTGGTGGAAAAATTAAGCGATTTCTGCAAAAAATAACAGCGGTTTCATACGATTGACAAAATTGCAAAATTGATGTTTTCAAAATTATTTACTCTGCATTTTTCGTGCGTCTATAAACATATGAACCGTTCGTTGTATGTAGGTAACCTAATATCGTTTCCGCTTAACTCGTATAACTGCACAATTTTAAAACAAAAACACTTCATGCAACAATTTAAACATTAAATTGGAGTGCAAGTTGTTCTAACTATTTTCCACACATAAATTTGTGGAAACTAAACGTTTTAATGGAAAAATTCTATTAAAATATGACGTAAAGGATTTGCTGTTAAATCTTTCATTTCTGTATTATGGTACGAGGAAGCATATGAATTCAAGCGAAAACTCAATTTTGGTGTAAAAAGAACTGGCAGAACAGTTTCTTATTTCATTTCATTTTCTCACACTGAGTTATGTAAAATAAATAAGAAATGATAAAAATCTGCGAAATTTTTCCTATAAAGCAAAGCAGTGGGTAATGTTTTGTATACACAAATCCTACACAAGCGAATTTAAACGTTTTTTTAGGAGTTTTTCTAGTCTTGATAAGGAGGTTATTTATAGGATTTTTTTGTTCGAAAAACAAAACTTGCGAGTTTTCTCTTGTGTAGTTATTTAGTCAAAACATCGAGTTTTTCTTGTTGATAGATTTTATTGGTCGAACTCAATACTCTGGAGCAAATACGTTCTTTACAACACTAAAAACTTCCTGTTAAAAACGCTTTCTGACCAATTTTTAGAGATTCGTCTTGAGATTATTTTAAATTTCCCCTTGTTTTTCGTTCGAGAATCTTAAATAATGAAGTAGAATTATGGAAAATTTCAGATAAATCACAAAATGTTTTTCCGTGTGATTCATTTTTCACATCAACTGAAACATGACAAATTTGATCCCCGTAGATTCTGTCAATTTCTCCAACCTTGCTAATTCTATTGTATTTGGAAAATTTCGTCCCAACTGGCCACAGGTTTTGAGACCGTCGTAGCAGTATCCTTTTGGATATGTCGTAAAACTGCCCAGCAGAAGTTCCTTGCAAAATTCGGACAAAAGTCTCCACATCCTTTTTTTTAAACAAATGTTGCGCTGATGACATGGGAAGTAATCAAATGGTACAGAACTACAACGATCTTATGGCTAGTTTCTGGAATCATCATTTTGTTGTGTTGTTGTTTTTTGTATGGGTGCTATTCACAAATGACATCACGCTCTAGGGGGTAGGGGGAATTCCGAAAACAATGACGGGTGTGGGAACCTAAAATTAAGAAATGATAATTTCCTCTAAAATTTGCGTAGAATAAGGAAACCTTACACATTTGCCGGAACAACACAATGTCCAGATTTTTTTCTAAATTTAAAAATTGTACTTTTTCTGTGTTGTTTCCTTATATCTTCCTGAATATAAAATAATTGTGTAAAGTAAATCAACTCAGAGAACGGCAAGTATATTACACAAATTGTTAATCTGTTTGCCGTTTTACGAGTAGTTTTGATAAACTGTACCGTTCTATTTTTCATTTAAAATGGAATGAAAGACTCCAATTTAAGTATCCTTTGGCAGCTAGAGTACTTACAAAAATCCAAAATATAGCGTGACGTCATTTGTTCCAAGCGAATGTCAGCATTTTCAGCCGTAACTCATCTCAAAAGGCTGAGCACGTCAAAATGGGTGCCGAAAAAAGGGGTACCGCTACTAGATGATTTACACAATAGTTTTCAATTGGGTTCTAAAGCTAGTTTAAGCAGAGAACAACTACAGCCCGGTAACAAGTTGAAAATTTGAGATTGATGTAAAAATTGTTGAAAATAACTCTTCTGCATTACCAGCTGGTCAAATCGAGGGGCAGATAATCGTGTGTTTCCAATGATTTTCTATAATTTTTTTTGATTTTCAAGGATTTTCGTAGTCAATTTATGAATCATTTTTTCAGTTATCAGTGACTGAAGTGAACGCATGTGTTAGTATGTAAGCAACGGTTTGAAATTAGATCTGAATTGAAAATGACGACGGTAGCTCAATTGGTAGAGCAGCACCCCGGAAAGGTGAAGATTCTGGGTTCGGGTCCCAGTCGTGGAGTTAAAAAAAAAAAATTCTTTCAGATTTAGTTTTAGAAATACCATTTCCCTCATAATTTCGCTTCAAAAAATAGTCAATTTATGAGGATTTTCTAGCATTTTTACACGATTTTTGGGGATTTTCTTATGATTTTCAAGGATTTTCAATGAATTTTAGGATTTTCTTAACAATTGATTTTCTTTTGAATGCAAAAGAATTTTCTACGTTTATCTGCCCCTCGGGTCAAATATACATGAATACAGCACACGTAGAATTCTTTGTAATCTTCCCGACTCTTGTCTGATAGGTTAGACAAATTCTGTGTATTCTGTAGGAATGAGCGGGCCGACCTTTTTTCGGAATCCAACCGACCCGACGAGATCAAATTTCTCGAAACCCGAAGCCCGCACCCCGAAAATTTTCGAAGCCCGGCCCGATCCGATCAAAATTTTTGAAACCCGAAGCCCGCAACCCGAAAATTTTGGTAACCTGACGAATGCTTTCAGATGTTGATCGAAAGTCGGTAAAATGCCTTTGCATTCTTTACGTGTACACCTTATGAATTTTTACTCAACTATCCACGGGAACGAATGTTTTACATTGCTTCTTATTTGATATTTTTCTTCTAGACTTATCGGTTTTTAAAACTCGTTTAATAATCCGAACTTGGAATCTGAGTCAGAAATTTAACCCTGATGATGGTGACAACCGTGGTCGGAATTTTAAATTATATTATTATATTACATATGTAAAAAATAGAGCATGTTGTTAGTTTTTCGAGGTTGGTATCATAAAAAGCAATTTCCACGCTTTATTCGCATAGGTGTAAACGAAAAAGTTTCACCGAGCTTTGAAAAACCCAGTTCCCACAACTTTTTCGCTCATACCTTCGGAAGTTGTTTGCGATTTTGCCCATTTTCAATCCCAACTTTCCTTTTTCGATTACCTTCCATTGGAACAAAGTTGAAAATTTCCTACTTATCAATTCGACTTCCTTCCTTCTGAGCAAGTATACCTCATTCCACGATTAGGAAAGAATTTGATTTGCGTCTTATTTTCAAAAAATTTACCAGTGGCTAAGAGTTATTTGTTAGAAACCAGAATCTGAACTGAATTTTTTCGGGTCGGGTTTTGTTAGTTGAAGTCATCAAACCCGACCCGACCCGACAAAAAACGAAAAAAAAACCCCAACCCGACTCGTCAAATTGATTCGGGTTCAGATCGGGTCGGGCTTTCTTCGAGTTTCGGGCGGCCCGCACATCTCTAGTATTCTGCAGAGTCTTATGATTTGTTCAATATATATAAACATATCCATTTTGTGGTTCTATACACAAATGACAATCGAAGTAATTAATTTTAAGTAGAAACATTTTGTATTAAAAATTCAGATTTTCTATCGGTGACCATACGTCCTGTTTAACACTGAATCGCAAGTAGTAAGCTTGAATTTTCAGCGGATCCAGGTAGTTTCTCTTATCCAAGTGATTATTGAGATTAAATTTTGAGTTCTTATCTCAATCTTATTCATATTCTTTATTCGTACCGAAGTACGTTGAGGAAGTCAAACTAGGCACTGCCTCTCAGACTTACATATTCAACTATACCCCCCCCCCCTGCAACATGTCAAAAACTAATTTTTAGATATTCGGCAGCCGACGTTAGGAAGTACGTACGCGCTAACCTGATCTCTGAGACCCAACAAAAATGTTCACCTCTACGTACCTAGCCTCATCGATAAATGGCCCAAACAAATTTCCACACTGTTCGAAAGTACCACATTATTTAGCAAGACTGTCAAAATTTGGCCGCAATTGGAGCATTTGTTGATATGTTACAGCCTTTATAATAAAACAACTTATGATATTTTATGCATTTTCAGTGACATTTTCGATACATATTTGACGAAAAAATTAATCAACAAATCCGAAAAATCCGAAAAGGCTCTTACCAGTAACTACTTGGTCCTTTCCTGTCGATTAGACTGAATCTAATTATATCAGGAATGATTTTCTCAAAAACCACCAAAAATGCCAATTTGCGTGATCAGTGGAAGAATCGTCAAAGAAATCTCGGGAAGGCACTATTTATTTATTCTTTTATTTCTTATTTCTTATTCTTATTCTTATTTCTTATTTCTTATTTATTCTTTGCGAATCTTTAGCCAATTTATAATCAATCGAAAATATTCTGCCCCGTTTGATGTCATTTGTGCGAATGAAGTTCGTTGTGAAAAATCGAAGAACCACAAAGCAAGGTTTCTAGGGTTTTCTAAGTTATCAAGTTTCATATCAGTAGGATCTACTTTGACACTTGAATACGGTGAAAACGGTTTTTTAATGATTTAAACCAGCCAAATTCCACCAGAGTCGTCAATGAGCAAAAAATCGAGGTCGAAATGCCCCAACTAGCTAATTTTGTATGTCTCAATCTTTTTTTATTTAGGGCCAATTTCATGGTAGTTAAAATCGATGAAATACGACTTGAAAAGGTTTTCCAGTAAGCACTTGCTATTCGCCCGTAAGGGCGATTAGTCTATCTGTAAACTGTTCGCCCTTAAGGGCGACTAGTAAATCTATAAGTTATTCTCCCTTAAGGATTAGTGTACCTATAAGCTATTCGCCCTTAAGGGCGATTAGTGTAACCTATAAGCCAATAGACCTTAATATAGCTATATGCTATTCGCCCATGACTTGATGAGCTTAACTTGCAGCGAAAATGATGTTCCCTACAAGTTAAGTTCATCGTCAAAGAAGTGCATCATGTCAAGGTCGAATACCATTAATTAATTTTATTGCATTGTTTGCTCATTACGTTTGAACGTCACAAGAACAAATTTGATGGATGAAGCTGTATTTTCGTAGCATTTTGTTAAAGGAAAAATAAGTCGAAATTACGTTCTGGTTTTAGAAGGAAAAATCACTCGAAATTGCGTTTTCGTAGCATTTCCATGTGGAGAAACCAGTCGAATAGACGAAATTGCATTTTTGCAGCGTTTCCAAGTGGAGAAACCAGTCGAGTCGACGAAATTGCATTTTCGCAGCATTTTGTAGAAGGAAAAATCATTCAAGTCGACGAAATTGAGTTTTCGCAGTGTGGCATTTTGTAGAAGAAAAAATCAGTCGAGTCGATGAAATTAGAAGGAAAAATCATTCCAAGCGACGAAATTGTGTTTTCGTAGCATTTCATAGAAGGAAGACGAGTAGACGAAATTGCATTTTCGAAGCATCTTGTAGAAGGAAAAATCAGACGAGTAGACGAAGTTGCATTTTCGCAGCATTTTGTAGAAGGAAAAATTAGTCGAGGCTACGAAATTAAGTTTTCGTATCATTTTGTAGAAAGCAAAATTAGCGTTGTCAACGAAATTGTGTTTTTTTAGCATTTTGTGAAAAAGAAGTTCAAGCTGAATTTGTGTTTTCTTATTGCCTGATGTGTCTTTGAGGGCGGATAACCTAAAGGTAGACTAATCGCCCTTAAGGGTAGATCACTCGCCCTTGATTGCGAATAACATATAGACAGGCTAATCGCCCTTAAGGGCGAATAGGCACTTCGATGAAAAAAATATTACACTTGAAAGGATTTCGCTTTAAATCAGGGCCTATTTTAAGGAATTTAAAATTAACAAAACTACTAAAGTTTACCAAAAATTACTAAAAAAATTATTTGGTAAAATTTGGTAAACTTTAGTAAATTTTGGTAGTTTTAGTAATTTTGCTGCGGTTCCTCCTCTGAAGAGAGGGAGGTCAAAACTAAAAAAAAATTATTTTTCTTTTTTGCACTTTTTGGTTTTTAGGAAGTGTTGGGAAGGACTGGAGTGGTGAAGTGGTCGTTGAGGAGTGACGGAAGTGCAGAGATTGCCATGAAATGTATTGGCCGCTTTTATAAGAGCACACATTAAGCAAATTGGGCAATGAGAAGGCTGATGAGCTGGAAATAACCGGCTCAACAGCAATCACATACGGTCCCGAACCTCACGTCTCCATCCCGAATTCGCTTTGCGCGAAAGGAGTGATGGACTGGGTGAGGATCATAGAAAAAGATGGACATCGTACGAAAGAGGAATGCATACCAAACATTTCTTCGCCACTCTAAACGAGAAGGGAGCTCCGGACGATGCGATGGGCCGGGATCGCATGAGAAGAGTCGTTAGTGCAACGTCTGGACATTGCAGACTCAACAAGCACCTGACGAATATGTGGATTTCAGGTTACCCAGAGTGTTCCTGTGGCCTGGAAGAGGAGACTGGCCTTCACGTTATATGTGAATGCCCTAAATTTCGTCAGCTAAGATACATGATACTAGTAGACTATGTCGCACACCTTTCGAAAGTGGCAGAAGTAGGACCTTTCATATTAGACATATTCCTGGTCGGCACGCGAAGGTTTTAATGATTTTTTTAAATGATGAACGGTAAAAGGAACAAAGTGTCACAAGGTCTGTGTTCCAGGTCACGAAAGTGATCGCCCCAAATTGATAAAATCTAGAAGCAAATTGGACACTTTAAAAGGCCAAAAAGCCCAAAAAGCCCAAAAGCTTTAAAAGGACCGTCGCCGTCGCCATTTTCTATTTAAAGCGCTCAATTTGCTTAATGTGGGATTTTTAAAGCAC
This sequence comes from Pseudolycoriella hygida, assembly GCA_029228625.1. Classification (NCBI taxonomy): domain Eukaryota; kingdom Metazoa; phylum Arthropoda; class Insecta; order Diptera; family Sciaridae; genus Pseudolycoriella; species Pseudolycoriella hygida. The sequence continues at coordinate 123,503,449 of CM055403.1, forward strand.
CCAATTTGCTTAATGTGTGCTCTTTAAAGCGCCCAATATATTTTCATGACAATCTCTGCTCTTCCGTCACTCTTCCACCACGATTTCACCCTTCTTAACCCTCCTCAGCACTTCCCAATACTTCCTAGTACCCAAAAAATGCAAAAAGGAAAAATAAATTTTGTTTAGTTTTACCTCCCTCTCTCTCCAGAGGAAGGATTACCAGAAAACAAGAGTTTGGCCGCCCATTTTGTGGACTTTCCGATAGACAGTTATTGTTGGAACGATATTCCGAGTTGGGGTATCATCCAATGAGCCAAACTTCATAAAAAATACTTTCAGAAAAATGCTTTCTTCAGAAGAATATCGATTTTTGCCGAAAAATTGCGTTTTATTAACTAAGTCACAAACTTTTCAAACGCCCGTCGTATTGTGCAAATTTGCATTTGGAAGTGATTTTCTATATCTACTTCTTACGAAAATATAAATTCATGAAGTCACCCCCTATCGTATACGGCTTAATTTGGCACACTCCATTGACCCTAGATCCGGAACCACTCAACTGATTCCCCCTTTGTGTATGCGAAACAACTTCACCGATTTTCATAAGCGTAGACCAGGACATACACGAACCTTTCAGAATGGTAGGCTGAATGGCTTTCAAAAAAGCTTGCAAGAACTTAGGTGTATTTTTTTAAACTTTTTTAAGATTTGCTGGTCGAAAAGACAGAAGTCGCATCGTTGCTTTAAATGATGAAATTCAGATTCAGATTAAAATTCCCGAAAATATACACTGCCTCTAAGAAAAGACGGAGACTTAAGAATATCTTCCTTCAGACTGTCCTTTTTTGGATGTAATAGCCGTCCACCCCATACCGAAATCTGTTTATTATGTCGTCACAGTAAAATATGGTGTCTCAATGATTCTTTGTTCCGCAGAAATATAATCGCCAAAGAATAGACATTTTTCCATTGTAACATTTGTTTAAGACTACCGCTAATCCAAATCGAATCAGATTGGGGGTATCAAATTTTGATTCAGTTTTGGGTCTTATGGCGAAAATTCTTCATAGAGAAAAACTTTATTTCAGTTTTACTTTATGTCATCAAGCGATGGGAATTTTCGATCGTAAATGATAATCGCACCGAGAACTATCCCGTCAGTCGTAACCTATATAGTTATCAAAGATTTTTCTAACAATTCCTTCCGTTTCTTAGCTAAAATTTTTCAAAGCAATTTCGAAATGACATTGAGCATTGAACGACCTAGAGTAAAATGTTTCTGTTTCTGAAATTGTTATTATTGCCGCAATGCAATTAATTAGTCCAATAATTTAGGTTGTTAGAAATCGTATGCTAAACTAAATTCCAATATTCAATGTTGAATATTTTATTAAAATGCATGTCATAGAAATTGTGTAAAATCATCACAGGAAATGCACGTCAGTGTGAAAGTTATATGCAAACAAAATAATGACTTTAGAAACACTATACAACAATACAACGGTTTTGAAAGTTAGAATGTAAGCAAAATTTTCTTCAAGTCCTCATTTCTTTAAAATTATTTTTTTTTTCGAAAAGAAATAACAACCTTTGTAGCATATGCAATGAACAAAAAACAATCAACGCAGCAAATTGAAAATTTAATATTTTATTTTAATTCGTATTGGGGTTATGATTTCTATGTCGTCAATTGGTTCTACTGTTGGTAATTGAATGAAGGTAAAAATTATCTTACGCACGCATGTTTCCATTATATTGCTGCGACATTTGCTAAAAATAAGTTATGATATTTTACCCTCGATTTTACCGTTGAAATTGACTTCGTTGTTTTTATTAAGCTAAACGAACTTTCTCAAATGGTTTTTCGGAGACGCAATAATGTTCAGTTCCGATCAAATGAAAATTCTAAGTCCTTGGCATTTTTTCCCCAATTTGCTCTTCGTTTACAAAATAGTGCCGATTTTTACGAGAAACTTCCGCTTTTCTTGAAACAATGGTATTTTTTTGAACTTACACTCTCAGTCGATAAACTTTTACGGTAATCGCGAAAATTTGTTCAGGCTCACAAAGGTGGTTCGGAATCCGAGATCGACTTTCTTACGAAGGTGGGAGACATTGAACTCCTAATTTTTTGAATAAAAATCTCTCCTTCTTGAAAGAAATTCAACCTCGCAGTAAAATTTCTCTCATAAGAGTCTTGTATATAAAATGGTATGTGCATACCTAGCAAACGAAAGAAACATTGGCGCCACTTAATGTGACAATTTTGTCGAAGCTTTTTATTGGCAGAAAAACTAACATTATTACTTGATAATGACTTGAAAATAACTTTGTAGCAACGTTGTAAAAACAAATTATTTGTCCGAAACTGTCTACTTATGAAAGAACCTCACTTAAATATTTAACCGTTAAGTGACGGTTGTTTAACGGAAAAGTTTTTCAGTACAACCTTTTGGTCAAATAACATTCAGTGGACGGTTATTGTGATTTTTTCTATCAAATACGGTCAGGGTTTATTTTCCCACATTTTGTACAATGAGACATATTTAGATGAGATTTGTAAAATGGTAAGGATTGTCACATCGTCTAGCGATGTTTAAGTTATCTTTCAAGAAGTAGAGGTGATTTTCTTTTTTTAGAGAAATTAATCGAAGATTACCATGACTTTATCAAGAATAAAAATGTAATTTTTGACAAGTCTTGAAGCAAGCACAGTGATATTAGCTTACAGCAGTTATGGCAGATGGTATTCACTCGGCAGAGGGGTTCATTTTAGTGAACACTTATGAGAGCTGAGGACGTAGGCGACGTGGATATTGCAATGTCAAAGGCTTGTTGGTTAAAAATATTAATGCGAGCCAATTTAATGATTCAGTAAAAAAAATTGTGACAATTATAGTATACTACAGCACATGCTATGTAAGTAAGCCATTACTGAACGGGCTGATGTTCGCACAAGGTGAAACACAAGTGCGAAGGTTTAAGGAACGAGCGAAGCGAATGGATTAATCGCACAAGTGTTTCACCGTGTGCGAACATCAGCCCGTTCAGTAATGGCTTACTCACATAGTATGTTCTGCAGTATATTTTATCGCATAGGGAACGAGGAAAATTTATACATGTCGTTTTTTTTTTATAAAAATTTGTCAATAGCTGGGATCGAACCGGGGACACCTCACGTATGAGACGAGTACTGTACCACTGAACCACGGGATCATTTGAATGTTGGCAATAAAATTGCGTTCGTCAGTTATTGTTGCAGATTTTCTTTAAGTTCAAAACAAAATAATTTTATTATTATTTTGAAATCGAGTTTTATTCTGTAACGATTTTTTATTTGTCTCATCCTTTAACAACAGTGTATCATTATAAATATCGGCATATACACTCATCTCTCTTTTTCGTTTAATAACAGCAAGCATGGTCTTTGTTCCACTGCAAATGCGCATATATACCCGTTCAATGATTACATGTATCATTTGCGTACCCACATGAAATAGCGAAGTGGCGCAGTGGTAGAGTGCTTGACTGTCGTGCGGATGACCGTGTATCGAATCCCGGTAAATAAGATCGTTGATAATAATACAGAGTTTCAACGATACGGTACTTATGACTTAAACAGCTACTACGTAGAGCACTCGCTCATCATGCGTAGGAGCCGAGTTCGATCCTCGTGTTCGAAAAAATTTTTATAAGGTGCTAAGTACATTTCATGATGAAACGCTCAACCGTTCAGTAATTTTCATGATTGAACACCCAACAGTTCAGTAATTTTCATGATTGAACACCCAACCGTTCAGTAATCAAAATTACTGAACACCTCGGCAGTCGTCCATGTAAGACCGATTTACATCAATAAAAATGTTACTAGTTTTGACCACTTACATAGTCCCTTTGCGATAAATACTTTAATCAAAAGCCATTAAGAGTGATTTTGCGAAAACTTCGAACGATTTTGGGACAACATGTCCTACTTTTTCCCGATGAATGTGCCATTCGATTCCTTGTTCTATTGTAAGAAAAGTAATTTCTCATTTTTGGAAAATTTACTATTTTGGGGGAGCTATGGCGTGCTAAGTAAGTGCATGTCAAGGGGTGGTAAAAATGGTTTTTTGGCTATAACTCGTGTAAAACGAAATGAAATCAAATGAACTTTTATGGTATGGTAAGCCCCAATGATAGAAAGGTTTCTCATCGTTGGATTCCTTGGAGCCATCCCCCAATCCTGAGTTATTAGTCATTTTAGGTGAAAACTTCGGGAACGCTTTACTGCTTGAAGCAGCGATGAACCGAAAAATTGAGTATGGGGTGTTCTAGTATACTACGCCTACTATAAGACAATGCAAAGACTTCCCCGGTTTAAGGCTGTTGCACCGGTCTGGAACAACTTTTGTAAAAAATGTAAATTTTTGACACTTCTTCTTGATTATTTTCAGCTGAAGAAGTCTGTATAACTGCCCTGAAACATGATCTGCAGCTGGATTTGCGAAATGGAGCTGTTCATAAGTGACGATATACTCTACGGAAGGGGGGAGGGTGATGATTACCAAAAAAAGGGTGAAGATGTTGAATTTTATATGAAAATGTATAACGTTTTGAACACTTTTTCTATGTAAAAGGGTAAAAAATTCTATAACACAGTTTGTGACGTCATTTGTGAATGAACCCCCACAAATATTTGATTTTGGTCTAGTGGTCTAGATCTGACATTCATAAATGTAAAGGTAAGTGACAATTTTATTAGGGCTAAAGGGAAATAAAATTAACTTTTCGGACGCAATTACCTGCTCCAAAATTAAAATTAAAAAGCGGCACCCTCGACCCATTAGCCATTTGAATTCATGTTCATTCTTTACATGTAGTTTTCATGTAGTTTGTTTCTTTAGTAGTGTAGTGTTTATAGCTGGAGCTTTGAACAAAAGACTATTATTGTTCAGCACTATTGACAACAACATTATGTTTGAAGTTTCGAGAAAGGAAAACACGTTGTTTTTCATCGAAAATGTGATTTCAAGCCAAAAGTTAAAAAAATTTACAAACTTTTTATCGTTGCAATTTTTGCAGGAGGTTTTTTCCCCATAAAATGTGAACAAAGTGAAAATTTCGAAACCTAAGTTCGATTCTAAATTCTTTTTCAGATTCCTTATGAAATTCTAGGAAGAAATAAGCTTTCATATGGCATCATTGCAGTATAAAAGTTTCTGTATATGTAAGTTCAGACTTGACTCACTCAAAGCTGTGTACCAGAATTCAACGTCATTCATATTTGATTTTTTTCATAAACAATGTTCAGGCAAAATAAAGTTTTGGACTATTTCTGACATTTTGACTAAAAAAATGTTCTACATGTTTTCGGGGACCAGATTTATATACGTGATCTTGAAACACAGATCTGTCGATCCTTTCTTTGCTTCCCGGTCATCATTTAAATCACGGCAACCTTCCTGTCACCGTTAAGAATCTGTCCAGGGTGACAGGTCCCAATGCAGCAACCTCTGAAGGTTGTACCACATAGTCTCCCAGAACTCAGGGCCTCGGTTGAAGGAATCTAGGGCAATCACATATCAATTGTACGGCAGTCTCCTCCTCCAGTTCACAGGGACATCCGGGAGTCGCCAAGAGCCTCAACTAGTGTCCATCCCGAGCAAGTCTTTGGCCCACTTCTCGTTGGGTTTGGGGAAAAAGCGCTTCGAGTCAGCGCCCCTTCATACGCCTTCCATCGTTCCGCGTGTTTCCGTTCCACCCTGTTCTTTAGCACTTTAATGCAAAGCGATAGGGGTACCGGCAACCGGCACCCAGACCAGACTGATCCGATTGTTCAGACCCATTAGGTTCAGATAATCTTTACACTCTTTCAAAAGCCTGGAATCGCTTCCTTATTGTCGAAACATACAAGGAATTCTTTCTCGTGCGTTCCAGTAGGTAGTACTTCGTGGTCCCCATTAGAACTCCAAAGATTTCTGTTTATGGAAAGTCAGCAAATCGACCAAAATGAAAGGATTTGCTCTCTCAGGTCTCTGGAGCGTACGGCTCCTGTTCCCTCTAAAGTACATCCATCTGACCAGCCAGTCTTTCCTAGCCGGATACTTGGTGCCAAACCGTCTCGTGAGGTTGATTACCGGTCCCATCGTATCCCTGGTCATGGCAAAAATCCATCATAACAATTTTGCTATGTCCGGTTCGGAAATTGGGTGACCACAAGACGTTTTGCGCCAACCTGTCTGCCGTAGCGAAAGCCCTAGCTTGGACTATCAGGTCTACGGGTGGCATATTCACCCGTGTCTCCATTGCTGCGATGTCTGTGGTTTTCATAGCTCCAGTAATGCAAGTGCATACTAGCCTTTTCGGGGACCAAGACGACTACGTCGAAACTATGTCGAAATTGAATAAAAAAAACTTTTTAAACCGATCCCCCTTCAAGTAGTATTTGTATCCAAGCTTTCGTAGAGAAAACTCTGAATGAAAATTCATTAGCAATAATATTGGATGGCTTTTTTCTCAAATATAATAATGAATCAGACTGACCTACCTAAAAATTAGTACTACTAAAAGGTTAACCATTTTTGCAACTTAGTTCGCTTAAACCGTATACGTGGCCTTACTTTAGAACAAATTTTATAAAGAAAAGGTTTACCGCAATTGGAATAAAGGAATTTTCAGTGAATGATAGTCATGATAGTCTTATAAATGTTTCATGGCCATCACCTTTTTCCGACTATAGTTTCATATACTAAACGTAAAAGTTTAATGTCTTGGATTTAACTTGTATGTAAGAATTCATTTCATTATTTCAAATATTTACAACAACTCCTTTTGGATGGTTTAAGTTTCCTTTTTTATCTCTAAGTGAGAACCACTGAAGGACCAGTGAATCATTATTATTATGCCTATGAATATTTACCGCAGACGATCCACACAAGTAATTTCTTACAAAACGTAAGTAGGGCCATTTTATGTGGAGTGATGCTGTAGATGTAAACGTAACATCTGCGGATTAGAAGATTGCGTTCCGTTGTGTTTAACAAAGTTTTGTCAAGTGGATTGCAATTCTTTGATTTGCTGACCGATTTTGTTGAAGAAATTATTTTTATCGAATCTTCTACGGAGAATCTTATCGTGGATGGATCCTTGATTCGAAAGGGCAATACAAACTTAAAACCAATCCAGAAATCACAACGAAGCGAAAAATGCTGTGATGAACGAAATGAATGTACGTCAAAATAAATATTAACCCTTTTAATACTTCTGCGCAGGTTTTTAACACCGAAAAATGTGTGTTACGATAGCACAACTCAAGATTGTACTGGGTATGACCAGATTGAGATTAAGAATCGGAGTGGGTCGATTCACACCTGACCCACAGTTGCAGAAGTCACAGAAATCGTTTTTCTGTTCCCTCTAAAACTGTGGGTCAGGTGTGGGTCGACCCGCTAAAACTATGGGTCAGATGTGCGTCGACCCACTTCGATCCTTAAGTTGAGTTGCAACATCACCCCAAGTTAATTCACACAACTAAATATTTCGGAATTCTTGAAATTGAGTTGGGTTGGTGCAACACAATTCAACCCAACTCAATTCGCACAATTAAAAGTATTTCTTACATTCTGTGAATTTATTTGCTTGAATTAAGACGAATTGAGAAATATTCATTCAATTCAATTAGTTCAACTGAGTTGAGCTGACTTTTATTGAACCCTACTCAACTCAATTCGTCTTATTTGAAGGAAATAAATTTTCAGAATGTACGAAATATTTAGTTGTGTGAATAGAGTTTTGCTGAATTGTATTGAGCCCAACTCAACTCAATTTCAAGAATTATGAAATTAAATATTTAGTTGTGTGAGTTGAGTTGGGGTCATGTTGCATTCAACTCAACCCAACCCAACTCAACCCTACCCAACCCAACTCAACTCAACCAAACTCAACTCAACCCAACTCAACTTAACCCAACTTAACCGAACTCAAACCTTACAATTTGGCGATTTCGCCACACACCATACAATCTTGAGTTGAACCCAACCCAACCACTCCTAAGTCAATCTTGGGTTGTGCTATCGTAACTCACGTTAAAGCTCATATTTATTTTGAACAAAGTTTACTGTCTTCAACATAGAAAAATTCTGATTTTGCCAATGTGAGTCATTTAACACGTTCTATTGGCATTTGCAGTTAATTTTGGAGAGATAGAGAAAGAAAAATACATAGTGTTACCATAGTGTTACACATTACACCAGTCGTCTCTTTCACATTAGACTAAGAAATACTTTCCTTATTTTCTTTCCTTCAATCGCAGCATCAATCTATTTCACTTTCATTGGCCTTCACTTCGCTTGAGGAAGGCTATGTGTGTGAGAAATACATCGGAAAAGCTAATATTTTGAGGAGATGAAAAAAAAATGTATAATTCGTTTAGAGAATAAGTTCATGCTCTGATCAGAGAAAATTCTAACCGTAAGGCCATTCCCAACGAAAAGTGCGACATCTATTATCTTCGTAACGTCGATATCACATCGAACTAAAGATAGTCTGCACTAAATGGCAAAACTCTCAAATGCTTCAAATCTCAGGTGTTTAGAATGTGTTACCATCTATATTCGTTAAGAAATGTCTAAAGTTTCGTCCTGAAAATTCGTAATTCCAATTAAAAGCTCTCAGCAAAATTGTTCATTTTCTTAACCTGTAAATTCACTCAAAGATGATTTGAAAAGTCGCGTTTTAGTGTTTCGTCATCGCCTCGCCTAAAATTTTCGGCTCGGCTAAGAAATGTTAGGATTAAATCAAATCAATCAAAATATCAATGAATGATGATTTCTAGAAAAGACTGAGCTTTTTTCCCTATAGCGAAAAATAAAATAATTCCTTAAATTGTTGTGAGCTGCTAAGTTATATTGATTTGACCGTATTGTATAACGCTACTTTTGTGAAAACGAAATTCTTAATAATTGCCTTACGGACAAACATTAACTGATAATTTTTTAATGAGATTGACTTTAGTACGAATTTGGCTTATGAATGTAAGCGAAATTTCGTAGTAAAGTGCAAAAGCACAATCTCACCATTTTTAGTCGTTTGACTTGTTATAATTTCGTCAGGAATTATTGTATATTTTGACATAAACCGATGCCGCACTATAAACTTGGATTTGATCAGTTGTAATTCATTTCTGATGATTCTTTTTGCGACCCAGCTCCACCTACCGTTCTACAAAACGACCGAAAGTATTTAGCGTGCAAAATCCCCATCGTAATGCTTTAGAAAGCAACCCACCCCACATTAAGTTACGTAATTTGTGAACGGCTCCAGTGCAAAGTAGCACATTTCCATTGTAACTGAAGAAAAGCTTAAAGTCATTCAAATAACTTAAAAGCTCACAAGCTCTAAAGTTTTTAATGTATTCATCAAATCTTCTAGTATTTACAAAAGCATAATTTTCCAATTTAAAATCACAAAAGAACATTAAATTCTAAAACGACTGCTGAAAATTGTTGTAAAGTCATTTTTTATTTACCAAGCACTTGTTCAGCTTATTAATTTGTTTACCTTTCGCGGTCTAATTTCAACATATTGATTGAAATATTCCACCACGAAATAGGCAAATACTTTTTTTTCTTTAAAATTATCGTTCTAAACAAAAACGATTTATAGTCAAGCGGCTATGGTATGAAAAATGTAGTGAGTAAATGCTCTGTAGCTTTCTGTCTTATTCAGAGAAAGCTTTTGCAGCCGTCGGTAATTGCAATTGTCGCTGGTCGTCTGGGAGACAGCGAACGTTTCCCACGACAAAACACCTTAGACGTAGATCATTCGTTAAACGTGATCAGTAAAATCGTGTTTATTAATAAGAATTAAAATTCTTAGGAAAAATGTGATGACTGAGCTTTAAAAAACCATTTAACTTCTCAAAAAAACGCTCCAAATTCAAAGAAAATCCCTTGATCCCGAGAAAAAATCATTAAAAATGTTGCAAATTACCGAAATGAGCACAAAATTCTAAGAAATCCACTACATAATAGTATATTATAACACAAGGGCTGTAATTTGAGTTCTTGTATCTGGGAGGAGTTGAAGATCCGAGGGGTGCGCCCGAGGTTCCTTAACATTCCCAGATACGAGATCTCAAATTACAGCCCGTGTGTTATACGATATTTTATAACACGAGGGCCTCAAACATCAGTTTGAGGGCTATAATATGCATATTATAGCCCCAAGTGTTATAATAGTAGATTATACACTTCTTGCCTAAATTGACATTGGTGCCAATAAAAGGCCAATTATGGTACTGAAAATCGCGAAAAATGGTAGTATAATTTGCCGATTATAGTCGAGTCCCTTGTGCTGACACAGTACCATAATTATATTATTATGGTAGAGTCGACTATAATCGGAGTGATTAAATCCACAAAACACAACATAATGGCCAATTATGCACGAAACACCGAAAACATGTCACTGCTGAAAACTTGAGTGCAAGCGACTGCGTTTCGTATCAAACGGGATGTAGGGTTGCATTAGAATTTTTTTTTGTTAACGTGTTTAGGTGATATCGTTCGATTTAGTAAGATGATTTTGGATGTTAAAGCATAGTTTCGTGCATAATTGGCTTTTATAGGCGCCTGCAATAAACTATCGTATAACACAATGACTAAATTGCTTGATTAAAGTCTCGGTACGTGGATAGACCTCGGGCTGTGGTTCAACGTCTACTAGCGCACCGAGGTGTAGTGAATGATCCGGGTCATTCACTCCACCTCGACTATAATCGCGCAATTATAGTCCTTGTGTTATAATATACTATTATAACATCGAAGCCTATAATGGGCTAAATATTGCAGATTATAATCGAAGAATTATAGTCGAATTGCTTATTAACGGTGAGGGTGATAATGGGATTATTATAGTCAACTCGGCCATAATAACCGTAATTATAATCGAGCCGACTATAATGAAAACATCACGTATGTGGGCTATAAGATAGTGAAAACAAATTGAAAGTGTCTAACACTAATTGCCGACTGACGCCCCTTGAAATATTCCCTCCACCTCGACTTTTATAACGCAATTATTGTGTAATAAAATAATATTAGCGAATTCTCTTGCATCAGAAACTCGCGATTGTATGCCTTCCGTCGCGTCGGTCGCTAATAGTATATTGTAACACGAGGGATGTAATTTGAGATCTCGTATCTGAAACGGGCTGAAGATCCGAGGGCGTCAGACCAAGGTTCTTTAACCCTCCCAGATACGAGATGTCAAATTACAGCCCGTGTATTATACGATATTTTATAAATAACGATTGAGGCTAATAATTATTACGCATCTGCGGGAAAATTTGTTTATCTTCGAGGAGGAAGTTTGTGTCCCGAGCCCAAGGCAAGGGATATAAAACTCCTCAGGGATAAACATATTTTCCTGCAGAAACGTGAAAACCGACAAGTTTCTGATTTGTATGGTAAATTCGTATCATAAATCAGAAACTTGTCGGTTTTCACTTTTCTGAGACTGTATGATGACGCACAGTGCGGCGTAATTTATGCAACAAGTTGCGAAAAGAAAAATTTTTGTCAAGAGTATGATAAACACATCGTGTGACAAAAATTTTCCGTTTCACAACGTGTTTCATACAACGTTTTATGCAAAAAGTACTTGGAAGTGACAAAAAGTATATATGAAATTCCTTTTCGCAACAAGTTACATAATGAAATTTCATATATACTTTTTGTCACTCTCAAGTATGATGGGATAATTATTGCAGATTTTTCGCGGTTATAATCGAAGAATTATGGTCGACTTGTTTTTTGAACGGTGAGGGTGATAATGACGTTATTATAGTCGACTTGACCATAATAATCGTAACGCTCCTTAAAATATTCACTCCACCTGGACTATAATAACGCGATTATACCCCTTGTATTATAATATACTATTATTAGCGAGTATAAGATTTCAGATTTAATCAATCGTGCAAAAAATTACAAGAAGCCTCTCGACTATAATATTTAATTGAATTATGACGGGGGTATTCATATGCTTAACTAATTATGTCGAGCAATCAAAATAAATTAATATAAAACCTTACCGGCAATTAATTTAACGTATCAGTAATTAGTTAACTTCCATAGCTTAACTTAAAAAAAGCAACATGAAAGTTTTATTTGTTTGCTTTGTTTTCGCCTTGTTGGCAGGCAGCAGTGTTTCGGTTCCTGCTGAATTTGCTGAACAGTCTGAGTCTACCGATGTAGCTGAGGCAGTCATTAGCGATGCTGCCGAAGCAGAAGAAAATATTCGAGCCAAAAAATCAACTGAAGATGCAGAGGAGGACGTAAGTTTTTTTATATCCTAAAATATTGTCGCATTTAGTGAAATATTTGAAATATTTTTAGGAAGATCTAGAAGTTGCTGCTAGTAGTTATCCAAGCGGTGGCTACTCTGCTCCAAGTGGTGGATACTCTGCTCCAAGTGGTGGATACTCTGCCCCAAGTGGTGGATACTCTGCCCCAAGTGGTGGATACTCTGCCCCAAGTGGTGGATACTCTGCCCCAAGTGGTGGATACTCTGCACCAAGTGGAGGATACTCTGCTCCAAGTGGTGGTTATTCTGCTCCAAGTGGTGGATACTCTGCTTCAAGTGGTGGATACTCTGCTCCAAGTGGTGGATATTCTGCGCCATCTTACTCAGGTGAAATTGATTTTTTATTTGGTTTATTTAATGAATCAAATTTACTTTAAAGCACCTGCCTCACACTCACATGGATACTCTGCTCCGAGCGGTGGATACTCAGCTTCAAGTGGTTACTCAGGTGAAATAAATTTTAATCTATTTTATTTATGTAATCAATCAAATCATATTTGTAGCACCTGCCTCACATGGACATGGATACTCAGCTCCAAGTGGTGGATACTCAGCACCAAGCGGTGGATACTCAGCTCCTAGCGGTGGATACTCCGCTCCAAGCAGTGGATATTCAGCTCCAAGCGGAGGATACTCCGCTCCTAGCGGTGGATATTCAGCTCCAAGCGGAGGATATTCAGCTCCAAGTGGTGGATACTCAGCTCCAAGTGGTGGATACTCAGCTCCAAGTGGTGGATACTCAGCTTCAGGTAGCTACTCAGGTGAAATTGATTAAGTTTTAATCAGTTCATTATAACGCATAAATTTTTTTTAAACACCAGCCTCACACTCACATGGATATTCAGCGCCAAGTGGTGGTTACTCCTCCTCGGGCAGCTATTCAGGTAGAGAAAATGTTATTTATAAGCCATTAATTGTTTATACATTGAATCTTTTGTTTTGCAGCACCTGCTTCTCATGGATACGGCGGACCAAGCTATTCAGCTCCATCGAAATCATATTCAGCTCCTAGTTATTCCGCACCAAGCTATTCGGCGCCAAGCTATTCAGCTCCTTCGAAATCATATTCAGCTCCTAGTTATTCAGCTCCAAGTTATTCAGCTCCAAGTTACTCAGCTCCAAGCTATTCGGCTCCAAGTTATTCAGCCCCAGCGAAAGGATATTCAGCACCATCTTATGGAGGATACGGCGGTTCTGCTTCTTATGGTAGCGCTGGCCATAGTTATTCAGCCCCAGCGTACTCTGGCAAAAAATACAGAGAAAATGAGAAAGAAGCTGACAAGGAAATTGAAGTCGGATCTTCATATGGGGGACATCCAGCTCCTAGCTACACAGCACCAAGCTACTCAGCTCCTAGCTACTCAGCTCCTAGCTACTCAGCACCAGCTCCAGTGTATGGCTACTCATCATATTCATATCCCAGTCCAGCACCTGCAGTTAAATGTGGTAAGTCAGCATACTAAATTATTGTGTTTGCTCCTTATAATCTGTTTTCGGTGTAACTTTTAAAACCTGACCTAATTCAATGATTTTATTTATTTAGGATCCAATTTACTCGTCGGCTGTGCCCCTAGCGTAGCCCATGTTCCGTGTGGATCATACTCTCCGCCATCATACAGCGCTCCGTCTTACAGCGCCCCATCTTACAGCGCGCCATCTTACAGCGCTCCGTCATACAGCGCCCCATCTTACAGAGCTATGGAAGAAGAAGATAGTGATGAAGAAGAATAAACAGCAGACTAAACCATGTTGACATAATTTTTTTAAATAAATGCTTGAAGAAGAATTTGCCATTTTTCCATTGATTAAACGGAATTCACTCTACATTCTGGTCCAATAGTCACTTTAGTCACTTTAGTCACTTTAGTGAGCTTTCAACATCCATCACATAGCAGCAACTCGTTCAAAGATGAATATTGTGATGTTTTGGGATATGTGTATTACAGTGTTGTTCCTATCAATACGATACACACACACACGAAAACATAAATTCTTCGAAGAAATAGACAGATTTTAAAGTATTTTCATTACTAGAATTTGATGAAAAGTATTCATTGGAACTGCTACAGTAGCATGAAAGATTCTGTTGTTGATGTAATTACACATAAGATTTTTTCTCAATGCAAACTGGAGAGTTCTCTCAAATGGTATGGGCTTCTTTAAAGCATTTTAGCTTTGGTGGATTATTTTTCAGTTGTATGTATATTTGTCTAGTTTACGATTTTCGAGGCAACGGGATGATACAATTTCTTAAAAATGTTTTTGGAAGACGAACGTTTGAAAAGTATTTCTAAGTTTAATTTTTATATAACAACCGAAAAAATTTAATTTTTGCCTTCGGATTGGCATTACCGCACTCTACGCAAAAAGACGGTGGTCTTGGCTCTCTTCCATTAACGCATAATTACTTTGATGCGATTTAATTAATCCCTACAATTCACGTATGACACGCTTCTTACGCGTTCATTGATTTATGTGCCTCCGTGTACATGCATTATGGTTATGCAAATGGTTATTGAACCCGCACGAAGTACAAAAGTTTACTACAAAAAATTTTATTGTAATAGATCGAGGCGGGAGTTACGGAGATGCATTTAACATGATGATGACGAATCAGCGAAAAGAAATGCCCGTTTGTCCGTCCCGTCATTTTTTTCTAAACGGCTGCACCGATCACCCTGAAAGGTCCATATGTCTCATGATTGAAGATCAAAGATGAGCAAAATCGGTCAAATGGTTCCAGAGATATGGTCGAAGAAGTTACCAAAAACGTGGTTTTTCGGGGGTCGGTGAAACGTTTTCGCAAGCATAGCACGAAAATGGTTCATTTTGGTGTCAAATGAAAGCATTTGATCTCACAAAACTAGGAAATTTTCATATATGAGGACTTTAGGGAACAATTACCTATTCCCATGATTTAGTCACTTCTTCTAGAATTGGGCGGGATGACCCATATCCCTAAAACTGTGGCAGTTAGAAAGTTGATTCCCAAGGCGAAGTTGTAGAGAATGAAATTTTAGAGAATACGAGTTTTAGGGCTTAAGGAAAAATTACCTAATCCCGGGATTTAGTCACTTCTAGAATGGGAAGGGATGACTCATATCTCTGGAACTTTGGCAGTTAGCAAGTTTCTTTCAAACGCAAAGTTAAATAGAATAAAATTTTAGATAACACGTGTTTCAAGGTTTCAGGGAAGAATGACCTAATCTCGGGGTTAAGTCACTTCTAGAATTGGCAGTGATGGCTCATATCTCTAAAGCTGTGGGAGTTAGACAGTTGCTCCACAATTGTAGACAAAAAATTTTTAGAGAAACCGTGTTTCAGGGCTTTAAGGAAAAATGGCCTAATCCTGGAATGTGACCACTTCTAGAATTGGGAGAGATGACCCATATCGCTATATCTATGAAAGTTAGAAAGTTGCTTTCAGAGTTTCAGAGTTTCACTGAAAAATGGCCAAATCCTGGGCTATGACAACTTGTAGAATTTAGAGAATACAAAATCGGTTTCGAAACCGGTTTTTAAGAAACCGGTTCCCAAATTTTCCAAATCCCGGTTCTTCGGTTCTGGAAAAGTGGATATGTTATGTCTCTGATCTTCAAAAAAAAGTTAATTTTACTGGTTATGTGAACATGTCCAAGTTCCGATCAACAGATTTCCAATTCAGCTGAAAAACGTTGAATGATGCCATAGATTTATAGATTTATCAGGTTGGGGCGGTCCATTTCTAGTCCATGAAACACAGATCTAGTGATCCTTTGTTTTGTCACCCGTTCATCACGTTAATCTCCTAAAACCTCCCAGTCCCAACAAGAACCTATCTAGAGCGGCAGGCCCTATGCTGGGTACTGTTGCGGGTTGGACCACATAACTACCTAGAGTCCTAAGCATCAGTGAGGAAAACTTCGGACATTCACATATTACGTGAACGCTCGTCTTCTCGCCGAAGCCACAGGTGCAATTGGGATCATTGGTGAGTCCTATTTTAGCCAGATGCTTGCTTAGTCTACAGTGCCCGGTGATCGGACCAACCACTCGCTTGATGCGACCCCTGTCCATGTTTAGCAATTCTCTAGTCCACTTCCCATCGGGCACCGGGAAGAAGAGCTTTGTGTGCACTCCTCCCTCATAGGCGCTCCAATGGCTCCAAGTGAAATTCGGAGTCCAAAGATCATTCTGTGATAACCTATCTGGCGTAGCAAACGCTAATCAACGTCTCAATGTCACACAACGCAGCCGTGAATCGTCATAGGCCTTATGACTGCTTCATAAATCTACAGTATAGTCTTGGACGGTAGACCCCAGTTCCTCCCAAAGAAGTTCCTGCAAATCCAGAAAGCTGCTATAGCCTTCTGCGCCTTGTCCTTGACATGCTCGATCCAATTTAACTTGTGATCGAGAATAACTCCCAGATATTTTACCTTCTTTCCAGGGACGATGTCTTTATCGAACAGCTTCAGTTCACTTACAAGTTCCAGTGTGCTCTCGAACTTACCTCTGATCAGAATGGTCAAATCGTCCGAGTACCCTAGGGCGAAAATCCTTTCGTCGTTCAGCCTTCTGATGAGAATCATGCCATTGGCACGCATTTTATCTAGAGTTAATTTCAATTTCACCGTGCAATAGCGCAATATATGTGGACCTTTACTTTCAGGTACTGATTACAAAAATGTGTTAATTTAACTTCTGTATCCTTAACTTTAAGGGTTTAGGACCTACAAATAGAGCAACAAATTTGTAACGTTCTAAAACTAGTGAAATTGATAAGTCTCGTTCCGAAAAATTTTCATCTTTAAAATATTCCCATGGGCTTAAACGATGGTTGTTGGCCTCAGGAAGTCGAAATTGAAGGAAAAAAGTGTCTTCTCATTACATATCATTTCATGATAGTGACCTTGAGCTTTTCAAAGAAGTCGTATTAATTCGTTGGAAGAGACCGTACGCGAGTAACTGTAATGTATAATAAATCATCATTTCGAACACTTTGCTGAATCCAAGACGGAGGAACAACTTCGAAGAAAAACGTAATCTTTCTCTGAAAACGATCCCACGCAATATAAGCATAAGTTTGAATGAAAATGTCAACATTTTTACACTTCTCGATGATTGATTAAACCGCAGAGATTAATTTTACAACAATGTTCTTCCATGAAATGTTCGGTGTAGTTAGAGGATTCGAATAAGCAAATGCTTGGGAAAATCGGAGAGGTACTGAGAACCGGTTCCGGGAACCGATTCTCGCTTATAAGTATCGAGAACCAGTTCTCCAGAACCAATCCGGTTTTGCTTTACCTACTAGAGTTGTGAGGAATGACTCATATCTCTAGAATTATGGCAGTGAGAAAGTTGCTTCCTAAGGCAAAGTTGTAGAGAATAAAATTTTAGAGAACACGTGGGGAAAATTATCAAATCTAAGGGCGAATCTTCTCTGAACCTTGTTTCTAAACATCATAGCTAACGAAATAGTCATGATAAATCAACTTGAACGGTTAAAGTACATGAAGCCCGCCGAACCGTCGGAAAGATTTAGACGAAAGATTAACAAAATAATCGAGTCAGCAGCAAGAGGAGCCCCGCACTATTTGATCAACCAAGTGGCCTCATTTGAAAAACCGGTCCGAAGTCTCTCCAAATATTCGAGAAACCCTCAAGATAAAGAAAAATAAAAATAGTTTAAAAAAAATGCAAAATTTTTTTTTCAGACAGCACTTAAAACAGGCGTCTGACCCATACTTCCATAGACAAAAAAGTTTGTCATTGACACCGATCTTCTCTCACTTATAGTTCTCAAAATGTTTTGGAAAATATATTGTCTAGATCGATCCACCCTAGCATTAGCGGCCATATTGGGAGACATCATGACATGCGACTCGACGAAACCAACAACTTTCCCTTTGACTCCGATCTTCTATCTCTTATAGTTTTCAAGATATTTGAATTTTTCCAAAATAAATTGCCTAGATCGATCCACCCTAACATTAGCAGCTATATTGGGAGGCATCATGACATGCGCCTCACCGAAACCAACAACTTTGCCTTTGACACCGATCTTCTATATCTTATAGTTTTCAAAATATTTCGTCGAGATCGATCCTTCCTAACATTAGCGGCCTAATATGGGCGCTGGCCCAAATTTTTTCTTGGATGTTCTCAAGGCTTTGATTACCTATTGAATAGAAAAAGAATCACGAAAATCGGATAGAATTTACTCGATTTATGTGTAAAAAACAAGTAGGGCAATAGTCGGTCCGCCTCTTTAGGGCTCTAGCGAGGTCCAGCGACCCAAAGTAAAAACAATTTTTCTTCCGTAAATTGTTGGGCATTCCCAGACCTTTCGTTTAAAAATAAAATTTTGAAAATCGGAAAAGATTTACTCGAGTTATGTACGAAAGACCGAAAACCACTTAAACGGCCCTAGCTCGGCGGCCGGAGTTTCACTCGAGTTATCGTGTTGACGGACGGACATTTTTTTTATTGCTGATTCGTCATCTAAGGACATGATCGACGCTCCCCCCTACTCCAAGGCCGAAGTTCTAACCAGTCGTGGTAAACGCATTAGTCCCCTTTTCGAAGAACTTCGTGTTCCATTCGTTCCGTATTATGTAGATAGGTTGGCAACACGTAAGTTGTTCGTTGTTCGAGTAATGAAAATAACAATTTTCGTTGTTTTTGTAACGAAAAATTATGTGAATTACAAGGGATGACAGTATAAAAATTCAACCTGTGCGATTGCAGCCCTTGCCTTCGGCTCTCAGGTTCAATTTTTATACTTTCATCCCTTGTAATCCAATAGTTATTTTCATTGCTAGCAGGGACGAAAAGAAAAATGTAATCCCACGGCTTACATTTTTCAACTTTCGTCCCTGGTAGCAAGCATGCAATAGTTATTTGGATCACAAGGGATGAAAGTATAAAAATTCAACCCTGTTCGAGAGTTGCCCCTGCGCCGAAGGCAAGGACTGCATCGCACAGGTTGCATATTTATGCGTCATCTCTTGTGATTCACGTAATTTTTCATCACGAGATACGCGGAAATCGTAATTTTTCACTTCCCAAACTCAAATTTTCAACACAACGAAATTGCTGATGCAATCATCATACTGTTTACATCAGTTCAATCAATCAATCAATCACGTATATTTTTCGAACAAAAGGAAACAAATCCTTATAATTAATGTTCTTAAGAGTAAAAATTAAGCGACTCCCATCAGTTTTCAAATCTTAAAACTAAACTAAACCTAAATAAAAGATATTGTGAGAGATAGAAGACAAATTCAAAAGAACAAGCTAATCAAACTATAATAGTAAAAGTTCTAATTGTCACTCCAGTTGATCACAAAAAAGAAAATAAAATAAAGATACATATTACAACAGCTCAGTGAGAGATAGTCAAGCATTTTTAGCACGGATGTAGCGTGCGCATAATGTTGAGAATTCGCCTACTTTTTTACCTTCCGCATAGAGGCGGGTAATCCATTATAATTAGAAATAGACCTCACAAAGGATGACCTATTATATTGTAGCGAGGTATTTTGCGGCAATAAGAATATTTGGCTTCGCGAAGACCGTCCTCATTTCAGCTTTGAGTATAGATACGCAGGCGTCTTTAGCAGAGACAACTTATGAATAAAAACATGTTGCCGATATTTAATATAGTCCAGAATTGAGCACCCAAGCAATTTATGACTAAAAGGCCTGTTCCAGCGAGAGAATATCACCGACCTGCAATTTTGTAGAGTAAACAGATTCACAGTTCCTTTTAGCTCTCTTTTAAGAACCGAAAATAACTTCGGCCCTCTTTAGAGAACCGAAAATATTTTCGCATCTCTTGGCTTACTGAGGTCTGCATTTTTTCATCTTCGGCTCCCACTTGGGAAATGAAAATTACGATTTTCGTGGTTCGAGTGATGAAAAACTTGATACGCAACACGGCAACGCAATTTCAGCCTGCTCCCTTGTTGCGCAAATAACTATTACGCAACAAGGGAGCAGGCCGAAAATTCATTCCCGAGTTGCGTATTAAGTTTTTCTGTATACGTGAGAGTGTATTGATTGTGACGGAAAATATTTTCTCATCACTTGGGACGAAAAGTTGCTTTCCGCGGTATGTGTACCAACACAGAAAAATATCTTTCAAAATACCCCAATACACACTCGAAGTGTACTTTTCGCTTGGGCTTCGCTAGCGCGTACGTACACATCTGGTGTGTATTGGGGTATGTTGAAATATACTATGTCATGCTGCCTGCTTACTAGTGACGAAAAATGAAGAATATAAGCCCACGGGGCGAAAAGCGTTTTTTTAAATTTTGGACTTGTTTTAGTGATTAGAGGTTTTTCGGTTCGTTTCTTTGGACGGTTTTTCAATACTGTCTTTCGGCCATTTCCAATCCGATTTAGTGTGTACGTAATTGTACGTTGAGATAATATTTACTTAGATACGTTCTAGTCTTTTCTCAACATTTATTCTGTTTGCCACATCTAGGGTGGGCGCATCGGTTACGAGCCTTTTTAGAAATTGCCTTAGATACGAGCGCCTCTTGTATTTTCCTTTGTTCTCAAAAAAGAACAAAAGAAAGGCTTTTAACTAGCAAAGGGCTCGTAACCGGTGGACTTACCCTATTCTGATGCGTACGAGTCTCTTACATATGTTTTTAATAAAGTTCCTCCCTTAAAACACTGAACAGAGTTTAAAAATTTTTGAATTGTAGCTTTCATTAATAAAAATCAATTTCAATAAGCTTTGTGAGTAGCTTTGTGAAGCCGACGCAGCCTAAGGTTCTACGACTCAACTTAATAGAAACTACAAATTACTTCCGAGACATTTTAACTAGCACAGATGGTGCGCAGATGATAAATTTTATGTGACTCTTCTTGCTCGAAATTAACCACTTGCAATTTTCTTTCCATATGAACCATATTTTTTTGGTCTTCGAAATTTTTTGTTTGATGTGACAAAGCGCTATTTTTGCCACTGCAATCATGTGAACTCTGCATCCAGTGCCTACAGGAACGGAAAAGTGCAAACCGACAAGTTTCTTATTTGTATGATAAAACGGTTTTCCCTTTTCTGAGACTGTGTTTTAAAAGACTTTTTGCCCGAAAATTGAAAGAAAATCAGTCAAAAATCAAAGAATGTCTCAAGGCTCTGAAAAAGGTGATTGTGAAGGAATAGTCATTTTCGGAAATTATATCGGACACAAGTAGCCTAGAATGTTTTTCGCTCTTTCGTAAGTAAAATAACTAATTGCGAAAGGATTGAAATCAAGATGCCCTTTAACTTCATAGGGTATTGAGTTGACCACCTTATCCAACGACTATAATGAAATGCATAGAAAGTATAAACAAATGCAGTTTAATTAACAAAACAAGTTCTCTTCGCGAATAATAAATTCGTCAATACAAGGAAAATAGTTAGTAAAATAATTCGTTCTATCGAAATGACAATCATTTTCGTCATTGAAAGCTCGCAGCATCAGATTGGAGAAGATTGGTTGACGGTTACGGTCGAGTTCATCTTCGAAAAATGATGAGATGGCGAATGTTTGTGGTTCGATAAGAGACTCTGTGCAAGTAGAATTATTCTGAACGGTTGATTTTGCAGTCAATAATGATTCGCCATGTTTTTGTTCCACATTTTTCGTTAAATTCGAATCATTTCTCGTTGCAATTGTTGTCTCGTTCATCAACGAATCGGGAACCATTACATTTACTTCGCTTACTTCCTGTGAAAAATGTTAAACTAAAATCAAAACCAAACGATAAATTTCAATGAAATATAATCAACCTTATTGTGCTTCGACGACTTTTTTTCTCTTATCAATTCAATTGGGTTGGGTTCAAATGTTGTTTGATTTACTGCAATAAATCTTCCTTTCCGTGCTTTATCCACAAGATAGATATCCTCCTGTTGAATTTCCTTCAAATCAATCGGAAATGAATCATTTGATATAACGGCGATGATTAATATTTGGACCGCAATATATGGCCAGTACATTTTGTACACAATTTACTGCAATCATACGGTAGCACACGTGCAATTTTCTGTGGTTGAAACACTTGTAATGGTAATATTGCCGAATCAACAGTTTTGAATAAATTTTATTTTACCATTTCCTGTGTTAACTTTGTGGAATTTTATCGTAAATTTGCAACTTTTGCTTTTTTTGCGTTGTCAGAGCTGAAAACGTTGAACATTACATTATTCATTTGTTGTTGTTGTGTGAACTTACTTGGCAACAAATTCAATATAATTCTTAGCGAGTCATTTTGCGTAGATTGGAAAGCAGTTGTTGGGTTTAAATCGTTAATTACGTTTTGTAACAAACGATTGAAAATGTTAACAAAAGTATGCATCAGCTGTTTTTGTTTCAACTCAGGAGTTTTTTTTTTTTGAGTTTCTAGCAGGTGTGTGAAATTTGTCTTCATTTGAAGGGGGAGATGGTCGAAATTTCAGTAAAATAACTAAACGTTATGAGAGCGGCTATAGCTGTGTATAAGGTGATGACTTTTTTTACCATTACCGCTTGGATCCGCAGATATTTGGAGAATATATCAGTTGTGTGTTGGCTTTCAGAACTTCAATTTAACTGAAGATCAAATTAATCAGTTTAGATTACAGTTTGTAAAAACATCGAGCGGTTTGAAGGAAAAAAATTATTCTTGTAATTATTGATGAAGCTTCTTTCCGCAAAATTTTCTATAATTCTATACTAATGAAGATTAAAGGAAGAGGAATTTATTGCTAAGTAAAGTTTGATTTCTTTAATATAAAACACAATATCACTGCACCTCACTACACTACATGTCACCTGGCCTCAATACACCTCACTGCACTGCACCTCGATGTACCTTGGTGCACCTGACTGCACTTTGGTGCACCTGACTTCACATTGATGCACATGACTTCATCTTAGTGTATCTAACTACACTTTGGTGCACCTCACTGCGTCTCGCCCTTAAAGCATTTAATGAAATTGCACGGTGCTCCGCGACCTACGTAATATTCTGGTTATGATTAACGTAAACGTGAGGAAAGCATTCATTATGAACCAAAGATTATTTTTCGTAGCCACTTTACTCAGTGGTCCTCACTTTAAACCAAATAATTCATTTTCAATTTAATAAAGTCGTCTTAAGGTCTAGCCTTGGACGGTACATTGTAATAAGGAAACATAATGAATGTTACTTTCAAAAAACTTTTGTAATGAGGACACTATTCTGCACAAAATCATTTTATTGCAATGAGGTGACTCAATTATTGTAGTGAGGTGAGGCCATCCAACAGTTTAATTGTGCAAGAAGACAATTTTTTAGTGAGAACACTCAACGGTGTCACCCAGATTTTAGAGAATGTTGCCTTTCCTTAAGTAATATGTCCAAGATCTGTAATGCTTTTCAGTAAAAAATCTTTGACTGTAATTTCTAAAACGTTGGTTTCTTTTAGTTGGTCGGAGTTGCACCACGCCTATTGTTAAGCAAGGTGTCAATTTTCCGAAATCAATAGTTCGGAATTGATAATCTATGTAGTGGACGTAGCTCTAGCGATAGCACTTCATATTTCGTTAAGTAAGTATGTAGATACAAATTTTAAACTATTTTGTGAATGTGAATATGGGTCAGAGCTCAAAATAGGATCTTAGGTATGCCTATCGCAGAAAATTTTACAAACATGTGACACTTCAACGTATAAGACATAGTTTTCAGAAATTTTCAGCAAGTTTAAATTTCACAGATTAGCCTATGATTATGAAACCGATTATGTAGGTAACATGGTAAGTACCCGAAATTATTTTATTATTAAATCCGGCTAACGATGTTAGTTTCTCAAAAACCCCATTCTATAGCGTTGTCACTTATTTGGTACTTTATCATAATTTTATCTCCTCACTCTATAGGAAACATTATGCGTATCAGAATAGATGTGGCAAGATTGAATAATCCGTCCGAAGCAACGGTGTAAAACAAACACTTCCGAAAGCACAAAATTCACACCCAAATAGACAAAAATGTTCACCCCAATATTCTCTACAACATAAAAAAAAATATTTTTTTTTGTCTAGGGCAAACTGTAGGACCGACCTAGGGCACGGTGTGTTACGTCACAAAATCAAACAAGGATTGTAAATCACGCCGAGGGGGTGTCTTCCGAGGGGGGTGTCTTCCGACTGGCCTTCTCATGATCATAAAATAATATTGTCGAGGATGTAGTGACGTAGTAAGTAACAATTTTAAATTTTTTTCGATGCTGTAACGAAACATGGCTTTCGAATCTCTGTGAATTTCGTGAATCTCTGATCTATCAACTCCGTCAGCCATGTTCGAAACCCATTGATGAAGAACTAGCTTAATTTCCACGAAATATTTTCATTCTTTTTAAATCCATAGCTATCATTTGAAACTTCTAATAAACGGTTTGTATGCTAAAGTTATCGAGATATATGCAAAAAAGTTTCACAGACCCTAAAAAAAACCACGTCTTTAGTCACTACTTCGACCTTATATCCAGAACTATTTAACCCATTTTGTTCATATTTGAGCTTGAATCATAGGGGATGCATGTTCCTTTCGGTTTGGGATGATTGATGCAGTCGATTGCTCGATTGTACATAAGCAATTTGCAAAAATTCACAAAAATTCGTAAAAATTCACGAAGTTCGCAGAAATACACGAAATTCACAAAATTCACCAAAAAATTCAACAAGGCCCTGGGCGTCCGACATATAAAAATGTTTATCTCAATTTTCTCTAAAATTAGTTTTAAGGTAAATCTGTTACGATTCGTCATCGATTTTGTCTCTATGTGGCCAATATATTACACTAGTTTATTGGGTGAAATAGCAATAGTAAAATTACTTAGGAAATGTTCTGGGATCTGATACGTGAATGTAACTTGAAGCTGTATACTTTAGTCGAAAGTACAGGTGTGTATAATTGACATCAGAGACTGAAAAATTATTAACACAATTTTGACCGCTCTGCGACCTCGTCTGCGACAACCAAAAAGTTTTCAATAGAACAGCATTACATAACAGCACAAAAACAACTCAAATTTCTCCGGACTATCCCAGAAAATTATTTTGCTAATTCGGTATTTCCTGCTTCACTAATGCTTGAATTATTGGTCTGACGATCGGTGAAAGTCGTTAATGATCACAATTCGTCGGCATATAATTTCGGCAGCCCATTTTTAGACACAATCACTGCCATCTTATCACAGAGCGCCGACGCTGATTAACTGTGATTAAAAACATCAACAACTTTGACTGAGAATCAACCCATTTCTTTTTAAATTTTATTTTAAAAAAAATGGTTAAACCCACGGCGCACCAACCGCCGCGTCGCCGCCGACTCTACTTATATCAGGGGTGTGACAGTCTTTTGTTTTAATCTTTGCAAGTAATATTCAACGTGAAGTTAGCCGCAGTTGCGACCGAAGCTAACTTCATTGCAAAAAAATCAGCTGATTTCATTCACAAACTTGCCTAAATCAGCTGACTTCATTGAAAAGTTCAAAAAACAGCTGATTTCGGTTGCAACTGCAGCTAACTTCACGTTGAATATTACTTGCATAGATCAAAACAAAAGACTGTCACGCCCCTGACTTATATATAGTCACATCGCCGCCGGCCTCATTGTCATCACGCCGCCGTCCCAAATGACCCAACTTGAGCCTTATGCACAAGTGCAGAGCCAAAATTTGTTTTTGAATATAATTTGGTACTCGGTTATCTCTCAAATAGAAAAAGAATCAACAAAACCGGTTAGGATTTACTCGTTTTGTGACCAAACACGTTGAGCCCTAGTAGAAACTCAGTTTTAGGGTCCTCGCTGGGTCCAAGAGCTTCCAATCAAAAAATTTTCTTTCCAAAAATGTAAGACATTGGTAGACCTTTCGATTAAAAATTTGTCTCGAAAATCGGAAGAGATTTACTCGAGTTATGTACAAAATACATGTATAAGGCCCTATCAGAGACTCGTTTTCAGTGCCCTAGCTAGGTCCAAGGGTTTCAAAATCAAAAAAGTTTCTTCCATAAATTGTCTGCCATGCCCAGACCTTTCAAGCAAAAAAAAACATGAAAATCGGAAAAGCTTTACTCGAGTTACGAACAAAAAACCAAAAACCACTTAAACTGCCCTAGCTAGGCGACACTCGGACCGACAGTGCTCAGATTCCAGTTGGTTTTAAGGAAGACTTCTATTTTTAATTTTTGTAGCTACTATACCTTTAACACATCTAACCGTTCCGACGCTACATGTTGATGTAGATTGTTCTTGAAATCAGACGTGTTTTGGGACACCTCTCCCTTTACCAAATTCCGACGTCATTTGAGACGGTCTCTACATTGAACAGCTAGTTTTATTTTTTACAGAGCACGTTTTGTTTATGAATTTTTACATTTGTTAGGCGAAAATTGATATTTTCTCATCTCAAATGAGGTGCGAAAATTGAATTTTGCAGGGGTAGCTTGTTCGGGATGAAAAGTAAAATTTCGCACCCTCATCTGAGGTGAGAAAATAAAAGGAGGTGAGAAAATAAATACTTACCATGAAGTATCATGGCCGATCTGTTCCTATGAATTTTTTTTTGCGATGAAGAAAGTAAACAAAAAATAATTAATTTTCCACTCGACGGATACGAGCTAAACAAAATGCCAGCACATAGTTTAGGATCACAGGATTACTCTAAAATAATTCATTAGCTAATCTGGCAAATATTTCTCGAGATATAAGAGTTTGGAAAAACAACACAGTTGTTAAGCAATTTCTATTTTCTCCCTTTGTCATGAAAATAGCTATTGTATATTCCTCAAAATTGTGCTAGACTTTTGAATTTACATTAATGAAAACGCCAAATTTGTTTAAATACATCAGATTCTTCGTTAAATCTCTCATTAGTACTAAGTCGGCTCAGCGCATTTTTAGAGCCCGCCGCGCCGCCGCCAATATTTTGCGGTCAACGAACACCTTTACAATAGACTAGATATTGTACGAAATAAAATAAAATTTCGACGCGTCCATAAATCACGTATATATACTGTTTGTATCGAAATGGTTTCAGCTGAAATGTTACAACATCTTAAACTCATGTCACATTTCAGTGCTGGTTGCTACACCATATGAATGTGTATATCGCTAAAAAATAATTCAACCATCTTTTTCATGCAAAGAAAAGTTGTAAGGACTTTTGGCTTGTTGCATTTTATGAAAGGATAATAATTCAAAGACTTTCAAGGTGTTTTTTATGAAGAAATTATTTTTAGCTAAATTGGAATTGTTGAACTTTTAAGCCTTTTCTTTAGTATTCCAAAGGATTTCCTAAAAGTATTTAGGGGTCGTTTATAAATTAAGCAACGCAGCAGGAGGAAGGGGGTATGAGGCAGGATCAGGAGTGACAGTTCTAACAAAATTGGGTGAAATTCCGATTTTTCAGTTACACAATTTTTACAAACCGGGACGGACTTTTCAAAATATTCAATTATTTTTTCAATCGTCAAGTATTCCCCTAAACTTCTTATCTGCAAAAATTGATTTGCTAAAAGATTGTCAATGAATTTGTTTATAAGTTTTCAAGGATTTTACATCAAACTTTTGATAGGTATTTTTTCGTTTATTTTTATTTAAAAAGACGAACATCGCGACGAAAGGCCAATTGATTAATTGTCATATGAAGCGTTTTTATTCACACAGCAAGATGCCATTGTAATTTCATATTCCTTACATCATCCTCACGATAAAAAAATAGTCTTTTAAATTACAAGTGCCGAAAAACAATTATTATTTTTTTAGGTTGGGGAATGTGGCGGAAGGTCGCCAGATGACAATACAACAAAAATTAGGCCCCGGATAACCTTCACCAAAACTCCCAGCCGTCAAAGAAAAAAATGTTTTTGTTGTATTTTCGTTAATATTTCAAATTTTTTGAGTCGGTGAAAGTGAGGGAAAGTAACCAGATGAGAATGCAACAAAAGCGGAAAGGCTTCACCAAAGTTCTCAGTCTTTTAAACAAATTTTTTTTTTTAATATTTCAATTTTTTTTGGGTGTAGTGGGTGGCGTAGAAGCCTCTACTGACTACAATTGACGCATAAATTCTGTGTGCTAAATGTTCAAATTTCAGAAGCAGCGGACGAAAGCCGATAAAATTTTCTTGAACAGCAATGATATTACCAATTTTGACGACGGACGTGCGATCATATCGTCGATGCTTTTTTTTGGGCCGTGCACATACAAAAATAGATTAATCGTATTAACATTTGGCTTCTAAAATGGCTTGCATATTGATCAAGTGTTCCAACTAAGCCAACCAATGGAAAGACTTGAAACAAATTGAGCGCAATAAAATAGTCAATTTATACAAAGATTTTGAGAAACTGCGTTACAAACGAGACTACTATTCTTATAATGTCCATCGAAAATTAGTAATGTGTCTCAATGGTGATATCCGCAAGTTTCGACAAAGCATTGTCAACCAACAAATATAAAAAATATTTTTTTCTAAAAAAGAACACTTTATTGTAATTGTTTGTCCTTGGAATTTCGTATACAAGGAGAATTAACTTATTTAAGGTGTAGTCACCGGTATTTTGTTTCGCCGATATTTTGTACAAGGAGAATCTTTTCGATAGTAGTCAGTAGAGGCTTCTACACCACCCACACAAAAAAAAATTGAAATATTAAAAAAAATTGTTTGGAAGACTGGAAACTTTGGTAAAGCCTTTCCGCTGCCTAATTCTTGTTGCATTCTCATCTGGTTACCTTCCCTCACCTTCCGCTAACCCTATACAACAAAAAACATTTTTTTCTTGGACGGCTGGGAGCTTTGGTGAAGGTTTTCCGGGGCCTAATTTTTGTTGTATTGTCATCTGGTGACCTTCCGCCACATTCCCCAACCTAAAAAAATTGGATCCAGGATTGTAACATAAAGTGAAATTTCGCCCTTTTTGTGCTATGTAATTGGTACATAACGCACGCATGTGTGAGTGTGATGAACATTTCGTTTTTCGATTGTATATTTAACGATTATATATCGTGGTTTCTATATAAGGCCAATGTAAAAGCATTTTCTCTCGATTCCACTCGGACGACACTACCATTGTTTGTACACGATGCTTCTGTTGGTGCAGAGTTATCTTTCCCTCTGTTGATAAAAACCTTTCCCTAAGTGGCTTGACCACACTCTCTAAAAACAATGTATATTTTAATTAATTGTCTACTGAATATCTTAAGCTCCCGAGTGGCTCAAATTATTTAACATTCTAACATATAAGACAAGTCAAGTGTTGTCTTTGATGTCTCTTACCTCTTGTGTGTTCCAAATATTATAAGCTGAACTAAGCTGGCAGTTTCTTACTATAACTTCTGAACTGAGTGCTGCAGCTCTGCTGTGCATACTCGTAGATGACAATACACATTACATTACTTAGTAAGTAATTACTTTCTAAGCTTAGTAAGCTTAGAAAACACCTCAACTAAAGTGCTCAACTGTTCATAGTTGCTATATCGTCATTTTTTATCTCACGAATATGACGTTCTTGCTTTAAGACTTTACCCTCTTATTGAACAAACAAAGTGGCAAACAATTTATTATTGTAATGAAAATTATTGTTGTTATGCAACGAAATAATAAAAGTTCTCGGTGAATTTTAATTGTCTAGAAATTATGTCCCGGAGAGTGGGAGGGTGCATAGAAACGGAGGATAGCTATAGCAAGATTACAATTTTGTACATATTTTGCAATGATTTGAAGTAATTTTTTCTGTCAATAAAACCGAAAGAGGGAAATCAGATGAATCTCTTTATGTGACATCGTAAGATGTTTGGTATGGTCGATGTGCATGGAATCTTGCAGCGAAACTTAATGCCTTAACTTACTCGAAGCTTTGTTTTCTCTTAAACGACAAATAAATCCTCTTTACCTTTCGAATTTGCAACGATATGCAAACAATTTGCAACGATATGCAAACAATTTGCAAACAATTTGCAAACAATTGAAAAAAATAGAGTTTCGAATCAATTCTTTTCATTGATTTCGGATCATCAATGCAGAGCCTATTATTTGGGAACAAATTCTCAAAATTCACTAAATTTTCCCAAAATTTCCCAAAAATTCCCTGAATTTCCCAACAATTCCCAAAATTTCCCAAAAAAAAATCGAAAAAATTTCCAAATAATAATTTAATAGTCAACTTTATGATGAAGGGTGTCTCTTTCCACCCAAGTTGAAAATTCAAAAATGGATTGTCTGCTCAGCAAAATTTTTATTTTTAAATATAAATCTTCATAAGGCTACAATACCTTCATTTTGGCACTAATTTGTATTTTCTGCGAAGTGTGATGGCTGAGATATGCACTAGAGCTACCCTCGTAAAGACCCTCCTAGCGCTCAACAAGAAAGGGGTAGAACAAATGTTTCTCGCATCGAATAATGTAACACAATGCCATTGTTTTCAACCGGTTTTGAGCGTTGTGAGGGACTAAAATCAAAATTTCCCAAAAAAGTATAAAAAAAATTCCCAAATAATAGGCTCTGCATTAGACCTGTCCAAAAATGTACGGGAAAATTAGGTTTTCGAAAAGTTAGGAGGCCCACCCGGAAAACTGTGTCAAATGGTCCAAAAAAAAAAGTTTCTATGGATCGGATGAAATCCGGAGCCATTTAATGGGTGCTCAATGGCGTTAAAGGAGAAAAATGACCGAAATCCGAGCATCAATATCTTCGTCGGCAAGTATCCGAATATTCTTGTTAATGGGCTTGTTTTGCAGGTTTTCTCTTCCCCTAAAAATTGTTTCTAAGAAGCTAGACTCTAAAGCAATTCCCAGTAAGACTTTCGCTTAATTGAAGTGGAAACAATTTTTGCAAAAATGCAACACTACTTTAGTCGTGTGGAACTCATACAAGGGATTCATTTCCAGTCTAGCTTCTTAGAAACAATTTTTAGAGGAAGAAAAAACCTAGAAAACAAGCTCATTAACAAGAATATTCGGACACTTGCCGATGTAGATATTGATGCTTGAATTGTAGTCATTTTTCACATTTAACGCCATTGAGCACCCATTAAATTGCTCTGGATTTCATCCGACCCATAGAAACTTTTTTTCGGTGGACCATTTGACACCGTTTTCCGGGCGGGCCCCCTAACTTTTCGACAACATAGAATTTTGGACAGGTCTATGAAATGAAAAGATTTTTTTGTAAAATAAGTTTTGGGTAATTTTTTGGACACGAAAATTTGAAACACAGCGTTCGGTACGAAAGTCCATATACTACATCGTGGCGGAATACTGTTGTTTGATTTGAATTTTCGCGCAATAAAATTTATCTTAAAAAAAAATGTTTCTTTTTAATATTTAAACCATAAAAAGTCCTCAGAATGATGTTCTGCATCGGTAAAAAATATATAAAAAAATTGTTTGGCACTCAAAGAGTCTTTTGTTTCTTTATTTGCAAGTGCGAATGGTGTGTTGTTTCAAATAAATTACTTTGTTCTTTTTGAATGCAGTTTTTCCTGATTTAATTTCGTCTCTTCGCGTATAACGATACGACTATGTTATGTGATTCATATTTCAAATATTGTAAAAAAATTCCGAGAAATTCTTTCAAACAAATATTTCAACGAACTTTTCGAAAGTAAAAGGACGATTTTGTTTTGATTCGCGTTATGCGACCGGCACCTTTTAAAAGAGAAAATTTGCCACAAAGTAAAGGTTGCTTTCGAAATAAATACAACTTGAGCGATTCCTCGACCCCTGAGTTATAAGATTCACTCTCATTGAAAATTTTCTTCTCCCCAAAAACTACACAGGTTCCAATTTTCACTTATAACCGATCTCACCCGTCAAAAAATCATCTAATTTGAGCCTCAGACTTCTTAGAAATCAACTCATTTATTGTATGAATAAAACATTACTTTTGTTATAATTTGTATCGGTTTTTAAGTTTATATGAAACTTCTTACCTTTTCAGCTATTTCGTTTTTCAATTAAAAGAAATCAGAAATCCTCACGACTCATTTAATTCATAAACTATTACTTCACACTCGCAGGGATAGTCCTTTTTTTTAAAAACTTTACATTAATTGACCCAACGTAGTTGAGGTTGTTGTTGCTGTTGTTGGGAGTGAAGCTGTTGTTGTTGTTGAGGGTGGTGTTGTTGCTGTTGTTGTTGTGGGTGGTGTTGCTGCGGGAAATATTGTGAATGGGACTGACTGGCAGGTGTTTGATTCATTCCCATATTCATAGAAGTTGGCTGAGGTCCCGGTAATGGTGTTAATGGAACTGTATTGCTGTCTACTGGGTGCGTTTGATCGATTGTTGTTGTGCTGGGAGGTGATGGTAGTTCATTTTGTTTTCGATCATCTTTCTCATCTTTACTCAATTTGCTCAACCTTAATGCAGCCTCATAATTCTTTTGAGCATCTTCACTCAAGCCTTGCTGACTGGCAACGATGACTGTGTCTTTTTGGGGGGTGATTTTACCTTCACTTTTAGTTTCGGTGTATGTAGTTTTTTCGTTGACATTAACAGCAGGATCTTCCTTCAAAGTATTAGTTTTTCCGGAGTTCTTGTCGGTAGGTGTTAACTGATTACTGTTCGAGGCAGGTGGAGTCATAGACACTGACGATTCGTCTTCTTTGGCACGATATGCCGGAGCCGGTTGTGGTGCATATCCCGGATGTCCGTAAGATGGTGAGTATCCTGAGCAGGGAACATGAGAAACATGGGGATGACATCCTACAAGCATATTTGATCCACATGGCACACTTGGGGCGGGAGATGGATACGAATATGATTGCGAAGGAGCTGAGTAAACCGGAGCAGATGCAGGCTGGTAAGATGGTTGAGGTGGTTGATAAGTTGGTTGCGGTGGTTGATATACTGGTTGAGGTGGTTGATAAGATGGGGGTGGTTGATATACTGGCTGAGGTGACTGATACCCATAAGGTTGTCCTACTTCATAAGCCTGCGAAGATCTACCGTAAGGATTTTTCTTTCGGCCTCCGTATGATGGACGATGAGGTTGTACGTATGCAGGAGCTGAATAGCCGCCATAACTAGGCTGTCCATAAGATATTTGAGGGCCATTGTAAGCAATGGGTTGGGAATATTGTTGACTGTAACCACACGGTCCACATGAACTGCTTGGATACGGAGCACTTGGATATGGAGCACTTGGATACGGAGCACTCGGATATGGAGCGCTTGAATATTGAGCACTTGGATACGGAGCGCTTGGATATGGAGCACTTGGATTCGGAGCACTTGGATACGGAGCGCTTGGATACGGAGCGCTTGGATATGGAGCACTTGGATTCGGAGCACTTGGATAATTAGACTTTTTCGCACGTTTAACCGGCTCCTCTATCACTTCAATAGGCATTTCATTGTCACTATCTAATTGCTTTGCTAAATTGTTCTCTTCAGATTTAACCCCTTCATCTTTACTCAAATTTTCTGTTTCACCCGAAGCTTCGATAATATCGGTCTGTTCAATCGGAGTGGCTTGTTTACCCGAAATGATTAAAACAACAATGAAACACGCGAATAGTATTCTCATTGTGACGATTTTTTAATTGCGATCGATACAAAGAGAATTTTTTCACTAAGTGCCTTTATTAAAATACCATAAGCTTATATGCAAGTTGAAAATGATGGATCAGCAAAGACGTTTTTGTGGGACATACGCTTGATGATTAACACTATAGTTTATTAACAAAATGGCAACACAAAATTAGAATGAATTCGTCATGAAAATAAATTGAAATCAACAAACCCAAATAATTTTCTGCTTAATGAAGCCGGTTAAACAAAATTTTCCAGATAATTCGGTTGCCTTTTCACTATCTGTTTCTATCAGTTTTAAAAACATGAGATACGATAGTTATGCATAAAATGGAACGATTGCGAATTTAAGAAGTTGGTAATGTTTTCATTTAATTGCCCCGCTGCGCTATCATCTTTCTGTGCTATTGGGTGACCTTCGCAACGAAATAGTCTGACTTTGATGCAGAAACTTTGAAGCAACAATTGCTATGTTAAAAGCAGACTTCTGCCCTCACAATTCCTTGCTGTAGAACTCAATAGTTATTTACGTCACAAGGAGAAAAATTATTTTTGGGAGTGTGTGAGCGTACAATCACACGCTCTCAAAAAACATTTTTCTCCGTGTCACGTATTGCATTGTATACATGAATTATGCCCAAAAGAGAATTTTGAGGTCCGAAATATTCATTTTCGGGGCATGAAGCAAGTAAAAAGAAGTCTCAGTCGCAACAAAGCTCTACTATTCTATGGTCGAAAAAGTGGTGAACAACGCGGTTTTTTGAAGGTTGGTGGAACTTTTTCACTTATATCACTGCGAAATTAGAACGGAAATCGCTCTTCAAGGCTTTGTAACATGGGGTAGATCGAGGGGGGATGCATATATTGTCTAGAGATGACGAATCAGCAATAAAAAAAATGTCCGTCTGTCTGCCCGTCTCCACTTTTTTTCCAAATTGCTAAGCCGATCAGCCTAAACTTTTTTTTCCCTGAAAGGGACATGCCTCCCACGATTCAAATTCGAAGATGAGCAAAATCGGCTAAATAATCCGGAGATATGGTCGAAGAAGTGGAGGTCGGACATGAAATTTTCGAGGGTCGATGAAACTTTTTCGCAAATATCTCACCAAGTATAGCACGGAAATTCCTCATTTTGGTGTCAAATGAAAAATTTTTTGTTAGAATCGGATCAGGGGTCTGGGCACTGGGACCAATGGAATGGATGAAATCGAGATTCTTGCCCATATACGAAAACAGTTTTTCGTCTATATTTCCTTAACTATGCAATATGAGATTTACTTTATAAGGCGAAGTTGCAGAGAATTAAATTTAAGCGAACACGTGTCTCAGGGTTTTGGGAAAATATGGCCCAATCGTGGTATATGGCCACTTCCATAATGGCATCATTTAAATGTTCCAATAAAAACTCAAATGTTCCAAAATAAAATGTTTTTGTTACGTTATTTATTGGTTTTGTTCCAAAAAATAATCTTTTTGTTCTAATCTTGAACACCGGATTTTCCAATGAATAATACAAATGTTCCAAAAGAAATTGATTTTGTTCCACAAAAAATGGTTTTGTTCAAACAAAAAGTTTTTTTTTTGTAACGAAAGTTTTATTTTTTGTAACCAAAAAATATATTCCCTTCCATAATTGGGCCGGATGACCATTATCTCTAGAACTGTGAGAATTAGAAAGTTGCTTCCAAAGGCGAAGTGGTAGAGAATTATATTTAAGCGAACACCTTTTTCAGCGTTTTTAGACAATATGGCCCAATCGTGGTATATGGCATTTTCCATAATTGGGAGGGATGGCCCGAATCTCCAGAACCATGAGAGGTAGAAAGTTGATTCCAGGGGCGAAATTGTGGAGAATAAAATTTTAGAGAACCTTTCTTTTAGGGGAAATGGCCCAGTCCTTGGATATAAGGTTTTCTAGATTTGAATGGTCTGAGACGTACTTCGGTAGGGTCTTTGACATTACCTTGGGTAATTTCTATGGATCTTTGAAATCCTTACAGTTATAAAAGAACAGAAAACGTTGGATTGTTTGCTTATTTGTAAATATAGATACGTTCGAGTGTCTTTGCAACATCTATTCTGTTTGCAACATCTATTCTGATACGTACGGGTCTTTGGTTATGTTTTTTATTTTTCAAAAATTTCGGGTTCGAGAAGCGCCCGAAACAATTTTTTTGATGTAGTTCGATGAAGAAGTGAGCGAAAATATACGTTGTGGGGAGTAATCCGTTAAAAATTGGTCAAAGTTTGAGTGGCTTTAGCTCAGTGCAACAGCCTTATTCTGAAAAACAGATGCAGTTGTAACATTGAAGTTGCAGATTAACGTGCTTACCTGGCATCACTTTAACTTCACGGCCCCCCCATGGGCGTGAAATTGGGATACGCCCAATTAGCACGAGTCGCCTCAGCCACTCTCCCTAAAATGTTCGGTACAAAACCTCCGAGATCTAGGTAAGGCCCGAGATACTATCATCTCTCTACTGAATTTTTGTCACATCAGTCATCCAAATTCAACACGTGAACTGCATTGACTCAGTTCACTATCTACCACAGCCCTAGTGTTGCAGTGCCACTAGGCACCTCAACCAAGCGCTTTGGCCGGGCATATATTACGAACGCCGTGTACGTATTTTGTGAGCTCATAATACGTTCGCTACGTATGGCATATTACACAACACTTAAGGTTTATAATACATTCATCGCGTATATAATACGTCGGCGGTGTATATTATAAACACTATTCATATGTCGCGTCATCGCTTGTAGATATTTTCAATTCCCTGGAAAGACTTCCTTGGATATATTGTTTTGCAGGAAAGTAGGGTCCAGAGACGCTCTAATTCCGCTTCAACTTTGCGTTAAAATGGACGAATGAGTTTTCTGTTTTCTTCAATTCGATAGATAATCAATAAATAATCAATATGCTAATTTTTTTATGTGAGAAAGGGAGTAAGTTAGACTATTTCAGGAAAAAATCTCTAACACTTTTTAACTTACGGCAGTTTTTTCAACGGATTTGAGTTTCTAGCGACCAGAATGAGGTCTAACAATTGCATATAGAATTCGTCCATTTTAATGCAAAGTTGACGCGAAATTAGAGTGTCTGGTGACCCTACTTTTACAAAAATAGTTCCATCTTCCTGCAAAAAAATATATCAAAGGAAGTCTTTGCAGGGAATGCACTGAGGGAAATATCTGCAAGCGACGTAGAAATTGTGTTTATAATATAAGCCGGCGACGTATTATATACGCGTTGAACGTATTATCAACCTTGTTTAGGTATTATGTAGTATGCCATACGTAACGAACGTGCTATGAGCTCACATAATACGTGCACGGCGTTCGTAGTTCGTGCACGGTTGATAAAATACGTCGGCGGCGTATATTATAAACACGATTCCTACGTAGCTTCTAGACATTTTCCTCAGTGTGGTAGAAGAGATGGTCCTCTATCATCCCATTGCAGCAGTTTTCAGAACAGGGCTGTTGCACTGAGCTAAAGCCACTCAAAGTTTGACCCATTTTTGACGGGTTACTCCCCAAAGAGGACGTGTAGCGACGGTTTGAGGTATTCAAAATGACTGCCTCACTTGGTACTACAATCCTACCAACAACCAATATTTTCGCTCACTTCTTCATCGACTTATATCAAAAAAACTATTTCGGACGTTTCTGGTAGACTCACACCTTGACCTCAAAAAATTCGACATTTTTGAAAATTAACAAAAACAAAAGAAAAGAAAAAATACTTGTCCCCTAGAATTGAATAAAGAATCGAATGTCAAAATATAAAATGAGATGTATACTGGTTGGTTGAAGTTTTAGCGATGTCACTCTTAAGTTTTGTAACAAACTCCGAAAGGAGTTGAGGACTCGAGCACTTCCTATGAAAACGTAACGACAAGACCACTACACCCTTAGTAACACGTAACAGTTTGGGAGATAGATACCCTATCTAACCAACTTGCAACCTAGATTTTTCAATACTGTAATTCTAAACTTTTAAAGTAAATCATTACAACGAAAGTAGGTCCTTCTGGAAACACTGTGGATGTGTAGGATGTAATCGAGGAGCAGAAAAACAAATAAAATGTGTGTGTGTGTGTGTGTGGGGCTGGGACTGGCTTTCCACCAAAAATATCCGGGTTCAATCCTGGTAGGGACAACTTCCGTATAGTGTATTTCTTCAATGTATTCAAATATGAATTTGGTGCCGCAACGAATCGTACACAGAAGAATGACAAATATGACGTCACCCATATTCGATGAATTCTGTGTACAAATATCTGAGTCTAACTTTAGACGGAGATATAGTTAGCAGAAGAAATCCTAATGGTAAAATGCTAACGTGGTCCGGAATTCGCGTTAAGCATGTGCTCCAGAAAATGCCTGCCGGTAAAACACATTGATGGAGCGAACCGACATTCTAAGCCCTACTAGTTTCCGCACCTAGTACATCATAAATGTCACTAGGTTTGTGTGCAATTTACCACTGACACAGTAAAAACGTCGTTAACGAAAGGATCTCTAAGAAGAATCCATGTAAGCAAAAGCTCACAACAAATTGCTGAACTAGTAAATAAAATGAACTAGCCTCTGACCCGGGCTGGTTGTAACGGCGGATTATTATTATTATTATACTATATTGGTGTGTGTATGTGTTACTTTCGCGGTATGTGCACTAACACACTTTCGCACATACAGCAAAATATCTTTCAATAGGTTGTGATTTTAACCTAAAAGATTGTCGATTCCGAAGCTCAAACTCACTTCTTTACCTGCCAAATTGCAGATTACTATATGAAAAAATACAGATTTAATATGGAGAATTTACCGACAGTGTTTATTACTATACATTTTTTACATAAAATACTTAAATCGTTCATTTTTATTCCAAAATAAATTAGTTTTGTATTTTTTGAAGAAGGTGCAGTGAGTTATTGGCATCGTCTATAATTTCTCCGAACAAAATCTGCAATTTATCATATACCTCTTAATGCCACATGTTGAAGAGCTTGAAAACTAAAATCTCAACCTATTTTATCCCAATACACACTCGATGTACACTTTCGCTTGGACTACGCCCGCGCGTACATACACATCTTGTTTGAACTGATCCTTTCGCTGAAACTTTTATAATCTAGTACAATGGACTGAGTCAAAATCTGGTGTAAGGGTTCAAAGGCAAGGCAAATAAAACGTTGAGAAATGTTATGTTTTTGTCACATGAACTCGCTTGCCACTTTACACTTAGTGGCAAGACAGTGTCATCGTTATTTTATCTCTATTAAAATAAGTGTCCGTTGAGATCAAAACACGGTCTATTCCAGCTGTTAAATTAATTAGATAAACACAGAGAAATGATAAGTTGGTACGTTTGTGCCAAGATAGAACACACATGTGAATGAAAGTTGGTTTGCATGGGAGAGAATGGGAGAGAATTGCGTACAAAATTGGTTACATCTTCCCCCTCTACCCCTCTATGTTAGTTAATCGAAATGATATGAGAGGTTCAGGTGCAAATCTCAATAACTTTTATGTGTTAGTACTTCCTCCTCAGTTATCTCAAAACTCAATTTGTCTCGCTATAAAAATCAATTTCTTTTACTTTAAATTATATTTACACATTAATTTAAGCCTATAATAACGAATCGAATTGGCCAAAACCTTATACACCTACAAATTGCTTTGTTTGACCTTGGTCTGGTTTTGAATTTTGTTCAATGTCTACTAAATTTGAAGTAGAACTTGTCGTCGGTAAATTGTTTATTTTCTGTTGTTGTTGTCGACTTGACTCGGTAGTTTTCGACAATCGTTCGCTGAGAGCTTTTAAAGCAATTTGTCGCCTTCGCTCAATATTTTGTGGATCGAAACCGGATATCATCACATGGCTTGTTGTCATTGGCAACAATTCCACTGGATTGGAGGAAATTATATTCAATCGTAGAAAGCATAAATAAATTGGATTGACTAGTATGGTAATCACTGGTTGAACTATTCGAGGAAAGAAGCTGAAAGAAAGAAATCGGAAAAATTGAAATATTTGCAAAATCACAACATTCGCAGTTATCATATCGAACCTTGCAAAAGTAAAATTATCCGCATTGTCACCACGACTTCGACTACCATGACGTTGAAAGAATCTTAAGTAAATGAACGAGACTAGCAATCCTGAAATGAACATTACAGGGAATGTGTCGTCCAAAAGTCCAATGCAAGAGAGCAAAATAGTAACACAAACGAGTATAAGCGGTATGTCTCTGAGGAAAAAGAATAACGTTATTAACACAAATTCTATGAAAGTCATATTTGTTTTTACCTATTTGTTAACACACCGAACCTTGATTTCATAATTAACAAATCGGGCATCACCTGTCTGTTGAAAATAGAAAAATTAAAATGTAACTTAACTTAAATAGCGATAGCTTTTATGTTTTCACCCTTCTTGTCCGTCCATCCGTCTGTGCACTACACCTCACTCCACCTATCTGCACCAAGTTGCACCTAGCTGCACCTCACTACTCATAGTTGTATCTAGCTGCAACTATAGCTGCACTTCACTGCAACTATAGCTGCACTTCACTGCAACTATAGCTGCACTTCACTGCAACTATAGCTGCACTTCACTGCAACTATAGCTGCACTTCACTGCAACTATAGCTGCACTTCACTGCAACTATAGCTGCACTTCACTGCAACTATAGCTGCACTTCACTGCAACTATAGCTGCACTTCACTGCCACTATAGCTGCACTTCACTGCAACTATAGCT